>JAGFMF010011433.1:2783360-3006581 GCA_019455555.1 Galemys pyrenaicus
TTCTGCTCCCCGCTCTCTGTGGTGAATCCTCTCACCCCCCACACCTCTGGCCTGTACCCCAGTGCTTGTGTGCATAAATAAATAAATCTAAAAAAAAAATTATTTATTTATAAACTTAAATTAACATCATACAACATTTTTACACATAAAATTCTATTTCCTTTTTAGATATTCCCCTGGGTACTAAATAATCATTACCAATATATTAAGTTAAACTTACAAATTTAGTGAACAGAGATTTATCAAATGTTTTACTGCTAACCACGAACAGCAATATTTCAGCCCAAAGTCATGAGTCTTAAGTTACACATTTTAGGTATCAGGTACTCTGATAGGTCAACATTTTCTTGTGCAAGTACATAAATTTCCAAATATTTGCAGATTTTCTTAATACAAAAATGTTAGTATTTTAGTTTCAGTTCTTTATAGTCTTTATCTGCTTGATTCTGGTTGGAGAGGAATGGTGGACATGGTTATAAAAAAACTCTGAAAAGCTATTTGAGGAGTAGCAAAATACACATCTGCAAAGGGTCACAGTGTTTGTGAGTGGCATTTTTCTCAACTCACATGCTTTGCTCAGAGTGTGACAGCATACAGGATAGGCACACAGCGGTTTGTTTCTGCTTGGAAGTTACCACTCCCTCCTACCAGTAAGTAAAAAGCTAAACAGGTCAAAAAACCAACAACTCTTCTGGGATTCATAGAGGGGGATCTCAGGACACATCACTACTCCCAGGATAGGAAGGAGTGAGAAAGGCAAACCAGGAGGGGTCACAGTCCTTGATTCAAAAGCTATTCTGAAGGCAGAGCAATCAGACAGTGCTGTGAGGTGCTTGCATGGGGTTAGACGCAGACCAGCTGAACAGAGTTGAAAGTTCATTTGAAAAATGTGTCTGCTCATTTGTTGTTTGATTCATGGTGTTTACATGGCTTAATGGGGGAAATAGTGTTTTATTGTCTTCCTTTTTTAAGTAGAGGGTCAGTTCATTTAGTATAATAATTCTTCACTGCTCAGTATAACTTCAGAGTGCATTTTGAAGATGCTTTTTTTTCTTAGTTTTACTTTTATTGCTCTGACTCTACAGATGGAGAATCTGAAACTCAAAAAGCTTAGGATCACACGACTAGGAGAAGATAGAGCCAGGGCTTGAACCCAAGTCATCCGAGTTACAATCCTGTTCTGTTTTTTTTTTTAAAAAAAAGATTTATTTATTTATGCATACAAGAACTGGGGTACAGGGCAGAGGTGTAGGGGGGGTGAGAGGATTCACCAGAGACAGAGTGGGGAGCAGAACAGGCAAATAGACTGAAATATACTGCTGAGGGGAGCAGTGGGCAAGACAGGAAAAGGCTGCTATGCCGTGTGGGTCACCTCCCTGGTCGGAGGCAAGGACCGAACTCGTGCTGCAGTGGTTGCATTTTGCTTCACAGTGCGTTGCTTAACCCATTGCGCCACCAAGGAGGCCCCACAATCCTGTTCTTGATCCCTATTGTACCCCAAACCTGCCTTGAAAATAGTGTTTTCAAAAAATGGTTCTTGGACAACGGGATATCCTTGTGGAAAATAACTATCTCAAACATATAAAATTTAACTCAACATGAATCAAAGATTTATATCTGAGAGCTGAAACTATAAACCTCTTAGAAGAAAATATAACAAATCTTCATGACCTTGGATCTGGTAATTAAGTCTATTCATAGATATGACACCAAAGCAAGAGCAACAAATAAAAGTAGATTTGATGCATTTTAAGTCTGTGCTTCAAAGGAAACTGTCAAAGTGAAATGACAACATGGAGTGGAAGGAGGTATTTACAGACCATCTTGATCAGGGATTTGTATTTGGGGTATATTTTTAAAACTTATGAATTAATAATAAAAAACAACCCAATTAAAAAATGGACAAAAAAACTGAATAGACATTTATCCAAAGGAGATATACAAATGCCCAAAAGAACATGAAAAGAAGGTTAAAATCATTAGTCATTTGGAAGCTGCAAGTCAAAAATCACATGAGATTTTACTTCACCTCCACTAAGATGATTAGAATAAAGAGAGATAATAGAGCAGTAAGGATGCAGAAAGTTGGAACCCTCATGGACTGCTGGTGGTAATGTAAAATGGTTTAACTACTTTGGAGAACAGTCTGACAGTATCTCAAAAAGTGAAATAAGTCATTACAATAAGGCCAGTAATTCCACTCTTAGGTGTATACCTAAAAAGAAATTAAAAGATACATCTACACAAACGTTCATATATGAATGGTTATAACAATACTCAATAGTCAAAAGGTGGAAATCCAAATATTCATAATTTGGCAAATAGATAAACAAAATGTGGTTTATCCATCAATGTACTATCAACCATAAAAAGGAATGAAATGCTGATGGATGCTGTAACACAGATAAGCAATACCCAGAAAGCAAGGATGTGCTCAAAAAAAAAAAGTGATTGGGCCAAATGATCCAGCAATCTCACTTTTGTTTTGTTTTTAAAGATTGATTTATTTGTGCATACAAGCACTGGGGTACAGGCCAGAGGTGAGGGGGGTGAGAGGAGTCACCAGAGACAGAGCGGGGAGAATAACAGGCAGACTAACAAAAGTACACTGCGGAGGGGAGCAGCGGGCTAGGTGGGAGAGGTCTGCGGCGCAATGTGGGTCACCATCCCAGCTGGCAGCAGGGATCGAACTCGTGCTGCAGTGGCTTCAGTTTGCTTAACCCACTGCGCCACCAGGGAGGCCCCAATCTCACTTATGGGTATGTATATAAAAAAATTGAAAGACCTTGAGGAAATACTTGCACACCAATGTTCATGGCAGCAGCATTCATACTAGCTAAAAGGTAGAAGGAACCCTTATGTCCAATGACAGATGGATAAACAAAATGTAATATATGCATACAATGGACTACTATGCGATTTAAAAATTAGAGAAATCTCATCACCCCATGCAACCTGGATAAACCTTGAAGAAGTGCTAACTGAATCAGTCTGTCAAAAAAGGACAAATACAACAGAACAAGACAAATGCCACACTTACATGAGGTATCTAAAGTATACTTTCATAGAGGTGGAAAATAGAATGGTAGGTACCAGGTACTGGGGAACGGAGAAGAGGAGTTTTTAATGGGTGTAGGGTTTCAGTTCAGCAAAATGAAAACGTTCTGGAGATCAGTTTCACAATAATATAAATTATTACACTACTGAAAAAATATACACTACTGAAAAAATAGTTAAGATGGGGCCTCCCTGGTGGTGCAGTGGGTTGAGCAACACACTATGGAGCAGACCGCAGCCACTGCAGCACGAGTTTGATCCCTGCCTCCAGCCTGGGAGGTGGCCCACATAGCG
This sequence comes from Galemys pyrenaicus, assembly GCA_019455555.1. NCBI lineage: Eukaryota > Metazoa > Chordata > Mammalia > Eulipotyphla > Talpidae > Galemys > Galemys pyrenaicus. The sequence goes on from JAGFMF010011433.1 coordinate 2,786,712, forward strand.
CAGCAGACCTCTCCTGCCTCGCCCGCTGCTGCCCTTGGCAGTGTGTTTCTGTTCATCTGCCTGTTCTGTTCCCAGCTCTGTCTCTGGTGAATCCTCTCACCCCAACCCCACACCTCTGACCTGTACTCCAGTTCTGTTATGCATAAATAAATCTTAAAAGAAATAGTTAAGATGGCAAATTTCATTATATGTCTTATCAGAGTAAACAGATTTATCATAAAAATCCATTTACTGGACCACAAACAAGATTCCAAAAATTCCAAAACATCAATCTTGCATGGACTTGTTCTGTGCCCACATTACAATTAAATTAGAAATAAATAAAGCACAACATCAATAGACCCATATGTTTAAAAACTGTTTTCAGCTGTTGAATAACTTATCCATTAAAGAGAAAAATACAAGTAAGTTGTGATGTGTTTATACAAAATATAAACCTTTCAATACAAAATATGAAATTGTGGTAGTTAGCTAATGTCATGTTTAGAGTTAGGCATATAATCTTGCTTTTAAAACAAAACAAGAAATTTTAAATCATTTAGAGAAGAAAGAAAGACATGGAGGAGAAACATGTGCCTGGCCAGGATCTGCAGTTCTGTCAGGCTGCGTTATTTGTGAGTGTAACTAACTTGTGCTTGCATTTCCCTCTCTCCTTGACACCATCATAGTTTGGAAAATATGATAAGTATACTTATTACTCTTGGCAATGTGTCTCTCTTTGCATAATTTCAGTAGGGAATTTGTCTTTCCTTAAAATAGAGAATTGGAAACATGGTTCGTTACCAATGTTGGAATGTCTTTTAGGAGTTGAAATTGAGCAGAGCCAAAAAGGAAAGAGACTGTCACATTGCCTGGAGGTTACTAGAGAACTCCAGGGCAACCAGGGAACCTCTCCCCCATTGATAGCCCTGGAGGTAACAGAACCTGAGATCACAGAGAAAAGCCATTGGAACCTCAAGAAGAGCAAATCTACCCAAGAGTACAGATATTGCAGGTGCGGTGTAGTGAGATGGTACCTTGCCCCCCAAGCCAGTATAGACCAGATGTTGAGAACTGAATCTAAAATCCCTTATGGAACGTTCCAGCATAGCCAACAAAGTTCTGCTTGATTATTTTGCCTGGTGAGTTTATGCATACATAGATCAAATGGGCTGAAATTAGATTTAGTTTACAAAAGCATTTTGTTGTTATAGTTAATAGTATTGGGGTGAAGATAGAAAATTATTTTTATAGTAGAACCATTATAAGATTTTTCATTTTTTTTCTTCTTCCGAGTTTTCTGAATTTCTGTTAACTATTTCACTAACGTCTCCAGGTTGGCTGTTGTTTTCTCTTTGCTTGTACTGATGAACTACTTCCTAGAAATAGAGGACTTTGCCACACTGATTAACCATGGACAATACCTCATGACGACTACTGTTTTCTTTTTTAGATTTGTTTTTATTTATTTATTTATGCATAGAAGACCTGGGGTGTAGGCCAGAGGTGCAGAGAGAGTGAGAGATTCACCAGAGACAGAGTGGGGAGCAGAACTGTCAGATCTACTGAAACAGACTGCTGAGAGGAGCAGCCTTCGAGAAGGGAGAGGTCTACCGCACCATGTGGATCCCCTCCCTGGCCAGGGATGGAACTCATGGTGCAGTGGTTACTGATAGCTTCATAGTGCTGCGACTTAACCCCTTGTGCCACCAGGGAGGCCCTGATTGCTACATCGTTTGAGCACAACGGAATGCTGGGAAAGACTGTTCTGAAGCCACACCCCAGACCTTCATCACCATAGAAATGGCTACCAAAATGAAAAGGAGGGATTTGTTATAGATGCAGCCATTTGAAAAGGGGCAGAGCTTGACAGCTCCATCTTCCCCACCCCCACGTACTTTCAGTGACTGTGAACCAGACTCCCATGATGGGGAGTGACTGGGAAGGAGGAGGAAGCACTGGGTATATGCAAATTGAAGTGGAATGAAGGAGAAAAGACAGACACATGGAAGAGAGACTCGGAGGAGAGACACTTTGTTGAGAGGCATGGAGAGGCTGCTCTGGGTGGCAGTGTTTTGGCAGAGATAATGGCAGCCATTGCCTTGATTTTATGGTGACTTATATAGTATATTTTGAATTTCAACTTTCTCCTTCTGTCCCAGCTCTCTGGGATCTGCCTAACTCTCTCCTTGGTTTCCTGCCAGAAGGTACCTTTTCTGTGACAAGCTTTTAGGCCTTAGTGGCTTCGTGTTGGGCCAAGCCTGTTTGGCTGGATACCTGCACCCCCCCAGGAGATGGGTAATTTTTCAGAGTATGACTGGGAATCTGTTATTTGAAATCCTTTCTTCTTTTTCATCTCTCTTTCCACATCAGTAAAAGATCTTTCACACCAAAGAACAATTGTTTTAACTCAATAAGTGGTAGAGGAACACTGCTAGAGAGCAGCTGTTTAGCAGAGAACAAGTGGGACGGAATGGAAGAGTCCTGGAAAAATCCTGACCTGGAGCTAGTACAGTCATTTGGTTCAGTATTTACTTTATTTGTAACACTGTGCTATAAATACTGAAAGAGTTTCTTAGGAATGGCAGAACAACCAGAAAGCATTGCCCTAGCTCTTAATAAAAGAGAACTGAAGGAGGGGATTTGCAAGAATGAAACATGGATTCTCTGAATTTGGAGATTCCTTACACACATATAATTTAACTTGTGCAAAAAGAGCGTCTAGTCCAGGACGCAGGACATTTAGTCCAGTGACAGAGAAGAGCCCCCCCCCCACGTCCCAGGCATACTATGCCACTCCCCAAATACAGCACTCATTCAATATCACTTCCTTAACTGAAACTGATCTGTCTCTGCAACTCATGCCCAGTTGTCCTAGCTCTTCCATCTTCAGGCACACAGAACAGGGAGCCACCTCGTGTGTGTGACAGAGCTTCCAACATTATAATGGACTTCACTCCTGCCCTAAGCCATGTTTCCTCTAAGCCAGTAATTGTCCAACATCAGCATGTGTCAGAACACCTGGAGGGCTTGTTTAAACACAGCTGGCCTCAGGCCCAGCTGTCAGGTGACTCAGCAAATTTGGTCAGGACCTTAGAATTTGCATTTCTAACAAGAACCCAGATGCACGAGAACCAAACTCTGAGAGCCACTGCTCTGAGCAAATAGCTCCCATTCCTTCAGCTGTCAGTTCCTGATGTATTCTCGCCACTCACCCTCATCAGAAGCCATGACCTCAGTTGGAGAGTGAGTGCTTTCTACTCCCAGAGCAGCAGCTGTAAACTAAAGCTGTCAGGAAGGTAAACCATCCTCTGGCCCTCTCCATGTTGAGGCTGGCCTTCTCCTCTGTCTCTGTCTTCTTTGGTCTTTCTCTGCGCCACAAAAACCTGGGATGGTTTCTGGTCACAGTATTACCCATAAAGGCCTCCAGGTGGCGCTTTAAACTAATCTGTGACTGCGTGTCGGTTTAAAGGTGTCAAAGCTGACAGAACCGAGGAACAGGGAAGGTCCAGAAAAGGCATCTGTATCTGTGCAGAGTACTCTGGCCTGGATCCCAACCCCCAGAGCAGCAGCTCCAGATCAATCTTGAGTGTGAACAGCCCTACCTGGAACTTCCCTGGCAAGTTGAGTCTTTTAAGGCCAACCTCTGGATTTAAGTTAATATAACCCAATTTAGCACATAAAAACAGGATTATCAGCTAGTCCAGTTTAAAATACTGAATTTCAAATAACAAGGTTTGTACTTTTTAGCGTCGCTCTGTCTCAAACAGTGTCTGTGGCAGACTGAGATCTAGGTTTAGGGTCATGCCACGGGTTTCCCTCTCCCACTGAGCACAGGTTGAGAACCACCTGCCAGGCGGTGTTCAGTGCTGCACAAACGAACTGGGAGCAGCAGCTCCTGCATCTAGGGATCAGTTTGGGGGAAAGACATTGACAAAGATTAAAGGACAGAGGGGTAAGAAGCATGGGATACAGGAAGAAGGGGGATTTGGTGGAGGCTTTAGACTCAGAGCCCACTTCTACAGCCACTAGAATGGAATCGTGAGATTCCACTAGAATGTGGAATCGTGAGAAAGTTCGATGGCCTCCCTGGGCCTCTGTTGTTTATTGTGAAAATGGGAGTGAGACCAACCTCATGAGTGAGGTGTAGGAAATGGCTTTTCATGCCTAGCTGTAGGAGAAGCTGAATCAGTGTTCCTTTCCCCCTTCATAAAGAAGAAACACCGTAAGAGTATTTCAAGTATTTCAACTCCAAGTTCCAGGGTCACAATGAACTTGCCTGGCTAGAATGTAACTCTTCATTTCTGAAATACAAATAATAGCTGATACTGTTTATCTGGTTGCCACAGCATGCCAAGCATTGTCCTGAGTGCCTGATAAACATGACCCCATTTAATTCTCACATTGACTCTCTGAGGTCTTGTCTATTATTATCTCCACTTTATAGATGATGAAACTGAGTTAATGTGCTTGTTGTGGAGCTAGTAGTAGGGTAGCTTTGGCATTTCAACTTAAGTCCCTCTGTCTTATGCTGCCTTTGCACAAACTGGCCCTTGTCATTTGAGTTGGTGATCTAGTGAAGAAACCCACTGCTCCCCCTCCACCCCCACCCCCTTCCAGCAGCAGGAGCAACCACTGTGAAACTGGGAAGGGTGAAAGAGAAGCATCCCAGAGCTAAGTCACTACCTAGAGCTGCTCTTCATTCAGACACCATAGGAGTTGTCTGAAGATATTTGCATATTTGCTCCTCTATGATGTAATATCATACGTTGCATAACTGAGGGGAAAATCAAGTAACCCTTGACCCTCATGAGAGTTTGGTTGAGAGTTACCATTTACTGGGTGTTTACTGTGTGCCAGGCACTGCTAAGCCCTTTCCACACATTATCACAATTAACCCTCACAGCAACAGAAGAGCAACACCGAGACCACGATACATAGCTAGCTCACACTGGACCCTCTGCTGTGTGACTCCCGTAGGTTCAAGAGTTAGAGTCACTCTCTGGAAGAGCTCATTGGCTTCAAACCACGATTAAAATCCGCCCCCCTCGGGGGCCTCCCTGGTGGCGCAGCGGGTTGAGCACCACACTGTGAAGCATGGGAAGCACAGCAGCGCGAGTTCTCACATGGCACAGCAGAGTTCTGTCTCGCCCGCTGCTCCCCTCAGCAGTGTGTTTCAGTCGATCTGCCTGTCCTGCTCCCCACTTTGTCTCTGGTGAATTCTCTCACCTCCCACGCCTCTAGCCTATACCCCAGCCCTTGTATAAATAAATAAATCTTTAAAAAAATTAAAACTCCCCCCTCAGCAAAATGACATACTGCTTACACAGACCCCTGGTAAATTTTCAAAGCCATGTCAAGGGTTTCCTGCATGTGGCTATCGGTCCTGTTTGGGTGCCCTGTTCTACTTTTAACTTGTTCCAAATGAATAATGAACAGTGTCGGTAAAAGTTTCCAGGCTGGCAGCGGCTCCCTTCCTCCACCTCAGAACTGGGCAGGGGAGCCCCGCATGGCCCATCTACATTCCCCCTGTGAGCCAGAGGGAACCCCCTCTTACATCCCCTCCACCCCTTGGCATACACATTTACCCTGGTAAAACACAAAAAGCCAGATTGTTCTTAACTTGTATGGCTGTTTTCAGTTCAATTTGAGGTGCTGGGACCACAGGTAAATAAATAAGCTGAGGTTCTGGAGCATGAAGGCCACCTGTAGGGAACGTGAGCAGCAAGATAACACAAGGCTGAGGGGACCATGATAAAACATGTGCCTGGGACAAAGAAAACACGGGGCCAGGCTGTAGGGGTCCATAGCGGAGTCACGAGGAGCTGGCACTGGGGTTGCTCTTGGAGAATGAGCAATAAATCCTTAGGGGTTTGCCTAAGGAAAGGCAAGGGGAGAGCTAAGCAGGGCAAACCTTACAGTAAGACAGGCTCGCCAGGAAGTGCAAGCCTTGCTCTTTGCAGCTGACATAAAGTGAGGGGCATGGATTGGGGGGATGAAAGGAGAGGAAATGACTGGTGGAGCCCCTGTCACTGACCCAGGGTGGGGTGTGTGGTGGGGAAACCCACATGGCACAGGCAGACCTCTCCTATCTCACCCGCTGCTCCCCTCAGCAGTGTACTTCAGTTGATCTGCCTGTTCTATTCCCAACTCTGTCTCTGGTGGATCCTCTTACCCCCCATGCCGCTGGCCTGTACCCCAGTTCTTATATGCATAAATAAATAAATCTTTTTAATGAATTTTATTGCAATAACATTGACTTATGACATTATATAAAAATTTTTTACAGGTTTACAGCATTATAATACAATAGTTATATCCACTCCATTGTGGTCACCATTAGGTCTGAGTAAATAAATAAATCTTTAAAGATAAATAAATAAAGGTCACATGATTCTTGCTTTCTACTTCATCGTATGTCTGGTTTAATACTTTAAAGTATTAAAGTATTTTTTCTGAATCTCTAAGTAAAATTTAAATGTGAGGAGGACGTTACCAGCCTATGGCTCTTCCACTTGGTTTCCTTTCATGGATTCCCCACGACCAGAAGCTGCTTCAGCCAGTTGGAGAAGGGCAGCCATAGAGATTTAAGTGGGGGAATATGTGATAATATTCATCTTCTAGAAAGAGCCTTCTAGCTGTGGTGGTGAGGATGGGCTGGAGGTGGCTAAGCCTGGAGGAGACTAGGTGGGAGGCTGTGCGATAGTCCAGGCACAAGAGGGTGAAGGTGATGGAGATGAAGAAGGGAAGCAACATTGAAAAGTGAAATTGATAATATTTAGAAAACTGTTCTGGTATAGGGTTGGGGAGATGATGTGGGTTAGGATCACCCTCAGGTTTGTCTTAGATAGTGAAGCTGGGGACAATAATAGGGAATATAGAAAGTGTGGACTTGAGGGGGAAAGTAATAAGTTTAACTGAAGCCCACAAAGGGCAAGGTGCCTATGGGACATAGGGCTGGAAATCTCTAGAGGACAGTTCCATTTACAGGTCTGACTGTGGGAGAGCTAACTGGGATGGGGGCACAGATCCAGAAGTCCTGGGAATAAATGAGACCCCTCAGGAGACACTTCTGTTTACATGGAAGGTGAGAGGAAAGTGTGATGGGAACTCTGCAAATCAAGGGCACACTTAGGGAGCAAGGAGGGATGGAAAAAGAAATGTCAGAGTCAGGGGGATTCATAGCTCCTGGGTAAAAGGCCAGTTTCAGGACCGGAACAGGGAAGATACAAGATGAGCCTGGAGCATCTAGCACCATAAAGCAAGGAAATGTTCAAAGAATGATGGGGACAAATCTAAAGGAGCCAACTTGAAGGTTCTTGCATGGGCCAAATCTGTGACAAACTGATCATCAAAACAATTTCTGGAAGAGATTATAACCTATGGGGGTGGAGGGTACGATCTACATCCAATGTAAATAGATGGGAACAGGACTGAGCCCCACTGGCAACTTTGCCCATTTGGGTTTCAGAATCACTGCGAACCAGCAGCTCTTGTGTGCACCTTCCATTATCCTTAATGGAGACAGAATGCCCATGGTAATTATCTTATGCCTGTCACTAGCGTGTGCTGGGGGTGTAGAAAGTACTGTGATATATTCCCTTACTTCCAGGTCTTCAGCTCTAGAGGACAAGTACTCAAAGAGTTATAACCAAAATCTGGACCTGAGGAGCCCTGTCCACATCAGGACCCGATATAAATGATGAGATCTTCGACTTCAAGTTGGTGCTATCATGGAATGAGACTCGGGGTCTTGAGGGAGGCGATGAGCGTGTTTTACATTGAGTGGAGTGTGAACTATTGTCATCGGAGGGCAGGTTGTGGCAGATTGTACTTCCAAAGATGGCCTCAGTAATATCGCCCACTCTCATGCTCTGATGTGATTCAGACATTGCTCCCGATGAATGGTGGGCTCTGTGTTGATGTCAGATCAGTACCATCCCCATGGTAGTTGGCAGTTTTCTTGATTTTTATTTTTGACCAAGACACAGCAGAAGCAATCTCTGAAGCCACATTATACAAAGGGATGCGACTCTTAGTCACTCAATACTCATATTCACCCTTGAGACCTTCAACTATAAGGAGTCCACTGCCCTGAAGCTACCATGTAGTGAGAAAGCCCAAGTTAGCAGTGAGACAATGTGAAGAGAGAGGGTTGTCCAGTCAGCCCCCTGCTGTTTAAATGCCAGCGCCCCTCTGAGAAAGTCTGCACCAATCTACCCAACTGAGCTCTTTCTGAACTCTGTCCCACAGAATGGAGAGAATGAAATCACTGTTGTTTTAAAACCCTAAGTTGGAGTGATTTATTTTATATTGAGAGATAACCGGCACAGGTAAAATGTTTACTTGTGGAGAACTCTGGATGGAAGGTATGTAAGAATTCTTTGTAGAATGGTCCTCTAGCCTACATGTGCTGAATGGGTGGGGCTAAAGGATCACAGTCTCTTCTCAGGATTACCCAAGAAAGTCTACCTCACACACAACTACACCTACAGTCATGGAGCTGCGCTGAACCTCAGTCTGGGGAGACAAGATAAACGAAGTCTGATAACAGCCTCCTTATCTTGGTAGCACCTAGATTCTGTACAGGCAGTGATGAACAGCTTCAGGTCTCCAACTGTAGCTCAGAAAAAGTCTAGCCTGGGTGTTCCCTCTCCTGATCCCTCAATTTGTCCTGGGAATTATCCTCTACAAGGAACGCTCATTTTTCTGACAGTTGTTGTGGATGAGGGGAGAGGGTCTTGACTCAGAATGCACTGTGTCTCTCTCTTTTCTTATTCTATTTGCAATTGGCTGCCTTCACCTTCTCCCTTGAGATAATGGACTCAGCTGGCGTTCTTGGATATCAATAGTTTTGGGGGTGAAATCTCTGGAAACTAGAGAGAGAGACTTGGAAGAGAAAATTAGCTTATGCATTCTTAATTCTGAGTCACTTGAAGAGAATACAGCATCTCCAGCATGTCAGCAAGTGTGATATATATATATAACCCAGTGATGCCCACTAAGAGGCTCAGTCCGAGCTGGGTTAGGAGATGATAGAATGAATGGTAAGGTGTGAAGAGCACGCATTGATTATACAGGTGATTATGGATTATCATAGAGAGTACCCAGTAAGGAAATTTACTTAGTGTGGAAGAGAGACTAGCTAGATATAAAGATACAGGAAGTAGAGAATGCCAGAATCTCAACTAATAGCTGACTAGCATTCTGGCATAAAGATGGAGAGCGAAGGAAGAGAAGTTCTAGCAGTAGCAGTAGTACTTAAAGATTGGATATGTGCAAAGATAATAAGGAAAATGTTGATTGAGGCAGTGAGGTCAGAGAAAGAAAGCAAAGAAGAATGGAAATCTTTGTCTTCACTTGATTCAGTCACATAAACACTTATGGGAACTCTGCTATGTGTCATTCTGTGCTAGATGCTGAGAGAGTTGATGGAAAAAGACAAACAGAATTCGCTGCCCACAATGGGGCACAATTGTCTGATAGAGAAAACAAGCACGTAGACTAAGAACAATATTGTCAGGTGTGTGTAATAAAGGAGGTGTGCGTAAGAAGTGTCCTTAAGACATCTGTGGGAGACAAGACTGAGCAAAAGAGAGTCAGGAATGAGCTGCACAAAGAAAACCAAGTTGATGGACACACAAAGGGGTTGAAGATAGTGGGACCCAGAAGACAAGGACTATAGACATGGACAGGAAAGGGAGGGATCTAGAGAAGGGAGAGAAGGAGTCAGAAAGAGCAGGCTCGGAACAGGGAGTTCTGGAACAACAGTGAACAAATCAAGAAGAAAGCTATTCATGAGGAAGGGTAATCTCAATCAGCTAGTGGGCAAGATGAAGAAATAAGAACTGCTTGCAAATGCTTTGGGATATAGAGTGTACGTTGATAAATACTCAAGTGATAATTATATAGTTCAATTTAGGGGTAAAGGCATAGAGTTTCTGGTAGTAGACGAAAAGGAATGTTTAACACAGGTAGAGGAAAACTGAATTTGGAGATTAGAGTAGCAAGCTTGATTGAAAGCCATAGTCTAATACAGGAGATAAAATCCAGCCTTAGCTCTTTCACGTTGCTGAAAGAAAAGACATATTCTCCACTTTTCCCTTTGCCGCCGCCATGAGACAGACAAGAATCCTTCATCCGGCAATTATGGAATCAGGTGTAAATGGTTGTTCCTTCTGTGAATAGTTAGGCAGGATGGAGGAACTGTTACCCTGTTGCTAAGGAAAAAAAGGGGCTGTTCCCAGTTGCCATGGTGACAAGGTAAAAGCGTTCCCTCGGTACCGCCGTAAATTTATGAGACGGTTTAGTCTCCTCGCTGCTATGGCAACTTGGACGAACTGTTCTGGTCGCCCCCAGCCTCCCGCCCGCGTTGCTAAGACAAGGTGGAGGTAGGGGCTGTCCTTCCCTCGCCTCCCAGTTGCCTGGGAGACGGCGGGCGCCCTGGCCCCGCCCCTCTCGGACTGACAGCAGAGGCCGCATCGCGCCTGCGCAGTGCTCTCTTCCCCCGCAGTCTCTGTGCGTTGAAGCCGGAGACCGCGACGGCCTCTGCTAGGACCCTCCGCCCCGGAGCCGCCGGCCGGAGCCGCAGCGTCAGCCGCAGCGCCCCCGCCGCCCGTCCCCTCCCCCGCCGCCTCCGCCGGAGCCGTCTCGCGCACTGTGAGTCCGGACCGAGGCGACGGACGCCGTGGGGCTGAGTCAGCGGGAGGCCCGGGCCCGGGCTGGGGGAGGGGAACCGGGCTCCCCCCTTGCCTCCCCACCGGCGCCCCCGCACCAACCGCGTCTCCCCAACCCGCCTCCCTTCCTCCATCCCAGTCTCGGGGGCTCCCGGCGGCCTCAGTCGTCAGGCCTCCGGGAGCCACTCCCCCTCCCCTAACCTCTCTCCAGACCCACTTGGGGGTCCTTTACCACAAATTTGGTGCTACCTCACCCCCTCCCTGGACTGATCCCACACACACACCTGAAACTGCCTCCCCGTCGGCACTTGTCCCTTCTCCTGACTCCTCTTGGGCCTGACATCTCTGGCCTCCCTGGTTTTCCCCAGCGAAGCCAGGAAATGAGTGACAAGAGAGAGAACGAGGAAAGCCTTGGGAAAGGGGGGGGCATTTTGTCCGCCCAAACCTTGAGGCCTCAGGTTTCTTCCCCCACGCGCTCCTGGCGGGTGCGCACGAGAAGCAGGTCTGGACAGTTCTAACCGGCTGCTGAGAGCTAGTAGGGCTTTCAGAATAGATTTCGCTGAGGGTTCAACCCCGTCATGGTCAGCTACTGTCTAGTGGACACCGGCTAGTGCGCGTGGCCTTCTGGTGGGCTGGGCTATTGCCCTGGCAGGTGCTGTGCAGAACAGTGGAGACGGTGGAAGGAGAGGAGACAAGGTTGCGTTTAGGAACCCAAGTTCCTACGCTTCCGGGGTGTGGTTGAGAGTAAGCATCTTGCAGTACTCTTTTGAATGCATTTTTCCCCTCTGTAAACCCTAGTATGATGTGAGATTTGGAAATGGGCCTCATCTCCCTAGCAAGTGCTAAAAGGGTTGTGTGTGGAGGGGTTGTGGCACGACCTGATCTCTGATACCTGTAAATTCCATGTGGTAACCAACTGGTGAGAGTGAGTTTTAATGTAACGTACAAAGTGGAGAGGAAGAATTGTGCTTTCTCCATAGTGTAGGTCTGAGGCCCAAATCCGCTGCCTCCTGCAGCTGTGAGGCTTTGCGGAGGTGTCACCTGATTCTAGCATATTTGGACAATTTCTGGGTTATACTTGCTACTCATCCACCTGCCCATCTTGCATTCCCTGATTTTGAAATAAAGGAAGATCCGAAACTTTTTTTCTCCAATGGAAATTGAACTAAAGTCAGAGCAGTTGGTGCCCACAGCCAGAAGCTGTCTCTTAGCAAACGTGCCTCAACTCGAGGGCTCCTAACTACTATGTGTACCTCATTGCCAACTACCTTTGATTCTTTTTTTTTTTTTTTTCTGAAGCTTGCAGAGTTCCGTGTACTAAAGAAAATATGTGAATATGCCTAAATATCAGCTAGTTCAACTATGCAAGAGACTTTGGGTTTTTACTCCAGCTGCAAAAGGAGTGGATGGTTCACTTTGAAAATTGTAGTGAATTCACTACCAACTTGGAGTTTCTGAGATTGCAAACAGTGAGAAATAATGATTCTACTCCTTCGCTGTGCTCAATCATGGCCTATTGGCAGCCTCCCCTGAGCCACTCTCCACCCCCATGCCCATCAGATTAGTTTACAGTAGCAAAGACGGCTGTCGCCCTAGTTTTAAACATAGAGATGAAGTTCAGGAAAACTACAGCCCCCGTGCAACAGTGCGGTTTCTTCTGTTTTGAATGCCAGTCTAGGGTTTGGCGGGATGCACCTGCCTGTGGGGCAGTGGGAGCCTTGGGGCCTTAGAGTTACATTCCTTCTGTGTGGTCCTCTGTGTCGCATAGCTCACCGAAATACCCAAGCAGGGCAGGAGCAGACAGCTGTGCTGGAGAGCTGCTCCTCCTGGGTTGAGGGTATTTTGGGAATCAGCGATATTACTGGGGTGGAGGGTTGTGAATAAGAAGCAAGAAAATGTGTCAAGGCTAGATAGGAGGGTGTGAGTAAAATGTTCCCTTTCCAGTTTGCTGTGGGATAGTACATTTTCAGAGCATCACAGTGGTTTTTATATGGGTTAAAATGCTTTTGAAATCCCTGCCAGTGTTTTATGAGCTAATGATGGAGTGCTCTATAAGCAGCTACAATTGGAAACAGGATGAATATCTTTATCTTATACATTACTTCTCCAACTGTTACTCTGTGTAATTGTTAAGATCCAGACCTGGAGAGGGGCATGATTTGAACCAAGTTAGAGTTGGGTCTGTGTAACCTATGTTGTGGTTTCTTAGCACTGTACTTCCTTGATTCTGAGACAAACCAGCAACTTACCAACAGCTTTTAGGTAAACATAATTTAGCCCCGCCAAACCAAAATATGTATGTTCATCCTAAGATGCATCCTAATTTCAGGAACATTAAGACAACTGGGAAGTAACAAGACTGACTTAGGGAGTTGTGTGTCTTAGAGCTGAGAAGAATGGTAATTATGATAGTCCTGGGTATGTGAATTACTTCCCTGCCATGGTGAGAGTGCTTGCATTATGAGGACAGATTTCTTCAAGTCCTTCCCCAAGCCAGCCTACTTTGCAGGGTTGTTTGTAAGATGATTGACTGAAGTGAGGCATGTAGTTGGCTGTTGAACAGAGGAAAGCTCATATGTGGAATCCAACCCAAAGCCTTAATCTGGTACCCTCTGGAAGCTAAACCAACTGCTGGCAGCAAACATCTTATGAGCGCTACCTCAATTTAGTCAAGTAACATCTTTCAGAAGCCAAACAAACTATGTAATTTTTTCTAAATCAGAATGCATCTATCTTGCTTTGTTTATAGACATATTTGTAAAGATCCTAAGGCACATGTTAGAAGCGGAAAGGATTTCAGATGGTATAGTTCATTGTCCTCATTTCCAGATTTTGACATGAGACACCAAGAGTTAAGTGATTTGCCTGAGGGCACCCAACTAATGTAGAAAGTATGTGGAAACACTTTGTAAACTGCGTACACCATGCAAATGAATGTTATCCGTGGCTAAATCAAGATTAGAACCCAGATTTTCAGACTAGAACTGGTATTGTATTCTACAATGCTACATTACCTCATCTCTCATGTTTAATATTCCAGAAGGTTTTAATAAAAATAATTTAGTAGTCTGTAATTAGCCCTGTAGACAAGGGCTTGTTTTATTGTCTGAGATGTTGCAAAGCCAGGCAACATTTAGTGTCACGCTGTCTAATTAAATGTTTATTCTACCACCTAAAAAAATATTTTTCCTCACACATCTGAATTCAGGCAGGTTTTTATTTTTTGGTCTTTTTTTTAATTTGCATCATCTAACATAAAGCAAATACAAAGATAGGTGTTTAAAGTCTTCTCGATTTCTTATCTGTGAGGCTGCTGCTTTCCAGAAAGTAAAGTGGATGGAGCTTCAGGGGGCCTGAGAGGAGGAGCGAGCACATTGGCAGCCACTGGACTAGCCTCCAGCTCCCAGAACATCGCCTCCTATAGTCCCTGCAAGCTCTGGCACTTCTGCTTCCTGACCTTGAGAAAGTGGTCCCTGGAAGCAGAGAGACCAGGGTTCAAATTCTAGTCTTGTCTCTCCTGGCCTTGTGACTTGTGCCACTTATATATAATCTATGAGCACCAGTTTCCTCCTTTGCCAGTGTGGAATGAGAACCATCTGTTTTGCAGGGTAATGGTGAAGATTAAGCAAAAAGTAGTATGTAGAGTCCCTGCTGAGTAAGAGCTGGCGATCATTTTCTATATTGCTGTCATATAAAAATTTTAAATGCTTTTAATTTTTTATTATGATTTAAGTCCAACTTGGGCCCTTAATTCAACAGCTCCTCCTCCCCACACACATACCCCTCACTCCCCAGCAGCCCTCTTGGTATATTTGACATGCACAAAGAGATCTGTCCTATGAAGCCCTGGCACTTGCAGTATCATTTCAACTGCCAAAATAGAAGTATATGAAATGCCCCTTTGTCTCCATGTATTCAGCTGACCTGGTTATCTGAAAGACCGGCAGGGGGCAGGGGGCAGGAACAGTTGACTAAGAGCAGAGACTTGGTATGTTTGAGTGTGTCGTGGGGGCTGCTAGTCCTCCACCCAGAAGCCCAGACTTGGGAGTGGAAAGCTTCTCACCTCTCCCTTGTGTCAAGTTCACATGGCCTTCATTTGCTCCTCTGCCGTTAGAGCCATAGCTTTAGTCAGTGACTTTGCTCAGATCAGCTTCTGTAGTGAGGTCTGGAGCCCAGGGAAAGGAGCTATCCATATTAGATGGAAATCTCGTTTGTGAGGGGAGGTACAGGCAGGTCATTTTGGGTGGAAACGGTTCCAGAGAGGATCAAGGCAGAGACTGACAATTAATTAGGAAGCCAGGACAAGCCATTTAGGTGGGAAAACACAGATGAACTTAAATTCTTATAAATTCCATTCAGGAAGAAAATGCCCCTTTGTGAGCAGCAGCAGACAGAAAAGAGAAATGCAGTAGTCTTTACCTCTGGGAAGCAGATTTTGGAATTGGAAGAGGGAAAAGGAGACTCAAAGATGAACTTTTACTTTATATGCGGCTATGGACAAATTATTATAATAGGAAGCATGCATGTATTTGTAATTTAATCAAGACCAGTGTGTCAGTAAATGCATTTTGGTACAGAGGAAACCATTGCCTTTTCTTAGGGGTCTTCAGTGCCTGGGTCAGATCGGGCTGACATCTGCCCTCTATCAGGCTGTCCAGTTTGTACAAAACCAGTAGGCTCTGACGTGGGGGCAGGACCCTCCAAAGTGCCGGCTTCCCTGGCAGCCCAGGGTGCTTCATGGACCTCTTCGAGTCTCTTCGTTCCCACCTTGAGGCTAGTTCCCCTCTTCTTGACTGGTTTAAATAATCATTACTATTCTAACAAACTAATTTAATTTTTAACTATTGACAAAAGTGACTCCTGACCATATGACCTTTATGAAAACTCCTTCCTTGATATCAAGAGAGCTCAAAGCTTAATGGAAGCCCAGCTGAGACGCTGACAAGCTCCCTTACCATAGCTGCACTTTAGATAAGATCTGGCTGATAGAGAGTACCTTCCACACCATCATTTATTAACTGCTGCTCTTAGGAATTACTGATAAGCTTTGACAAGATTATTAAATGTTCTTGGGCTTTTAATTTTCTGAGAAGTTGGTTGGCTAGTTGTGTTTCCTAGCCACACTTATTTACTATTATAGAAAGATGACACACCTATCATTTGGACATGTGCTTTAGCCTGCTTACCCAGAAGTTAAAATGGGTTAGGCTGAGTAATCCACAGTCCATCTCCCAATCTTCCCTTTGGCCAAGAGCGCAAATTTGTGCCACAGTTGACCAAGGTTGGTGAGGCATCCTCTGGCCAAGGGTGGCTTTTCCTCTATGTAGAGCTGACCAGCCAGTATTGGCCTACACCCTAGATCTTGTTCTCACCAACATCATGTCCCACCAGCTTGCTCAACTCCAGATGTCATGGGGCATAACACCAGTGCTGTGAGCTTTGGACATTTCCTAGGCCAGAGTAAATAAGGACTTAGCTTTCTAAAATGTTTTTACTCTGTGTAAAATTATTATTTTTTTGACTCTGTGTTAAAGTATAGTTTTCTGAAACTAATTTCTATATATAGAGATATACGCATTTGTGTGATATGTTTAAATTAACTGAGCGAGAAGCATGGCTTCAAATCTTCCCTGTAATTTTGACAGTATGTATCAGAAACCTTAAAAGGATTCATATCCTTAGATAAAAATTGACAAACTGGAAATATTTAGAAAACCAGAGAAATATATAAAAATACTGTATAAGGATTTCTATTACTGGAACATTACTAATAATAGCAAGCAGTTAAACCAACCCAACATCAACAAATAGGGATTGGTTAAGTTCACCTAAATAAAATACTGTGCAGACATTAAAAATCTCATAGAAGGATTTTTGTTGATGTCAGAAACATTTGATATATCAGTGGAAAAACAAAGCAAAATGATATGTTGAGAATAATACTATCTTTATAAAGAAAATATTAAAAGGTGCCGGAAGAGCATATGACAAACCATCAGTAATGGGGTTCTAAATAAATAGTTATTTTTTCAGTGCTTTCAAGTGTTTTCCAATTTTCCACATTAAGCAACTATAGCTTCCATTACAAAACTCTTTAGGCCAGTGATTAATAGACTCCATGTAGTAGAGCTGTTTCAGAAAATCATAAGGTGTTTAATTTTTTAATGATCATTTTGTGTCACTATAGTCAAAATTAACAATTAACACTCCTCAAAGGTGTTTCTTTAGGTACTGTTTCATTTCTTCTTTGAGAGTTGAGGCGTCTAGAGTTACTGGGTAGGCATGTGACTTAGAAACAGCCCACAAATTCCCAAGTCCATCCATCCAAATGAGGTAATCTCTTTCCACATTATTGAAATGTAAAAAAAAAAATTACCGAAAGAAAGTGTCTTAAAATAGTCTTTGCCTCTTAACTTTTGCTGTTTAAATTTATTAGAGGTTTCAGCAAAACCTTCCATGCCACAGGGCTCTGTTGGGGCGGGGGGGGGGGGGGGTGGGGGGGGGGGGGGGGGGGGGGGGTGGTGCTTTCTTTCCCCACATCTTTCCAGGTACTCTGGGTCTGGAAAGTTCTCCTAGTCTCTCATATTTTGGTGGTTGTGAAGTTCTCCTGGGTGTCTCACAATTTGGTCGTTGTGCTCCTCTCTCAATTATCTGTCTTGAAAGTCCATGCCCAGGCCTGCTACAGCCTCATTCCTCCCTTTGCCCTTGGCCGTATTCGGATCAACCATCAGCCCAGGCCCTTTTTCTTCCAGGGATGGAGAGGGTTGGAGCCCACTAGTGGCCACCTAGTGGGCAGAAGTCCTCTGCAGGCACAGACTGGGCAGCTCTGCTACACTAGGCCCCTGGCACTGCTGGATGTGAAGGGAGGGGCTGGCCTGACAGCTGTCCCCTGGCCTATTCTTGCCCATCACACGCACATTATGTCACCTCAGTGGCCAAGTCCAGTAGAATACGGTCTGCTTTCTGCCAGCAGTGGGGCTTGCGCACCTCTGAGCTGGGGGGGCCAGAACTTAGAATGGAGGGACATATGGCTTAGTGCACAGCTCTGCCTGGGCTGCAATAACTGTTTGCTAAGCAGGATCTGCCTCTTCTTCCAAATAATTCTGACTACCCAAACACAAGTCTCAGATGGGTGGATGCCTTCCCTGTCGCCTGCGATTATTAGTAAGTACGTCTGCAGGTCTGGCTCGCTGGGACGCTCTGCCACCTGGAGAGAGGTTGTCAGAGCAGCAGTCATCTGCTCTCGAGGGTGTTGTCCTGGTCACCTTGTAATTTAAATGGTGTTTCCTGATGGGTAAGAAATGAAATCTCTCCTCTGAGTCAGCAAGATCATAGCTGGATGCATGTGTAATGTGCCATGTGAAAGGGGCAGGCCTTGGACCACTGGAGGAAATTAAATACCCCTTCCCTTATGAGGTGTGTGTCTCTGAAGGTTTATCACCGGTCGTATGATAGGTGCCGTGTAGCAAGGCTTCTCTGCAACTCCAGACTCTTGGCAGACAGTGGCCACCCCACCCCCTTCCCTGCAGATTATTGCCTCTTATCAGGGACCCTGATTTAGTCTCTGATTTGCTCTGATTTTAGATGGATAGAGTTCACAGCTGAAGGCTCCCAGTTTTGGCATCCGATTAACACCTTTAAGTGACAAGACCATTGCTCAGTACAGAGATGTGCTATGCTGCTCCCAGAATAGCAAGGTGCGGTGTTTTGAGAGTTGATAAGACTTATATTCCCCAGAAAGTATAGTTTCCAGGTTTATAGGTTATCCGTGTACATTTGCATATGTTCTTCACAATGTCCTGCTCTAAGTGTACGCTCAACAGGTCCTCTCCAAGTCCTTTCTTTTTTTAACATTCTTCATCACTATGGGATGAAATAAGACATGAGACTCAGCCCTGTCCACAAGGAAACCGTCGCCTGTTTTGGAAGACGAGATGGAGGAGGAGGGTGGTCAGCGCACATGGCGCCGTCCATGCCAGTGATGCTTCACGGCGCTTTACCGCATAAGACGTGGTCTTCGCCTGAGAGAGTGGGGAGCAAAGAGTGGGAGTTGCTTCAGTACAGGGGATGCAAAGTCCAGTAGCAATGAGAAGGGGTACTTTGGTGACCCAGAAGGAAGAGTGACTCCAAGCCTGTAAGAACCAGAAGAGGCTCCAGAGACAAAGACTCTCTGGACGCCAATGTGCAGGGCGATGGGGGCCCTGCCTGCCCGAGGACAGTCAGACAGTGCGGGCCCACTCAGCCTAGAAAAACAGAAAAGAAATGAAATGAGCAGTGTGTTATGTGTGGTTTGTAGTACAGTGTCTAAATTCAAAAAGGATTCTGAAAGGAAAACCGCCATTATAACTAGAGTAATTAGGGAAGACTTCACAAGGGAAACAGGCGCTCTGAACATTACTGTAGAAGTTTCTTTCTTTTGTGGTTTATTTCTTCAGGATGTATCCTACCAAGCGGAATTGCGAGGCAGAAGTACAGTGTGGGGTTTTGAAAATGACTTCTAGTTGACAGGTGAGGTATTAGTGTGCAACGAGGTGACTCAGTATTGTGTACCTTGGGATATGATCGTCACAGTAAGTCTAGTTGACATCCGTCACCACATGTAGTGCTTTTTTTCTTGTGATGGGAACTTTTAAGGATCAACTCTTTTAGCAACCTTCACATGTACAATGCAGTATTATTAACTATAGTCACCATGCTATACCTTATATCTCCAGAATTTATTTTATAACTCGTTTGTACCTTTACCCATCCCCCACCTTTGGCAACCACAATCTGTTCTCTGTATCTCTGAGTTTTGTGTTTTTAGATTCCACACAGTGAAGTGAGATCATACAGTATTTATCTTTGACTGGCTAATTTCACTCAGCATAATGCCCTCAAGGTCCACCCATTGTGTAAATAACAAGGCTCCTCCTTTTTAATGGCTAAATAATATCTTAGTGTATATAAACACATTTTCTTTAACCATTCATCCTGCAGTGGGTACTTAGGTTGCTTCCATGTTGTTGTTTTAATAGATTTATTAAAGATTATTCTCCATGCTGAACCAACCAACCTACAAAGAGTTTGATATTAGGCTGGTTTTTGATGATAAGGAGACATGCGCATGTTTTATGGCAGAAGAGAAAAGGAACTACTTGAGGAAAATAACCCAGGTGCAAGAGAGAAGGGGAGCAAATAGGCTCAAAGATATCAGGGAGGGGGTGACACCGCAGGAGAAGGAGTCTGGTAAGGAGAGGGTGTGATCCTTTCCACTTCTGACTAGTGAGGTGAAGTCTGTGGGGCGAAGTCTAGTGGAGGTGACTGGAGCTCCCACTAGAAGAGGAAAGACCTCTCCGTAGTATAAGAGAGGCAAGGCCACTTGCCGAGGTGGGGTGGGGAGGTTGGTAGTGAGGGTTGAGGTCGTGAAGGTCTGAATTAACCACTGTGAGAAATGAGCCTGGGCGTATGAGAGATGAATACATGTCTTGTTGACCGGCAGTGAGGGCTGAGTTGGACGTGAATTCCTAATGAGCAAAGCCTCTGGAGCCTTCTCGGCCCGAGAAGTGGCGGTGAGGGCTGGTGCACCAGGAGGGAGGGCTGTTGCCTGGCATGTGCAGGGTGAGGTTTCTAAGGAGGCAGAACTTAAGATGGCAGTCAAGCAGCTGGCCCTGAGGTCAGAGGTGGAGGGAAGCCCTGCAAGTCTCAGACAAGTGCTGGTTGTCAGCAGAATGAGGGGGCAGAGTAATTACAGGCTCCAGTGAGAACAGAAAGCAGGCCTGGAAGAAGAGGGATGAGCCATAGGAGGTTGTTGACACAGGAAGATTTTAATGTCAAAATCGGAGGAGTCTTTTCACTTTTAATTATTTACCTTTATAATGTTTGGATTTTTTTTTCAACTGGGCATGTAGTACAGTAACATTTTTTAAAATGAATTAAAATCTCAGGAGTAGAGCTGTGCCTCTAGTGTGCTGTTCAGTGGTCCTGAGATTGAAGGAGAAGTGGAGGCGGACTGCGGAGTCTGGTGATGAGATGTTGGAACTGTGGAGCATCTCAGACAGCGGCTCCTGTGGCCCCAGCTTGTCACTCTGAGAGGCTCCCAACCCCCAGCGCTTATCCACCCACCCACCAGAAGTGTTTAAAACCAGAGGAAGCCCACCTTCCCTAGGCTTGACAGACATGGCTTCTAGGTGCTGTTGCAGCATTCTGGCTAGGTTCTACCCACCGCTGCTCTCTTACCTCTGAATGAAGGCTCTCCTCCAGGTAGATGCAGCCCCTTGGAGTGTGGGTTCCACCTCAGCCTCCCTTATCCCCTTTGTGGTGGCACAGTGCAGTGTACAAGCTGTATGATTGGATGTAGCAGCCCAGTGTCTCTCCTGCCCATTTTGAAACTTAGCCCGAGACCTCCGCCTTCTCTGACACCTCTCCTCATGTCCTCCTAAACCAACCACTTTGACCCTGACCAACACCCTTGTGGCCTTTATTTAAGCTGCTGGGTTCACATTACCTTCGTGATGCCCAACTGCCCACCGTGCAGAGCAGACACACAGACTGAGGAGGGGACGGGCAAGGAGGAAGCACGTGGGGAGTCAGGAGCAGGCATCAGCATGAGGTGATAGGGAAGCCTGGGTCAGTGCTGTGTTCTTTCCAGGACCTTCAGCGGGGCCTAAACCTTGCCGGGACATTTTGTAAATGCTGTTTCATTAAAGCCAGGATGAAGCAGGAGCATGGCTCCCTGCCAGTCCCTGCCAGGAAGGAACAAACAGCTTGCAGGGCAGGCCTCCAGCCAGGTGGGGTAGGACTCAGGTCCATTGTTCTGTGAGTGGAATTAAATGGGCTCTTTGTAAACACAGCCTCCTGTGTTGTTCTTTTCTCTTTTCTCCTAGTCAACCTAGGTGAGAAGAATTAGCCCTTAGCCCATAATTAGGTAAAATGAAGAGGGAGACACAACTGATAGGCTGCAGTCACTAAGAACCTTGAACTTGAGTCAGGAGACTTGGGCTTGGAGTTCTGTGACCTTGAACAAATCAAAGATCACATTTCCCCCTTGACCTCCAGTTTCCCTTTCTATGAAATGGGGGGTGGGGTCTTTGTACATGCTGTTCCTGCTCCTGGAACATCCTTTCCTGGCCTCTTGGACCACACGCCTTGGCCTGAGTGTCACGGCCTTGGGGAGGTGTCCTGCTCCCCTCCAGGTTAGGTCCCTATAAACAGAGTTTGCAAACTCTGAGTCACAACCATGACATCAACTTATTGGGTCATAACCAGTATTTCCTAAGTGAAAAGATCAGAAAATTATAGACTGTGGCACTCATGATAAGGATTATTTAGCAAATATTTTATTATGTGTCTGTCTGTTTTTATACATATACTGGGTTGTAATGTAAAACGTATTTTTTCCTAAAAGGTTGAAAGCCACTACTTTCAAAACACTCTAGTCCTATACAATCTGTAGCACTTATTGTGGTCTGCAGAGTCATTTGTATGACTACTTTATTACTGTTTATCCATTTCACTGACTAGCAAACTCCATGAGTCAAGGGCCAAGACTGACTTACTCATCCACATAAGAACTTTAACTAGTTGAAGCTCAGCAAATGAGTGCATGGGTTTCTCAGGGGCACTTTGTATTTTGGGTCTTTTTTTTTAAGATTTATTTGTTTGTTTATGCATACAAGAGCTGGGATACAGGCCAGAGTCATGGGAGGTAAGAGGATTCACCAGAGACAGAGTGGGGAGCAGAACAGGCAGATCAACCGAAATACACTGCTGAGGGGAGCAGCAGGCTAGGTGGGAGAGGTCTGCTGTGCCATGTGAGTCCTTCCCTGACTGGGGATCGAACTCACGCTGATGTGCTTCTAATGCTTCACAGTGCAGCGCTCAGTCTGCTGCGCCACCAGGGAGGCTCTCAGGGGCACTTTGTTGCTATCCTTAGTTGTGTGAAGTGGTTCCTAAGAGGAGTAGACAGTGGCTGCAATAAAAAACTGAGAAGCAGGCTTCCCTGGTGGCACAGGGGTTCAAGTCTCAGCACTACCAAGCTATCGCCAGCCACTGCAGCATGAGTTTGATCCCAGCCAGAGAGGTGGCCCACATGGCGCAGCAGACCTCTCCAGCCTTGCCCGCTGCTCCCCACAGCAGTGTATTTCAGTCAGTTTGCCTGTTCTGCTCCCCACTCTGTCTCTTATGAATCCTCTCACCTCCTACATCTCTGGCCTACACCCCAGTTCTTAAATAAATGCTTTTAAATAAATTTATGCTTAAATAAACCTTTTAAAATAATATAGTAATTATAAACTGAGATGCCCTCACATTCATGCCTACTGGACGAGAGTGCCAGAAAGAGTCTCTTTGACTTTGCAGTCTCCATTTTGGATGGCACTGGGGGACCCAGGAGACCCACATCAGCTGCAGAGGGAACTAGACAGAAGAAAGCGCCACTACTATTACCCTTTTCACCAAGGCCTCTAGGGCAGAGTTCCCTTTCCAGTAGTCAGAGATAGGACCGAGACAGAACTCACTACATAATCCTTGCTTGCGTAAAGAGAAAGCCGACTAAAAAGTCTACCATAGTAACCTCCCTCACCCCATGGTCCATTTCCCACTCTTCTGGGTGTGGGCAACTAGATCCTGACCCAGGAGCCCATTGGGTTCCAAGGTTGGGTCCCAGAACTCCTATTCTCCCAGCTGCATGCCCCAATCCTGACTGCCAGCATTCCTAGAGAACTGATCTGCTTCTTGAGCTGTCATTCTGAACCTAGCCAGTCTAGCAGGTTCCTACACTGAAATGAAAATGAATGAAATGAAAACCCTCTGCCTTCCCAGGTGTAACAAGCCTCTGATGGTAGCCCAGAGAACTTCCCATGGCCTGGAAGCTCATTAGCAAGACCCAGCCAGGCACCGCCCTGCACAGAGCTGTTCTAGAACATGTTAAAGGTCAGATGTGAGAGAACCGATGCACCTAAGGCCCTCTTGAGGATGGTGGTGGCCCAAGGACAACACAGGCCTTGTCAGGCATATTTAAGAAGGCTCAAGGGTCCTCCCTGGTGGCCTAGGGGTTAAGTCTCAGCTTTATCACAGCTATGTCCTGAATTCAATTCCTGGCCAGGGAGGTGACCCACATGGCACAGCAGACTCTCCTGCCTCACCCACTGCTCCCCTCAGCAGTGTATTTCAGTGCATCTACCTGTTCTGCTCCCAGATCTGTCTATGGTGAATCCTCTCACCTTACCCCATTGCTCTGGCCTACACCACAGTTCTTCTATGCAAAAAAAATAAAAAAGGGGGGCCCACTTTGCCCCTTTATCTTTAAAGTTCATCATTTGATCTCAGATGGTCCTGCCAGCATCTAGCTGTGCTGTGGAAATTATGTTGCTTACTGCCTGGAGCAGATAACTCTTTGGGAGGGATGCGGGAATGGCCAGTTGTTTTAGAGCTCCCAGACTGTTAGCTCAAACACCCTAATTTATACATCACTTTCAGTTTGGTTTTCCAGAACTGACAGTGCCTTCTCTCTATCCAAAGAGGCTGCCTGGCAGCTTCTTTAAAAAGCACGCCCAGGTACCACCTGGGCTGGAGGCGGAGGTTAGCTAAGAGAACCACCGAGAAGAGAACTGCCTCTAGGTTGTCTGTGAGCAGCAGCCGCCACCTCTTGCCACCATCCCTCCCCATGCGGGGAGAGGATAGAAACGTGGAAAAACTATGAACACTCGCAATTCTACTACTCCAACAGAAGTGACACAGCGGGGGGCTTAGAGGGCTCTAGCGCTGCCCCTTCTCCCTCAAGTAAACATGTGACCCCAATACAAATGTGTTCTGTTCTGCAGGGGGCCTCAGGACCTTTCTCATCGCTCCTCTCCCCCCTAGATGACAGGCCCCAAGTCTCTCATTCAGAAGACCTGTTGCCATGGTCATTCTCTACTGCAGGGAACATGTTACTACATTTTCTTTGTTTTTAGATTAAATTAGAATTCTGTGCATTTACAGTTTTTCCAGTAGCCATGTTCAAGTCCCACTGCAAGATATATGAGGAAAACATTGCCCATTACCCCAGAGAACATTATATTTGTCTTTGGTTTTGTTCCCAGTAGCACTCCTTCCAAGACTGAAACATCATGTCCAGGAACTTTGTTCTGAACTCACCCCTGGGAGACGCTCACTGTGCTTGTAGAGAGATGAAACACAGGGGCAATGACTCAAGATCAGAGGAAGATCTGCCTTAGAGTTACCTACAGGTATCCGAATAAATTCCCAACTCACTGGCTGAACTGCCTACGTTTACTGAAACATTTGGAAAAGAGTAGAAAGGGCATTCTTAGGTCCTGCATTCTCCCTTCTCCTTGAGCCTAGGTACCAGCTGCTTAGATCGGTGTGAGGTTAAGACAAGTGCTGTTGAAACTCTTTTCTTCTCTTTGGGGAAGGACGTTGGCCCTTCCTCAGAATCAGACAGAATCCTACCTGGGCCATCCTTCCAGATCATGACATATTCCACAACATTCTCATTTCTAGATGCCTAGGCCAGCTGTGGTTTAGATGCTGTACATGTAAGCCAGACAAAGATAGAGCTGTCCCTTGAAGCCCTTGAAGTGGTGGGGGGCAGGGGCCAGGGGGGCTTCTGCAGCACTCACAGCTGGTGCTTATCAGGTAGACTAAGCCCAAGGGCCTATAAAGACATCTCATGCTGTCTTCAGTCCCAAAGTTGTGACTGTGGAGATACAGCCCCTGGAGACAAGCCCAAGTGTGAGTCACAGACATACCCATAGTCCAGAGATTAGAGGTAATAGGGCAAGTTCATTGTGCTGGGAGTTACAGGGCATGTGGGAGATGTTAGGGCACACCTTTTAAAGATGGAAGTGATTCATGGGGTTGTCGATCAGAAGGAAGAATGAGAAGTGAAAGACCACTGTTTGAAACCTACTTCCATTAGAGGTAAACTCGGGAGGGAGCGGTCGGCACTCTTGCTTTGAAGACAGGTGGAATTACTTGAGGCAGTTTGAATCTGCACCCAGACCATCAAAAGCAGAGCCCCCATTCTGCTCCTGTCTTCCTCTCCAGCTCTAGGAAATGATTTCGTCCTCAGAAGTAAATAAAACTTCTTACTTGGAGAGGATAAGAAAGCATTAATTATTAATGTTTATTTTCATATTTACAGATGAAAGGCAGGCTGACTTCAAAGAAGTTGGGACTGGGGAAGAGAATTCTCAACATTAAAATTATCTGCTAGAAAACACTCATACCTATTTTGAAAAGTTTTTCATGGTTGAATATACAGTTGGCGAATTTTAAAGAGATTTGACAACCAATGATGAGATCAAAGAAGAGTCTCTTTTTTTAAAGATTTATTTATTTATGTATACAAGAGCTGGGGTATAGGCCAGAGTCATGGGAGGTGAGACGATCCACCAGAGGCAGAGTGGGGAGCAGAACAGGCAGATCAACCGAAATACACTGCTGAAGGGAGCAGCGGGTGAGGCAGGGGAGGTCTGCTGCACCATGTGTGTCCCCTCCCTGGCTGGGGATCAAACTCGCACTGCTGTGCCACAGATGCTTCACAGTGTGGTGCTCAACCTACTGCGCCGCCAGGGAGGCCCCAGAGAAGAGTCTTTTAGGACTAAAATGTTTCTGTTCCTACTGACTCAAATTCATTTCTAGAGTGAGGCAGTCCAAGCACCAAGGTGTCCAGCACATTTGTGAAACTCTGAGAAGTTACGGTGACCTCCTCAGTATCTTGCCAAATAATTAATGGCTTAATTTTGCTTCAGCTCCTCTTTTCATAACACAAAAGCTGAGACTCCAATAAATGAATCTCACCTTAAAAAGCAGCTCGTTAGATACTTTCTATACTTTGCTGGGGCCACCTCTCTGTCAACAATGCTGCTGTCACTTCCTGGTCAGGTGGGCATGCTGGAGTACAGGTTCTACCAGCCAAGGCCATTGACACACAGTAGGGTCTCTTAGCCCACTGGTCTAAGCAGCTGCAGGGATAAGCTACCAGCATCTTTTGTGGAACCAGCACCCTGATTTGGTTTCTCCTGGATAGTTTTTAACACAAGCACATTCCAATGTCTCAGCACTCTGGTGGCGTGAGGTCATATCTGTCCTAGTCTCTAGTTCTTTTTTTTTTTGCATATGTTATCATCAAGAAGGAACACTGCATATATTTAGTTGCTACTTAAGTGTTGGCAGAGAAACCCTTGGTTAAGTAGTCACTAATAGCTATGTCTCTTCATTCAAATTTTTTTTCAGTATCCATATAAGACATGAGCACATTATTTTACATGCACTCCCCAAACTTGTTTTACTCCATCACAACATTCTAAAACCCACCAGAAAGAAGGCTAAAGTTTTAGGGGAGAACTACAGTATTGGAAAAAAAAAAGGGGGCCTCCCTGGTGGCGCAGTGGGTTAAGCAATGCACTATGAGGCAAACTGCAGCCACTATAGCACAAGCTCGATCCCTGCCACTGGGATCGAAGGGAGGTGACCCACATGGTGCGGCAAACGTCTCCTGCCGTGCCCGCTGCTCCCCTCAGCAGTGTGTTTCACTTGATCTGCCTGTTCTGCTTCCCTCTCTGTCTCTCGTGGATCCTCTCACCCCCACACCTCTGGCCTGTACCCCAGTGCTTCTATGCATAAATAAATAAATCTTTAAAAGAAAAAAAAACATGCTTTCCTGTGACTCACCTTAAGGCTGGGCAGCCACTGATTGATTAACAGTGACCGGAACAGAGCTGCTGAAGGGGAAAATTTGGCATGTGCTCCCTAGAACAGTGAGGTCTGAAATGCGGTCCTGCAGCTGACTCCTCAGGAAAACCTGCAAAAAATGCCAACTCCTGATACCCAGCCCAGTTCTGTCCCTCTCTGATGGGTTCAAGAAGCTTCATTAAATAAACTGGTCGGGTGACTCTTGCGGACCTTTAGAGAGTGCTGCTCTCAAGAGTTTTTTTGTTTTTGTTTTTTTTCCTTTCTTGAGAGATGTGGGGTCACTCTTGGCTTCATACAAATCCAAGTGTGACCCTTTCCACTCATTAGCTGAAAAATGATCCTGCCCCTCTTTTTGTATCCCCTCGGGTGTAGGGAAGAGCCAGGCTCTCATGCAGCACTGCTGTGTGCTGGGAAGTTCTAGGTCATCTTTCACTCTTGCTGTCTGCAGGTATAGCTTCACCCCCTCAACTTTTTCATAAGTAGCTATATAATTGTAGCCCCTTATCTCCCAAGCTGACACAGAAGTGAAGCCTTGGGGTGCAGCTGTCTTTGCCTCTTTCATTGTTTGAGGGCATTCTGCAGTTTTTCTTGAGCCCCTAAGAAGAAAAGACTATGTGGAGTTTCTAATGGCTGTTTTACGGGACACCCACTATGCTCTGCCAGAGTTGTGGGCAGGAGGAAAATAACTTGTCTCTACTGTGGGCTGGGCACTGGCAGGATGCTTTCCTACACTGCCTCAGTTAATGAGAAAAACAATCCAGACTCTGTGTAATTCACAGGGAAGGACAATCCTATGAACAGAAGGAATTCTGCTCTCAGCATCAGTGTTGACTCACTGTGGTAGGAAAGTGAGCTCCCTGATGCCTTTATTTATCCTTCCATAAAATAAAGTTATTGCTTGTTCCCATTGCCTGATCATGAGGTCAGCATTGGAAATACTTTGAACTTCTCAGATGAAAGATTATATAAAACTACAAAGTGCAAAGTTGGTGCAGGAGAGGCTGCTGGGAGACTAAGGATGAGATGGCTAAGCAAGGCTAAATGGAAGGATGCCAACATCCTTTGTCCTGAGACCCTGGGTTTCTCTGGACCTCCATATGCCTTGTTAGCATGATGAAGGATAGTGAGACTACACATTGTCACAGAGGAGAGGCAGCCTGTGTGATGCTTAGGAGCAAAGACTTTGGGGGTAACCAGGCAGAATTCCGTTCCCACTCCCAGAACCACCTTTCCCATTCAGTCCCTCTCTTATAAGCATTGCACATGTCATCTCTTGACTGTGCTTACTACAAAGTGAACTACTTCAAGGCCCAGGTCACATACCACCCTTTGCCCAAAATTGTCCCTGCATTTCCCTTATATTTCAAAGAAAATAATTATTCCCAAAAGAATATATAAACATCAAGGAGAATGAGGTCAGTCTCTGTATACTGCATATAAAAGTGACCGTAATATTTTTAGCAGGAAAGAAGTCACAAGATTTCCGTTTTGATTCAGTTTTAATTTGAACAGTGAAAGAAATATGCATGTATATAGTTTGAATGTGTATATTAAAAGGTCTGAAGTAGAAACAGACTTTTTTTTATTTTGCACATCTGTATTATTTGAATTTGAACACCACTTGTATAATTTTTCTAATTTGATAACAAGGTAATTACCAAGAGAGTAATTGCTCACATAATTACCAGGGAAGAAACGACTGATGTTATAACCCTCAATGTGATGCTGTCATTGTGTGTGTCTCTTCTGCCTTTCAGCTGTGAGCTCCTTGATGTTAGGGGCCCACTATCAGCTGCCTTTCACCAGTAGCAGCACTGCCCCTGGCGGATGCTGGCGCACAGTGCTGGCTTACTGAAGTAGGACTCTTAACTTGCCCAGTCTGTGGAGGTGTGGTTGATGAGCCCTGGGGGCAGTCAGGCCTGCTGCTGGGATACTGCCTCACTGTGAGTCAGCAGGCCATCCTAGGAGAAGGACAGTAGCGAAAGGAAGTGAAGTGGCAGTTA
Organism: Galemys pyrenaicus; assembly: GCA_019455555.1. Taxonomy (NCBI): domain Eukaryota; kingdom Metazoa; phylum Chordata; class Mammalia; order Eulipotyphla; family Talpidae; genus Galemys; species Galemys pyrenaicus. Next base: position 2,816,050 of record JAGFMF010011433.1, read on the forward strand.
AACCCCTACTGCCTACAGCCTTGATCGCAAAATAAACAGTCTGACGATGGTGGTAGCAAGGGGAGGCCTTTGGGGGTGACAGTGGGCTACAAATGGTCTGTGGGTCACTGCCATCGCTTTATTAAAGTCCCTACTTCTCTGTAGTTTGTGATCCATGCCTGCCTGTTCCGAGTAACCCCTACTCTTTTTCTAAGGAGAATGAAACCCCTCCATTCACTTTATAGAGCCCTGCAAAAACACAAGAAATGGGCTCACTTCCACACACTTTCCTGAGTTTCTCCTCTCTGTCTCCATCTCTCCAGAATCCTACAATCATGAGATTGCCAAAATGATCTTGCTAAGGCCCAGCAGTTTCTGGGCATCCACTCCCAGTCTTACATTTCTGGGTCAGATTGCCAAGCTCTAAATTAGCCAGCTGTAAACAGGTAACAACAGTGCGCTCTCTATTCCACTAACATTAATGAGCATTCCTCCTCTCCTTCCCTGATTGAAATAACCCGCCATCATAAATAGTGCTAGACATTCCACCCTGATCTTAGGCCCCACACGTGAGAGTTGACTCCCGTCCTTCACTGCCATGACCACCATCCCACACACATCTTGCATGCCAACTTGTGACAAACTGGGTTTGTATACTCGTTTAATTTCATGATTTGGGGAAATCAGTAATTGTTATTCCTCCTATAACTTAGAGAGGGGAGTGAAAGGGATGTGTTCGTAATTATATTCTCTTCTAAAAGCCATAGTACTTTTGTCAAAACACACGATTTTAAAATCATAGTTTAGGGGCCTCCCTGGCGGTGCAGGGGTTAAAGACACAGCACTATGAAGCTGTCACCAGCTACTGCAGCATGAGTTCAATTCCCAGTCAGGGAGCTGACCCACATGGTGCAGCAGACCTCTCCTGTCTCACCTGCTGCTCCCCTTAGCAGTGTATTTCAGTAGATCTGCATGTTCTGTTCCCCACTCTAACAGGTGAATCCTTTCAACTGCCACCCCCCACCCCGGCTTAAACCTCAGTTCTTGTATGCATAAATAAATAAATATGTTTAAATATTAAATTATACTTTAGAAGAAGCAGGACACTTACCTTACTGAATTACGTTTTCAGATTATTTTTTTAAAAATACTGATGTAGAAGTTGGAGGGGACTGTTTGAGGGGAATAAAAAAATGTGTTATTCAAAACACTAAGCACCTACTTTGGACCATGCTTTGGAATTAAAAATACAAACATTGCCCCCACTCCCGAATTCATGTTGCAGCTGTAAGGCGACTTGCTGCAACCTCACAGTGCATGTGGCCCTGCCTCCTGCCCAGAGAGAGCCAGTGATGACCAGTTACTGAGCCTTCTATCTCTGCTCAGCCTTAACAACTCTAATCTTTGCTACATGTAGGAAATCGGGCAGTTCCAGACCTTTACCCTACACTGTAGGCCCAGCGTGGTCTTGGCTGCTGGTCAGATCTGAAGATGCATGTCTGGCAAGAAAATCAAAACGCTAATACCTGTCTTAAGAACATGCTCTCCTGGGCCTCCCTGGTGGTGCAGTGAGTTAAGCAATGCACTATGAAGCAAACCGCAGCCACAGCAGCATGAGTTCGATCCCTGCCACTGGGATTGAAGGGAGGTGACCCACATGGTGCAGCAGACCTCTCCTGCCTCTTCTGCCTCGCCCGCTGCTGCCCTCAGCAGTGTATTTCAGTCAGTCTGCCTGTTCTGCTCCCCACTCTGTCTCTGGTGAATCCTCTCACCACCCTGGACTTTGGCCTGTACCCCAGCTTCTTGTATGTATAAATAAATAAATCTTTAAAAAAAAAAAAAAAACATGCTCTCCTGAGTCAGGGATGGGCTTCTCCCACAAGACAGAGACTTACTGAGAACATTGTCTTTAAGGAATGCTTCCAGGATAGCCCAGAATTTAATCTCTGTGAGTAGGAGCTGTCCAACATTTCAGCATATATTTACATCTGCCTACTTTGAAAGAAATGTAATAATACCCCTCTTATTGTTGGGGTGTTTTATTGTATGCCGTATCTTGGGTTTTCATGTGCCATGACCACAGTTACCCTTAAGGCCACTGTACCCTGAGTAAACCAATTTACATTTATTTGCTGAGGCACATTTGTAGCAGAATTTAATATAGCAAAAAATATGCTTCTTCCCTATATTATAGTGGCTTGAAAATTAGGCAGGTAATCAGAACTTGTTTTTTTAAAAAAGATTTATTTATTTATGCATCCAGAAACTGGGGTACAGGCCAGAGGCGTGGGGGGGTGAGAGGATTCACCACAGAGAGCGGGGAGCAGAACAGGCAGATCAACTGAAGTACACTGCTGAGGGGAGCAGCGGGCGAGGCAGGAGAGGTCTGCTGCGCCATATGGGTCCCCTCCCCAGCCAGCGGTAGGGATCGAACTCGTGCTGCAGTGGCTGCGGTTTGCTTCATAGTGCGTTGCTTAACCCACTGCACCACCAGGGAGGCCCAGAACTTGTTTTATGAGCATGCTATCAGAGCAAATAGAGTTGGAGCATGTTAAGAAATGATATATCATCTTCACTGTGGTCTCAACTAATTCTCCCCTTTCCATTTGAATAGACATAGTCCCAGTGACCAGAATACCAGTGTCAATAGAGTGTCAGTCCATTGGACAATATTAAAATTGCACTAATATAGTTTTACTTTTCAGTCATCTTATTTTTCTCTATTCCACAATAATCACCCCCTCTGCTTATAATTGCCTTTACAACCAGATTCTCTACCATGATGTGTTATAGGTTTTTTTTTTTAGCTTTTAGCTTATTTTATATTGTGACGTCAAGAGGGACATATAAATCTGATATACAATATCTCCAAATCATGATATTTATCTCGATAGGTAATCCTGTCTATAACACGTAGATACTTGTTAGTAGGGATCAGGTGACGTTTTTCTGGAAGGGCCAGATAGTATGTCTTTGTAAGACACACAGCCTCAGTCAGAGCTCCTCAACTCTGCTATTGTAATGTGAAAGCAGCCTTGGACAGGAGATAAATGGGCATGATATCTTTACTAAAATTCTAGGTGGCTCTAGCTCACAATTGCTCACTCTGTATTATTAGTTATGCTCCCAGGGGGAGCTCTTTCTTGCCTTTTCCTGTTTCAGTCTTCTTTTTCATAAATATTAGTATGATGCTTAAGTCTTCCAAAATGCATTTTCACTTTCTTCTAAAAGGACTAGGGATCCTGAGAGAAGTGTCTTCTTCCAAGAGTGAGGCAGTTGAGCCTGGAAAATCTCACTGCACTAGAAAGCAAGGATCTTCTCCAAGAAGGATGAGGAGGGGGGTGGGCAGTGTCTAAAAGACACAGACTCCAGTTGGGTGGAATTCATAATGGTCCATTCTGAGACAAAATAAATGGTAATATAGCCCACTGAATAAGATAGTCTATAAGCTTATACTGATGTAAAGATATCAATGAGAGCATTAGTGGGGGAGGAAAGGAAAGCTCTTTTTTTAGGGGAAAATGGGGTTCACAAACAGGCATCAGAATCACTTGAGGAGTGTTCCCACCTACCTGAGCCTCTCTCTAAAGTATGTGCATCTATTGGAAAGGTTTCCAGGGGTACTACTGGGCCTTCTTTGCTTAGGGACCACTGATGCTTGAGCCATAGTAGACTGTGGGAAGGCAGCAGACAGCAGTGTTGTAGCTCAAATCTGCATGGCCCATTCATCTCTGCCATTTACTCATTTTTATTCCTTCTGTTAACCTTATCAGTTTTGTCTTCTTGGAAATTGGTAGTTCTAGAAGGAGGTGTAACCAAAAAGAGGAGCTCCTGCCTCTGGGCTCCTTAGCAGGCGTAAGAAAGAGATGGGTCCTTAGAATCAGAAGTTTCCTTAACAAGCAGAGACCACCCTTATAAAGTTTCCTTTCTAAGCTCTTCACTGAGGCAAAGAATAATATCTAGAGGAAAAGTATTCAGTAGAAAATTGTTCTCACTTTTTAGGGAATTTTCAGGAGAAAAGAACCTATTAGGAGACAAATTAAAACCAAATCATCAAGTAAGCTTTTAAAACATTTTTATTCTATTTTGAACATGCAGAGATATGGGATCAAAGATATATGATACAGGATATGTGAACGCTGAATTCAAGACACTTATCTGTTTGGGGAGATGTTGAAAAGAAATTAAATGACAATGTAAAGGATAAATATTGTGTGGCAGGCCACATATATACGTTATCACCAAATGAGTTATGTAAACTCATAAAATTCACTAAATATAGAAGAGTGAGGAATTGCTGCCAAGAGGTTAGAAAAGGCAAAGGAATGGAATCAGCATCGATTGGAAGGGACCTTAAGAGACCATCTAAAAATAAAAGTACACCTAGCCCAGCCTTCCTTCTGCTTCTTGGTCCCAAGGGTGTCATCAGCTTTAAATCTTGCCATGATGGGTCTTCACCCCTTCTCCCGGGGCAGCCATGCTGTCTTTAATGAGTGAGTCCTGCTTGAAATGCTTTCTTCAGTAGGTCAAAATCTGTCTTTCTGTTCCGTTTGGTCATGGTTTTATTCTTGGTGGCCTCAGAGAAGTCTGATGTTTTCTCTTCCCCTGGTAGCCCTTCAAGTAGTTAAAGTCCTCTGGTTTTCCATCTCTAAGTTAACCCCACCCCCCAGTTTCTGCAATAGACCTTCATATGATTTGGCATTGGGTCTACTCACCACATTCATTATCATGAGCACTTTCCTCTGCATGTGCTCCTGTTCATGAATGCAGTTCCTGAAGTTTACTGCCCAGAACTGAATTCAGTATCCCAGGTGGGACCTGACAAGTCCAGAAGGAAGTGCTAATATTCCCTTCCTACCTTGGAAGAAGGGTTTATTAATAGATTCCTGGTTTCAGAATGGTTCTGTTCTTACCTGCTGTGGTACTTTGAGTAAGTTACTTAAGCTCACTGAATCTCAGCTCAGTTCTTCCAATATCTAAGAAAATACCATTAGCTGGACATGATACTGAACAAGATCATTGTGAAGACTTTATCACTGACTTATGAAGCTTATAGTGAAATGAAACAAGTAGGCATGGTAATCTCTGTGTTAGCAGTACACCCACACAGAAACTCCTGGAAGGCCAACTTCACTGGCCTATTAGAAGAGGGTAGAAATCGGGGGATATTTTCCAGGAAAACTGATGCTTGAGATGAATCTTGAGGTTGATGGGCATTTTCCAGGTGAAGATCAGGGGGAAGAAAAGGCAGGTATTTCTAAGAGAAGAAAAATACACGCCAACAATTCTGAAGTGTGGTTCAGCCTGGTGTGGTGCCTTGTAGCTGGACTGTTGAATGGGATGGGAGGCACAGCTGGAAAAGCAGGCAAGTGTGCATCATGGGGAGTGTGCTGGGGGAAACTGGGAAGGTATGGGGTCAGAGGTTGCATGAATGGTGGTTTGCAGAGAAGTGGCTAGAAAGCCTATAAAAATGGGGCTAACAGTGCAGTAGGACCCTACAGTAGGGATAGATGAGAGAAAAAAAACGCTCAGTGGACGAGGCACATGGCAGGGTCTCAGCCAGCGTGCCCTTCCTGGGAAGCCTGAGCTTACCAGACAAAAAAGTAACAGAAACCTTAAAGGACTTATTTTGGCAACAGTTGTCAAAGACTTCCTGCTAGCCAGTCATAAGTTTTCTTCCATTATTTCTCTATCCTCTCTTATTTTAAAATGTTTTATTGGGTTTCTTCCTTGTTACAAAAATCATACTTGCTCATTATAAAAAAAAAAATTAAAAATCTAGATAAAACCAAGAAAAAAAATCCGAATCTCCTATGGCCCTACCACCAGAACCACAATTATTTTAGAACACTCACATTCTCCTTGACCTATTTGGTATATTTTTGCTGTGTAATATTTCCCCCCACTTAGTAATATATTGGAAACATCCTTATCAGCTAGGATTGTGTTTTGATACAAATATTAGCAAACCCTAAGTCAGACTAGCAGTGGCTTAAACAAAGAGGTATGTAGTTTTCTCACATGATTCTAAAGTCTAAAGCAGGAGGTGGATTCCAGTAGAACAGCTCAAGGGCATCATCAAGGTTGTTCCAGCCCTTTTGCCTGTGGAATATTACTACCTCATGCCGCAGGCTGACTTCTGGCTGCAAGAGAGGCCAGGAAGCAAGTGTTTCATGTTTGAGACCGCTCTGATAGAGATGAGCAAAGGTAAAGAGTCTAGGGGGGGCTGCTGAGCCAGCCAGCCAGCGGTGCCAGAGACCCTTGCGTGTTCTTCCACAGTAATGCTCTTTGAACCAGCTACACGACCGAGATGTACGTGATTTATTAAGAGGTCCATAATGCTGATCTTTCAGTCATATCCAGTTTCATTATTATAAATTTGCTTGTATCTGAAGTTTTAGTTCCTAGAAGTGAAACTAAGGTCAGTGAATATACAGAATGTAAAGGCTTTTAATGTATTGTTTTTAACCAAATTGTCCTCCCAAAAGTCTGTACTGAACTACACTGTTACCAGCCATGTTTAAAAAACATCACTTTCTTGCACCCTTGACAACAGGTTTCGTTTGTGTATGTGTCATTAAACTGTTAGTTATCCTGCAGCCGTCATGTGAATTTAACTTGAACCATCCCCGACTGGACTCTGAACTGTCTGGCCCCCAGCGTCCCTGCCCTTCTCCCTGGATGCCTGGGTGCCGGTCTGCAGGATGTGCCCAACCGGCAGGCACATCCTGTTCTGAGGCACCACAGAGGGTTGGTGGTGTTTCTTTGAGCGGGTACCTCGCTCCCCTACCCTTACTTGAAAGTCCTTTCTGCCACTGCAGACTCATCGTTTGTCCCTTCTTAGGCCAAATTCAAGGCCTTCCTGGCTTGTCTGGGCTTGAGACGCACCTAGGCTCTGACACCTTTTGAAACCCTCATCCTCACGTGGGGCTTTTACCTAATGAGGTAGCCAGCTTCATAATCTGTAACAGAGAAGGCCGAGTGTCTGGGTTCTGTGGTGTGTTTGAATTGTATTTAGCTGCTTTATGACATGCTGCAGTGTTCTGGGGAGGTGGTCAAAAGGATGAGCTCTCTCTAAGCATCACTACCCTTTGAAATACTTACTAACTAGTCAGCACTTAGACAGCAAGGAGACACAAATGAGGCATCATTTTGGATTAGAGAAGGATTTCTCTGGTCATAACATCTCTCTGCACATAGTAGGTGCTTAAATATTCATGTATGTGGGCATATAGTTATACGTGAACAAATGGATGAATCCAAGCCAGACTTGTGTTCAGTGTGGAAACAGACTAATTCCAGAGCCACGCCACCAGCCCTGTAGAATAAGGGAAAGAAAACCCTAGAAATCTGCTTCCAGGAAGAAAATGACAAGGGTTCTATGTTGGTGGTCCCTTCAGGACCTTCTCCTGACCTCCAGAGAAGTGACACCCAGAGCAGAAACAGCGCGCACTTAAGGAAACTAAGCTCTCCATGAGCTTTCCTTCTAGGACATGGTTTGAGGCGACAGTAGGTTCTTAGCACCACAATGACAAAAGGGAAAAGGAGAAACAGGAATTTGTGAATCCAGCTCAACCGAGGAAGGAGATATCCTGGCCAGTCACTATTGCCACGGCCCTCACTTTCCCCACCACAGAATGCTGCCTCAGTATACTAACAGAATAAACTCTGCACACGGCTTCCTGATTCACAGACTCACAGTTCCCAGTTGCCTTCTGCCTTCCTTGTTGTACTGTCCCTGACCTTTATGTCAAGACTTTTAGAAATTCCCTATTGACAGTTCTGCCAGCCTCTGATCAATAACCACGACTGAGCTGGACTCACTAAGATTCTGTGTGGGTGCCCAAAAGGCATTTGTATTTGACGACACAAAACTGATGCTGCCTTTGCCTGGAGCCCAGAAGATTGTGAAGAGTTTGATTTCAGTTCTTTAGAGTCTATTTTGCCACCTTTTTTTGATGCACCATGCTTCCTGTCCAGTTGGCTAAACCGGCCAGCGTGTGCCCAGAGAACACAGCGTAACCATCCACTTTGCCAGTGCTGTCAGAGTTTGTTTTCTTCATTCTGTTTTCCCTACTTTCCCCAGGCTCTTGGGAAACCCTGAGTCACATTCCCACTCTTAACTCCCCATTTTCTAAGCAAAACCATGAAAGGAAAGTATATTGGGTAAAGTCTAGTTAACTTGGCTCCCGGTAATATGAGTTTTGTTGCCAAATTCCACTTTTTCCATCCCGAAATACTTTTTTAGAATAACTGGAGTATGATGACAATATTTTGTTTTCTTTTTTTAGTTACGGTAGGTGAATCTTCAAAATCCCTCACATAAGGACTTTTTCTAGTATCGCATGCTTAGGTTAACATGGACTATCAGGAATTTAGTTTAAAAGTGACTGCCACCAATGAGTCTGAGGTCAGTACAGTCCATTCCAGAGCTCTGGAGCTTTAGTACAAGGGGATGAGAAATTATCATCAGGATTTCCAGATGTCTGTTACACAAGCCACATGGATGATTTGTGGGTTTCTCAAATGCTGTAGCCCCACACAGGTTACAGAAGACTAGACTTATATAGATTGTGAACACAGAAATGATGTTCCCCCTTGCTGGTAATCAAAGCAATGCTATTCAAAAGAACAAAAAAGTAGGGTTTTTTTTATAATCAACACATTTTAAAATACTAACATTCTGTGTTGGTGAGAGTATGTTGAAATAGTGCTCCAACTTCTGGCAGAAAAATAAAAAAAACAGCTTTTTTGGAAAGCTGCTAGGCCTCAAAAAAAATATGTCATGCCCTTTGGCATGGTAATTCCCCCACTAAGGAGACAGTACTATATTTAGAGAAAAATTGACTGTTCGAAGATACTAATTCCGGCACTATTTAAATATCTAAAACATCCAGCAATTAGAGAATGATTTAATAATTGCATGGAATATTTTGCCTCATTAAGGATGATTTTCCTAATATCCTTACCTATTCTCTGAAGTATTTACAGTATACTACTAAGATCTCACATGTACAATATCTGGAAAAGTTTGCTATAAAGCTCAGGTGAGCCCTGAGCTTCACCCCATCACACTTGCCCCTTCTGTATTTTTTTTTTCATCCTTTCTGTGACTTGAGGAAGAAACCTTGGGGTCATCCTTGACTTTTTCATACCCCACAACCATTCTGCGGCAAATCCGGCCAGTTCCACTGTCTGTAGAATTTCCCCTGCTTTTCAGGCTTCCTATAAAGCATGAACTGAAAAGACATGAGGCGGAAAAAGCAACCCAGTTCCCCCTTAAGTGTCTAGGGTTTTGGTTCTGAAGTCAAGGCCCAGTTTTTTTCCCTTGAATTATCTAACAATCTTTTTCCTAGAGCAGAAACTGATGGGCCAAAATGACCTCACTGAGAAGATGACATCTAAAAAAGTAGGGTAGTCGCATGCAAAGTATGACTGCTGAGAGATATGTGAAGGAGAAAGTGATAGAATTTTGCTGGTGCTGAGTCTATATACTGAGGAATGTTGTGTATTTTCAGTGAGTTAAAATATTGTACACCAGGAGAACCAGCGAACTAAAGGACTGTTAGTGAATGACAGGTGAGCACAGGTAAGCAGGCTTAACCTACTCTCTACGGAGCCCCTGACGGCCAGACATACCCAGAGCCCTAACACAAGAGCTCCACCCAGATCTCACTTGCACAAACAGCTAGACAGGTTTGCTATAATTAGGGTAAGCCCAGAGCTGGAGGATGTTGAAAGGCTCTTCTAACTCACAAAAGACCTCTTCCTTTGTTAGCTTCCCCTGAAGGGATTTGCATACCATAGGACTTGGTTAAGTTTTAGTATGATGGTTTCAGAAAAGTAAAATAAATCTTTAAAAAAAAAAGTTTTGAATAGCCTATCGTCTATCAAAAATAGTGTTTACCTCCTTAGGATAAGTCATACCCAGGGTGATAAACTTTGACAAAATTGGAACTTCTCTTTAAAAACCTATGCCCGTTCTGGAAGAAAGCACTCAATAGCTGGAGTTGATCTTAGAACTCACCCAGTCTTTGGAACATAACAAAAGGTCATCCATGTGAAGATATCACCAGGGAATTTAAAATCCATGAGGTTGTAAACAGTTGAGGACTTGTGAAAAGTTGGAGGGGTCTCAGTAGCATAACAGTCCAAGGGTATTGTTGATTTTCCCTGGAGAAGGTAAGCAAGTAAATGACTCTTTTGATCTAAAGGAAAACTACAGAAGCAGAACATATGTATCTACAACTGTAAAATATGCAACTTCAGAGGCACTAGAGATGGAAGATATTTGGTTCTGGTGAGGGAATGACTATTCTATGTATGGCCCCAAGATCCTGAGTAAATCTGTGCTCCTACCCATTGGGTTTTATATATATATATATAAAAGATTTTATTTATTTATGCATCCAGAAGGTGCGGGGCGGGGGCGGTGAAAGAATCCACCAGAGACAGAGTGGGGAACAGAACAGGCAGATCAACTGAAGCACACTGCTGAGGGGAGCAGCGGGCGAAGCAGGAGAGGTCTGCTGCACCATATGGGTCCCCTCCCTGGCCAGCAGCAGGGATTGAACTCGTGCTACAGTGGCTGTGGTTTGCTTAACCCACTGCGCCACCAGGGAAGCCCCCCATTGGGTTTTTTGACTGTGAGGATTAATGTGTTACAGGACTTGTTCAAGGTATCATAAGTCTTCTTTCTATCACACTTTTGACTATTTTAGTCCTTCTTTAGCTTTGGTCTTAAGAAGGTATTGTGCAAAAAACCAAAAATGAAAAGAAAAGGACAAACTGGGGACACTTGGTGGGGAGGGAAGAGGGAAAGGGTGGAGGGCAGACAGGAGCACGGGAGACTGAGGTGATGGTGCACTGGTGTTACGGTGATGGGGAATACATGGGGATTACAATTGATGTCAAATATATGTAAATTTAAAAATTTTATATTAAAATAAATAAATAAAATAGGAAAAAAAAAAAGAAGGTATTGTGCCAAAAATGTAGGAAGGTCATTCTGACCCTTAATGGATTTAGCCCTGGTAATCCTGCAAACAATTGTTTTTTTGTTCTAAAGTGCCTATTTAGAGGCACTATGGAAGATCACTAAAATTCTAAATTATTGTTGGTGAAATTGTGTGCCATCTAGAAAAATAAGTTCACAAACTTAGGGTCCAGTGTACATGCATGTAAGAAGCAGGAATCTAGCCAGGAGGGTCAGGCTTAGGTTTAGACTGAAACAAGCTCATAATTTGGGAAACAGTCCAAAGAGTTGCTTGTACACCCATGTCTCAGCTCCCCACCCCCCAACCTAATGCCTGGGTCTTCTGACTATAAACCGCAACCAGATTTGTAGTTCCAGAGGACAAAAGAGTGTGGAGAGAGCTCTCCCAGAGTCAGACTCTCATAGAAAAAGAAAGACTTCACCAAGTTCTTATGGGGTTTTTTGTAATGACCAAAAACTGGAAACAACCCAGATGCCCTTCAGTAGGTAAATTATCCATATTTGTACCACTATTTGGAATACTACTCAGCAACAAAAAAAAGAATAATTGTGCTGGGAGAGAGGAGAGTAGATCTCAAAAGGTTACTGTATGATTACATTTATATAGCATTCTTCAAATTACAAAATTATAGTGAAGGAAAGCAGATCTGTGGTTGCCAGGGGTTAGAATTGGGGGAGGACACGGCTCTTAAGCTGCCCAAGGGGGTGTCTTTAAGGTTCTACAACGGCCCTGTGTCCTGTAGAATGCTAATGACATGAATATATGGATGTGATAAAATGTCATAGACTCTGTACCCAAAAGAGAAAAAAAAGAAAAAAGAAAAAGAGTGCATGTAAAAATTAACAAAATCCAAATAAGGTCTGTAGTTTAGTTAATAATGTTCCAATGTCAACTTCCTGTCTTTAACAAGTGTTACGTAAGATGTTATTGAGGAAGCTGGATGAGGATACATGGGAATTCTTTGTCCTATTTTATAATAGTGAGTCTAAAATTACTTCAAAATAAAAAGTTTACAAAAAATTGGAAGGATCTCCACAAGCAGCACTTGGGAATCTCTAATCTCTTCAACTTTACTAGAAAAGGTAGAATAAGCTTCTGATGAATAATAAAATTAATGCATTTCCTAAGCACTGTAATTTCGTTTGCTGGAATTTTGATTTAGAATTATGTTCAACTATTTTAACTATTGTATCGTTATAAAAATTGTTTATTGTTACAAATATATTGTATACTTGAGGAACAAAATCCCTTGGTGGGTTCCCTCCAAGATAGAAATCACTCCTGAACCTGGCTTATGGAGCTCTTGGTGTGTGGCTTCTGTCTACGCTTCTAACCACACCTCTTCTTCTATCTCCTCCCACACATTCTGGGAGGACTGTTTGTAGCCTCCCCCTCCTCCCACTCTACTGTTCTACCCCCTTAACTCCTATTTGCTTGATAAGCATCATTTCAAGATCCCAGTCTGCTTCCTGGAGGAAGCCTTCCCTCCTCCAGGAAGCAGAGTTGCTCCAGCAGCAAGCTGTCCCTGCATCTGGGGCTGCCTGGCAACACTTGCCCATTGGTTTTATTCTCATCTAGCTCCCACTCTAGTCTGTGAACTCCTCCAGGGCCCTGCCTGGGTACCATTCCTTCCCAGAGGCCCCTTGAGATTAACAGTAGGAATTGTGAGTTGGAGGTGGTGCTGAGTCCTTAGGAGTCAATTTCTTGTACTCTAATCTACCTCCATAGAGTAGAATTTTCAATAAAACTAAAAATGAAAAGGGATGATCATTAACCACAATTAAACAGAACAGTAAATTAATATTTAAAACATTCCCCAACACTCAGCTTGGTTAAGACTTTATTTAAATATTTTCCCACTCTGTTTTCACTCATAACACTCTTGTAAGAAGCTTTAGAAACTCCATGAGGTTGCACTCCTGATCCTCCTTGGATAAGATCTAGAACTCATGGGTAGAATAGGATGCTGAAGGCGGACGGGTGCAAGGTCGAGATAAAGTACAGAAGCCTACATTAAATCAAAATGTTACTAAGAGAAGCGAGAGTCTCCACCTTGCAAGCAGTTGTTCTCTCGTCCACCTCCAGTGATGCAGCAGAAACAGTGGCGTGAGGACCAACTCCTGATCTCCTTCCTCAGTGTCCTCCTGGGCATCTTGGCATCCTGATGTGGCCCAGTAATTGTCTGGCTCCTGTCACCACACCCAACAAAATGGCATCATCATTTCTTCTCGCACAAGCTAATGACCATTTCTCCACCTAAGGTCTGGCACGTTCATGAAACAAGCAACTAGTCTCCTCCTTAAAGTTCATGCCTCCCGTGGCTCCTGAGACCTGGACTGCTCCCTACCTTCTCTCTTCACCACACCCCCTAACATCCTTCCGAGATGTAATTGCTGATCTCACACTCATCTTTGAAGCTAAAAGAAATAAACGTGTTTCCCATATCTCCCAGTTTCCCATTTTCCTGCCACTGCTTTCTGACATCCGGTCATCTTTAAAGGCCCAAACTAGGTACCACCCTCCCCCAGAAGCCCTCTAACTACTAAGACCCCCGCTCCTCTTTTATTCTCTCCTGGAACACTTACAACCAAAGGTGCTTTACCATTCAACACATATATTCTAGCTTGTGGGAGCCCTTATTGTTTAATGAATAACTCTGATTTCTTCAACCAAACAAAGGCTCCTTAGAGACAAGACCCACCCTTTAACGTGATCCCATGTCCTCATAGTGCCTCCCAGACAGATTTGGCACATCGTGTCAGTGACCAGTAAGCACTTGCTGCTTGAGATTAAGGTAATGTCGCTTAAGTTGGAAAGAGAAATGTAAAATTTCCTTACTGTCCTTTCCCTTCTCAGAAGGTTCAGGCCTAAATCAGAGTGAGTTCCTCCTGCATGAAGCAGAGCGGAACCAGCTTATCCCTCCCACCAAGATGTGGAGGTGGGGAGAGAGCTTGGGACTCAGGCTCAGAGGGCCTGGCTTCCTGCTGCGTCCTCGCTAGAGGTTAAACTTGAGCTTGAGCCAGTCCCTTGAACCAAAGCCTTCATTTCCCCACATTTGAAGTTGAGGTAACAGCTGAGGCTCTTTGGAGATGGCTGCTCTATTCCCGGTGGCAGCTGCAGGCACCGTGGTAGACCAGGAGAGAAGCAGGTAAAAGTAAATAGGCGCTGGTATCCCTGCCATGCACATCCTCACGGAGGGGTGACAGCTGTGCCCCACACAGCAGGCAGGGAGAGCCCTGGTGGTGCGAAGAATGGCTGCTTGAGAGGACAGAAAGTCAATTACTGAACCTTGTCAAGTTTGTTCTAGACACTGTCAGAGTAGACTTTCTGGTGCGAAGGTTAGAAGATTAAATGAACAGTCAATCAAAAAAGCAAAGAAATAAAGCAATGGTTTCTTGGGGCCTCCCTGGAGGCGCAAGGGGTTAAGCACAGTACTATGAAGCATCTACAGCCGCTGCAGCATGAGTTCGATCCCCGGCCAGGGAGGGGACCCACATGGCGCCGCAGACCTCTCCTGTCTCGCCCGCTGCTCCCCTCAGCCCTCAGCAGTGTATTTCAGTCAGTCTGCCTTTTCTGTTCCCCACTCTATCTCACCCACACACACACACATCCAGCCTGTATCCCAGTTCTTATATGCATAAATAACTCTTTTTAAAAAATAGCAGTAGTTTCTGAGAGGGGATTGCTACGAGGGGGGCCGAGCTATGGGAGCAGAGAAGGGACGAGCCTGGGGACAAGGAAGCATAGGTTGAACAATTGATATAATCCACTCGTTTCAGAGGAGGAGACGAACTTCCATTTGGTCCTCTGAGACCACTGTGACAATCCGAAGAAGCATGCTTTTTTTTTTTTAAGACTTTTTTTTGGGGGGGGGAACTTTTTTTTTTCTTTTAAGATTTATTTATGCTGGGCCTCCCTGGTGGCACAGTGGGTTAAGCAACGCACTGTGGGACAAACTGCAGCTACTATAGCACAAGCTCGATCCCTGCCACCGGCCAGGGAGGGGACCCACATGGCACAGCAGACCTCTTCTGCTTTCACCTGCTGCTCCCCTCAGCAGTGTATTTCCATCGATCTGCCTGTTCTGTTCCCCACTCTGTCTCTGGTGAGTCCTCTCACCGCCCACACCTCTGGCTTGTAACCCAGCTCTTGTGTGCATAGATAAATAGATCTTTAAAATAAAAAAATTTATGCATACAAGAGCTGGGGTACAGGCCAGTAGCATGGGAGGTGAGAGGATTCACCAGAGACAGAGCGGGGAGCAGAACAGGTAGATCAACTGGAGCAGTGGGTGAGGCAGGAGAGGTCTGCTGTGCTGTGTGGGTCCCTTCCCTGGCAGGGGATCAAACTCGTGCTGCTATGCTTCAGATGCTTCACAGTGCAGTGCTCAACCCACTGCACCACCAGGGAGACCCTTAAGACTTTTTAAAAATGTATGCATACAAGAACTGGAGTGTAGGTCAGAGGTGTGGGGCATGAGAGAATTCACCAGAGACAGAGTGGGGAGCACAACAGGCAGATTAACTGAAATACACTGCTGAGGGGAGCAGCAGGTGAGGCAGGGGAGGTCTCCTGCACCATGTGGGCCAGCTCCCTGGCTAGTGATGCTGCAGTGGCTGCAGAATTCTTCACAGTGCTGACTTAACCCGTTGCCACCAGGGAGGCCCTGAAAGGCATGCTTTTAAAGGGTAATAAATTGACAGGGCTTATCTGTGTCCCCAAGGCACATGAAGGGTCATTAAGGAAACTTCAGGTCCACCAGGACTGCGGAGACAAAATGTTCCCTTCCCAACAGTCACAGCTGCTGCAGCCCTCTCGCCTGTCTCCTCAGGCTGGCTGCAGGTGGGCTGTCAGCCCATCTTCAGAGCAGGTGGGGAGAGTGCCCTGCTCCCAGTCTCCATCACACACTGAGCTGGACTCCAGTTCCCTTCTCAGAGCCATCCTGAAGCCTGCTCTGAGGGACCTGGCAGCACCTGTTAGATGCGTGCGCCTGAGGAGAATTTTTAAATCTGCTGCTGAACATCTGAGGCCTAGTGCTATCTGGGGGTGTGTGGCCAGAGAGTGGTGCTGGCATTCCACTCCTCCCGCTCCTCAGGGTCAGCAACAAGAAACAAGACCAGAAGACCACCCTTTCTACAAGCACCCATGACCTGAAACCCCACACTCCGGTTTCACCTCTCCCATTCATTCACTCAGCAAATATTTACAGAGCAGCTGTGGTCCAGGGCCCTGAGCCAGTGCTAGCTGAGGAGAGGGAGGAGCAGTGCAGTCCCAAAAGCGCCACTCTGTCCATCGCCCGGAGGCCAAAGGTCAGGCGGCAGAGAGCTGAAAGCCGAGCCTGTCCCTCCTGTCTCCCAACTCAGGGCCTTGCTAGGAGTCTCTGGGGAGTTGGCTTGGAAAGGATGAGAGAGAAACGTGGTGATGTCATGCATGTTCCCCCCCAACGCGGGGTGATGGTGAACCTCTGGTTCCACAGCGGGGTCCCTCATGAACCGCGCTGCAATCCATGCTCATAGTGTCCTCGTTCTGAGTCTTCAGACATGAAAACTGTGGCTTGGATGCTCCAAAAATGACCAGCTCCAAGTCCCACTGGCGGTGAGAGGCAGAGCCCGGGGCCAAGCACGTCTTCTCCCTGAAGCCTGCTGCCCCGCGCACCGCTGCCAGGGGCCTGCTGCCGGTGGCCCTGGTTTGATGAGTGGCTCCCATCAAGTTGTTTGTTGACCTAAAAAGTAGATGTTTGAGGAACTTTAGAATGTCCAGGAAAGAACCTTTAGAAAGAAAGGTTTGCTTTTTTTCTCTGTCCACCCAGATGGACCCTAGAAGTCAGCAGGTGAGGAATTCTGTGTCCCACACTCCTGGCAGGGTTTCCATCAACCCTCTGAGTTGTGCCCAGATAGAGCAACCAGCCAGGCTCCCCAGAGGACCACAGCTACCAGGATTCTGGCAGCATCCTCCAGGTTGGCCTAGGGAAACCTCTTGATAGCTCCGAGCTCTGTTCAGCAGACCGTGTCCAGGGCTCCAGCAGCTGGAACCTCAAGGGGGTTCAGGATCTTAGGAAGAAAGACATGATCTAGCAGTGTTGTAAGAACAGAATCCCTGAGAAGCTCCAGCCCCCAGCTCCCTGTCCTGGATCTGCTGGCACGGACGCACGCTGGTCCCTCCGCCTGCCCCATCTGCACTTGGGATTGAGTCAGCTCTGAGAGACTGAGGCTCCCTATGAGTCAGGGCCTTGCTCAGCCATGGAAGAAGGTGATTGGCTGGGTCTGCCAGGGCTTTGTGACCCGCTAGCCCAGCTCCTTCAGCCCCTCAGAACCCTTCATCCCAGCCCCACCCACATATGGCCTCTATGCAACCCCTAAATAACCTGCATGTGTGACCCAAGGGGGCAAGAGGTAGCAACTTTGCAGATTTTCCTAACAGGTGACTTCTGCCCCCCTGGGCCTGGGCAGGAAGGGGTGACCCAGTGACAATGGGCATAGCCCCACGTCAGGAGCAGAAACATTTGGGCAGACTCCGCGGAGTTCTCTCTCCTCTGATCCCACGGCGTCTGTTCCAGTTTGCCTGGCCGGTAGGATGCCATCTAAGAGCAGAATATATGGGCAGTCTGGAGTTAGGAGGGAGCATGGACAGAGGATAGCTTCTGGAAGCCCAGGGGGCTCCAGGTAGAAGTGGCAGGGAAAAGCCCAGTGTGTCTGTCCTGTGTCTCCCTCCTGGGCTGGCTACCATGGGCTCAGAGATCGCAGGGAAGCTAGAGGTATGTTGGCAGCTGCTTCTCAGACGGTGCCCTTGGTCTCTCCCTGTCTGCCCCAGAAAGCTGCTGACACCTCCAGAATACCTACTACGTGCCAGGCTCTGCTCGGGTCTCTGTACACAAGGCTCAATCAGTCCTCATAACAGCTCTATTAGATGGGGACTGTGACTTTATAAATGAGGAAACTGAGGCCCAAAGTTGAACAACTAGGAAATTTTATAGCCAGGATTTGAACCCAAATGGTCTGACTGGAGAGCCCTGTTCTTAAAGTGGCAACTGTGGTCGCCTGAAGGAGGACACCCAGCTCCTGCTGCAGGCCCGAGCAGTCTGCGGCGTGTTCACCGCCATGCTGGCCAGAGGGAGAGGCCTGGGAACTACGGGCAATTCTTCTAGAGAGTCATAGGAGTTAGAGGAGCTAGGCACCCCAGAACTACCTTCAGACATATTCGTGGAAGGTTGATTTCCACCTAAGACTTAAGGACAAAAGGCCAAATTGGATTTAGCTGATGTTGAGGTTCTTAATGTTAGGATATGAAACTTCAGAGTGATACAGATTGACTTAGGACTTAGCAATAGAACTGCCTGGATCCAAGAGTGGTCTGAGTGTCTGGACTGCCCCCGACCACGGTGTTGGGAGTGGTTCCGAGGACCATCCTCGAGGCCTCAGACCACAGAGTGACGAGCTCGCCTGACGAGAGCTGGTGCCTCCTTTCCCAGCACCAGTGCCCGCAGGAGCTCGCCTGACGAGAGCTGGTGCCTCCTTTCCCAGCACCAGTGCCCGCATCGAACACCGTGGTCCTAGCCTAGGAAGGAGTTAAGCAAAACCACCAGATTGACCCTCCTCCCCTTTCCTTGCCCCATTTCCAGACCTGGTAGCCAGAGTCAAGACCCTGCAGGGCAGGCTTTCCCCAAGACCTCCGTCCAGTCCAGGAGTGGGGTTTCCAGTTGACCTGGAAAATGACATGTCCCACCGCAGGTGGGCGGTTTCTCCTGGTCACCACGTGCCATAGATGGTGGTAGAAACACAGAGACGGGGCTTGTAAGAACCCATGGTCATGGCCCTAGTGGCGGCCTCCCGTCTTCTCAGGGAAACCAAAGCAGTCCTCGGGAACAGGTGGTCAACTTCAGAGTTTTCTTAGGCTCCATCTCTGCTGTGATCAGAAGCGACAGCTCCATGGGAGCCAGTGCTGGGCGTGTGCTCTCTATACCTGCAGCCCCAGAAGCCGAGGTGGCTTGAGTCTAGGCCTGTATTAACTCCAAGATCAAAAGTCATGAGGCATCAGGCCTGCTGATGAGTTGAACTTGTGGCTTTAGGGACTACAGGGGCTGGCTTAGTCTGCTCCAGAATCCTAGAGCAGGCCTGACGGTCCAGGCTACTCCGGCTGGCCCCGCTCTTAGAAGACTTCCATGTCAGGAGTAAGCCCTCCACACAGACCTGCCCTGACACCGCCAGGTTTTCACTGAACCAGGCTTCCTCTCTGAGGAGCCAGATCAAAGTCAGAGGCTTTCTTTTTTCTAAAGCAAGCCAGGGAGAAGGGCTGGGAGTGGGGTTACGGTTAAAGAAATCTTTGCTCAGAATCTGATGCCTCCTGCTGGCCATAATTCATATTTACAGGGTCAAGACTAGAAGAAAATTAATCCTGCCCTCCCCAACAGGATGTGGGATAAGGGAACTAGGAGACTAGTTTCTTCATGATCTTCTAGCAAATGACAGTGAATCCTTGCAGAGACCCCTGGGTAGCTTGAATGGGTCTTCTTTTAAAAAAAAAAAGATTTATTTATTTATGCATACAAGCACTGGGGTACAAGCCAGAGGCGCGGGGGGTGGGGTGAGAGGATTCACCAGACAAAGTAGGGAACAGAACAGGCAGACTGACTGAAACACACTGCTGAGGGCAGCAGCGGGCAAGGCAGGAGAGGTCTACCTGTGCCATGTGGGTCCCCTCCCTGGCCAGGGGCAGGGATCAAACTTGTGCTGCAGTGGCTGCGGTTTGCTTCATAGTGTGTTGCTTAACCCACTGCGCCACCAGGGAGGGCTGAATGAGTCTTCTTTCCTTTTTTTTTTTTTTTTTAAAGATTTATTTATTTATGCATACAAGAGCTAGGATACAGGCCAGAGGTGTGGGAAGGTAAGAGGATTCACCACAGAGAGCAGGGAGCAGAACAGGCAGATCAACAGAAGAACACTGCTGAGGGGAGCAGCGGGCACAGCAGGAGAGGTCTGCTGCACCATGTGGGTCCCCTCCCTGGCCGGCAGCAGGGATCGAACTCGTGCTGCAGTGGCTGCGGTTTGCTTCATAGTGCGTTGCTTAACCCACTGCGCCACCAGGGAGGCCCATGAATGAGTCTTCTTGAACCCAAATGGATTCCAAGCAAGGCAGAGAGGAGCACTGTCTGAAAGAACTAGGCCCATCCTGAATGGACTGCCCATCCAGCCCCACCCCACCCTCCCAATACACTCCCCACCACTGCCCACAGTCCCCAAAGCCCCAGAGTGGGTAACAGCATGATTGACTGCTGGGCCCTGAAAGGAGCTGCCTTTTCCAGCTTCCTTCTTATAAGCACCACTGGCAGTTGGGGACCTGCTTCACAGTGATCAAATGTGGAGTCACAAGGCACTGACAGAACTGGAGATTTCTGGCCAAGCTGAGAAGACCTGGGCATTTCTTAGCTACTGTGTAGTTCTTTTTTTTTTTTTTTTAATTTATTTATTTATACATACAAGAGCTAGGGTACAGGCCAGAGTCCAGGGAGGTGAGAGGATTCACCATAGACAGCCAGGAGCAGAACAGGCAGACTGACTGAAACACACCGCTGAAGGGAGCAGCGGGCGAGGCAGGAGAGGTCTGTTGCCATGTGGGTCCCCTCCCTGGCTGGCAGCAGGGATCGAACTCATGCTGCAGTGGCTGCGGTTTGCTTCATAGTGCGTTGCTTAACCCACTGCGCCATCAGGGAGGCCCCTACTGTGTAGTTCTTGATGACTCTAGGTGTCCTGCTAACAAGGGCTTAGTGTGTCCTGGTTTTTCTTAAACACAAGGAGGAAATAGCTAACACCGCCCCCTAGGGAGGTGGCAGAACATCCCAGCACCCCCGCGTTTGCCACTGCAATGCGGGCCAGTCAGGGAGCACAGGCCTCAGAGGCACACTGTAGTTCTATGGCTGGCTGGGCGCCAGAGACCTGAAGTCATTCCAGAGCCACATATATGTGATATGTTCAATTGTATAGCTATTGTATTTTATATTACATGACTATTTTATTGTTATATATTATATATGTAATATGTATAAATAATTACAAACCATGTATACATACATTAAATTATACACACACACATACTTGGACTTCACTCCAGCCTATTGGAAAGTCTCTGCAGGAGAGTCTGGTACTTTCTCCTAGTAAAGAACCTCTGGAACAGGCCTGAACCGCAAGTGGTACCCAACAAGACTACAGGGTGGCAGCCACTTGGAGCTTATATAATTCAGCCAAAACTTGGAGGACTAGTTTAGACTAGGACCAGTGCCTCTACTTTTCCTCAGCAATCATTCCTGGAAACTTATACACAGTAAACAGAAAAAAAAAAATCCCTAAAGTGACTCAAGAACCCCCAGGGCCATCCTAAGGCCACACTACATCTTCCAGAACCAGCCCAGACACTGAGGCCTGGCAGAACCCAGAGCCACAGCTGCAGCTAGCCCAAATCACCCTGCCCTGTGGGCCTAGGGCAGAACAGCCCCAAGCCCTCAGAGGCAAGTGAGGCCCCAAGCCTGTGCAAGGCAGTTCCCAGAATAGCTTGTCCCCTCTGCCCTCAGCTGCCAGCAGACCTCTTCAGGCCTCCAAGAAGCCTGAATGTCTGCCCACATTATATCAGGACCAGCCAAGCCCATCTCCCTCTGACTCAGCACCATCTCTCCCCCCGACTTCCTGTAGCACTTCAGTTCTCACCACACTTCAGGGCGCTCAGTTACATTATTCTCCTGTGCGTCTGTCTCCCCAGCAAGACTAAAAACTCCTTGAGGACAGAGCCAACTTTTTTCTCTTCTCACAGCCCTTAACCAAAATGCACTTTCCTGGCCCCAGCTCTGCCTCCTCATTGAGTTTGGTGCCCATCCTCTCCCATCATGCTGACCGAGGTGACTGTAGGTGAGTTCCGCAGAAATTCCAAAGCATCTCCTAATTCTAGTCTCACTGAGAATTGGCCTGGAACCCAAAAGTGCATGAAGCATGGAGGGGCTCACAGTGAGTAGAATGTGATGAGCATCCTGGTTCAGTGTGCCCGAGGCACAGAAATAGGAGGCGCTTGTCTCCCTGCACAGGAGCTTCCGGGGGAGATGATGCCCAAGCTGAAGCCTAAAGGTTGAGTGGGGAGGAGGGATCCAGGCTAGAAGGTGATGAAAGAAGAGAGTACAAGCAGAGGTGTCATTCAGTCAGTCAACAAGTCTGCTGAACACCTGACCGGTGACAGGCCTGGAAACTGCACTCCCGGCTTCCAGGTGCTCACTGACCGGGGAGTCCAGGGCTTAGTGCAGGGTCAGAATGAGGGCAGTGGGTTCAAAACTGTGGTGTAGGAGAATGAATCAACCAGGAATCATGAAGAATCAAAATTACCCTTGGAAATCTCAAGAATGGCCAGCCCCTGAGTCCTTAGAAGCTCCCAAGACAGTAATTTTTGTCTCTCTTGGCTTCTTGGCCCTACCTGACTTCCCTTTCTCTGGGCAGTGAAGGACAAGGCCTACTTTTAAAAGGAAGGAGGATTAGGAATAAACAAGAGGGCTCCATTTTCCTTCAAATAATTTATTGAGGTTTAATGTGCATCTATTGAGATTCAGTGGAATGTATGGGGGAGGGGCAGGGAGCACAGCTTGGCAGGTGCCAACTGAACCACCTCCAAAGCAGCTTCTCCAGTCTGGCTGCAGACCACCAGGGCGTCTCCGTCAGGCACAGATTCTGACACAGTAGGTCTAGGGTGGGGCTCAAGAACAGAAGTTTCTGACAAGCTGCTACCCGTGCAGCACCCATGCTCCAGGGACTGCAGTTTGAGAACCGCTCAAGCTGTTTGATCAGAGAATGAGAATGAACGAGAATGAGGTGGGGCAGCATTCCAGACAGAATGTGAGCAGGGGGCTGCCAGTGCCCCCAACTGGGGGAACCAAGGATAGGGTTGGGGAGCTGGGCTATTTAGGGGGTTGATGAGTGGTGGGGAGCCTCAGGTTGTAAGGACAGGTGCCCACAGGGTGAATCCTTCCTTCATAGAGACACTGCATGTTAGCCCTAAAGAAATACTCTTCACTCCAGAAAGACACACTCTCACAGTTGTCAAAATACACAGTCCCTTGCTCGCTCTCCTGTTTCCGTTTCTGATAAGACTCAGTTACAAGAAATACTTCCTTTTTCCCAGTGCAAGTCCCGTGATAAACAGCAGCTGACACTTGGCCTCTGGGTAGGGAGGGGGGCGGTTAAGAAGGCCCTCCTGCTGCTGCCAGAGTGGGGCGCCTCTGCTCAGCTTCAGGTTGTGGTGCAGGAACTGGGGCCAAGGTTACCAAAAGAGAAATTCCAAATATTCCCGTGCTAAATATCTGAACTTTAAAATGCTGGGCACCGATTGAAAAATGTTTTCAACACTGGGAGTCCTTCGGCAGCTGGGGTCTCCTTTACGACTGCCGATTGAAAGGGCTTCTGGATAGGTTCTGACCACAGCGGTCCTTCCGGGGGGGCTTCTGTGAGCTGTGGCCAGAGGACGCATAAATCCCAAGGAGCAGGATTGTTGGGCGGCAGGCACGCGGAGGAAGGGGAGCTGAGGCCTTGACGAATGACTGGTTCTGTGGGTGGGGAGCAGGCTGCTTCGACAGTACCGTAAGTTTTTGGCTGGGGTGACTGGGTGACCAGTGGTAACACTGACTGGGATAATGAATACAGGAGCAAAAAGGAAGTTTCTGGACAAGCAGAATGTAGGTGCTGACGGGTCCATCGGCAGCCCACAGGCCACAGAATATGAGGTCTGCGGTCAGAGCAGAGGCAAAGGTGTGAGGGCTCTCTTTGGTCAGGTTACTGTCTGCGTAAGGTCCTCTAATGGCTTCCCATTTTCTAAATAGAAAGGCCAGACACCTCCTCATAGTAAACAAAGCCCTTGGCAATCGGTCCCTGCCAACCTCACAGTGCCACACCCCAACACAAAAACCTGCTCCCCAGGCCTGCTCAGCAACTCAGAGTCCCAGAATAAGCCATGTCTTTGTTCTTGCCAGTCCGTAGGCCTGCAATGTCCTTCTGCATGTGTTTGGAAAATTCCTGCCCCTCTCAGGCTTCAGCATCTCTGCTTGGAATCCTGTCTGAGCCTGTCCAGCAGATCACCCCCTTCTTCGGGCCTCCCCTGGACTTCATATGCTGCAGACTTGCCTGTCTGTAAAGTCCTCCAGGCAAACACCACACCTCACTAAACTCACTGCAGTTCTCAGCACGAGTCCAGCACAGTGTAGACACTCAATAAATGTTTAGATGAGTAAGTGCCCCTTCTCCCAGAGGGCAAACTGTAAGACTGGAGCGGAGAAGAGCAGTCCCGTTCCCAAGGCCCTTCCGGCTCCTCCTCTTGTGCAGCTGACCTTACCTTTCCTCTTTCTCGGCAGCTGGGGTATGGCCGTCAATGTGTACTCCACATCTGTGACCAGTGAGAATCTGAGTCGCCATGATATGCTCGCGTGGGTCAATGACTCCCTGCACCTCAACTACACCAAGATAGAACAGCTCTGTTCAGGTAGGAGGCTGGGAGTGGGGCCTGGGCCCCGCTGGAGGGAAACGGAGGGAAGGCAGAAGGCACAACAGCCACAGCAGAGGATGGCGCTTACACACTGGTCCCCCAGAGTCAAAGGACTGTCCACCGTGGTCCGGAGGATTACATACACTGAGATGTTTTCAGAGAGAGCACATTTACACTGCTTATATTCCAATGTATTGTTGTAATCTGTTATATTACCAGTTATTATTAATCTTTTATTATGCCTAAGCTATAAATTAAAATTTAACAGTGCTATAAATGTATAGGAAAAATGATGGTATATGTAGGGTTCCCTAGTCTCTGAGGCATCCACTGGGGCTCGGAATGATTCCCAGATAAAGGGAGACTGCTGTAATTAAGATAATGGAGGAGCACTGTAGAATCATGAACTAATCAAAGTACTTGGTGCCGCAGTAAGGAAACGGGTCCCTACGGAATGGGAGGGGCAGGAGGGCACAGGGAAAGGCTGCAGGGGAGCAGGGCCGTGGGGGCTGGCTGTGAAGCCACAGGTTGAAGCAGCAGATCCAGTCTCACCGCTCCGGATCCAAATCTAGTGTTTCTTGTCATACAGTCCTGGGCAGAACCCT
Organism: Galemys pyrenaicus; assembly: GCA_019455555.1. Classification (NCBI taxonomy): domain Eukaryota; kingdom Metazoa; phylum Chordata; class Mammalia; order Eulipotyphla; family Talpidae; genus Galemys; species Galemys pyrenaicus. The sequence continues at coordinate 2,841,131 of JAGFMF010011433.1, forward strand.
CTCTGCGTCTCACTCTGCGTTTTTCCTTCCGTAAGCTAGAGATGACATCACTGTCTCGCTAGGGTTAAATCACACATGTGCAGTGCTCACGGTGCCACTGGGATGTAACTCCATTGATAAAAACGAAATGCTCTTGTTCTTGGAAAGCTGGGGATACTGGCCATGTCTGTTCTAAAAGCAGGCCTGGCCCCACTCCCAGGACAAGGTGTAGCCCAGGCAGGACAGCGGCCAAGACCCCCTCAGCCAGTTGTGCCTCTCCACAGGCGCAGCCTACTGCCAGTTCATGGACATGCTCTTCCCTGGCTGTGTGCACTTGCGGAAGGTGAAGTTCCAGGCCAAGCTAGAACACGAGTACATCCATAACTTCAAGGTGCTGCAAGCAGCTTTCAAGAAGATGGGTGTCGACAAAGTAGGTGCCTGCGCTCCGGGGGGCCCTGAGGAGCTGTGTGACCTTGGGGAAGAAGATGGCCCGTCTGCCGCTCTCACACCTCTCCACCCAGTCCTTGACTCCCCAGTGGGGTGTCCCCAGAGCTCAAGGCACAGTGGAAACCCCCACGACACTTGGTGTCCCATCCGATGACAGTCCTGTCTCCCCTCTTCTCTGGACCCCATCCCTCCCAGCAGTTGAGACCTGCACCTGCTCCTGTGAAGTCCTTCTCTGTAGGCCTAAGTCTGTGGGCTCACGCCACGGAGGGGGATGGGGCTGCCACGGCCCCTCCTCCACACAGGCAGCAGCACACGGGCCGCAGCCTCCCGCACACAGGGGCCTCCTGTGCCTACAGGAAAGGGCTGTTTCCGCATCCCAGGCTGGAGCGGCAGCACCCCCGTCTGCTCTGGTCCCTGGCAGGGGCCCGGTGCAGCGCGCTGGCCTTCTGAGAGCCGGGGTCCCCTCGCAGGGGAAGCTGGCCCTGCCGCCACAGCTGGTTAAACTTGTCTGCTTCTGTGGTCTGTTTCAGATAATTCCTGTAGAGAAATTAGTGAAAGGAAAATTCCAAGATAATTTTGAGTTTATTCAGTGGTTTAAGAAATTCTTTGACGCGAACTATGACGGAAAGGATTACAACCCCCTGCTGGCGCGGCAGGGCCAGGACGTAGCACCTCCTCCTAACCCAGGTGATCAGATCTTCAACAAATCCAAGAAACTCATTGGCACAGCAGGTAACGTGCGCGAGCCTGGGGAGGGAGCGCGGGGGGCCGGGCGGCAGGGCTCCACAGCCCGGAGTGCCCCGCGCCACCTGGCCCGGCCCCGCCAGCCTAGAGGAGACTGTTATCACGGAGTTCAGATGACGCCGCCTGCTGCCTGCTGCTTAGACGGGGTGTCGCCACGGGGAGGAGAGGGCCCCAAAGATTGCTAGGAGAGGAGAGCCTCCTGCACCAGGCCGGGGAAGCTGACCATCAGAAGCCCAGGGCACTTCGTTCCAAAGCAAGAGCTCAGTGTGCCCTGAGTGATGGGGCAGCGCTTGGCTCCTCCATTCTGTCGTCTGGAACCGGAGCCTGGTGCCCACTACAGGCCCTCCTTCCCCCCTGCCCACTGGACACCCAGGAGCAGGAGTCTGCCAAGTGTGATCCCTTTGCCCCCCCTTGCGAAGGCCCACCGTCCTAGGTCTTTAAGAGATGAGTCTCGAAATGAGGCTTGGTCTGGTCTCTAAAGTGAAGGAAAAGAAGCAGTAGGGCCTCTGGGGGATGAGAGGCTGGGAGAGAAGAGAGAGAAGCAGCCCCAGCTGCATCTGAACCCGTCATAGCAGAGTCTGCTCCTCCGCCTGTGCTGCTGCCCCGCCTGGGCCTGCCCCACTTACCTGCTTGCTTTGCTTAGAAGCAGCCAGCTCTGTCTAGGGAGCTGCCCGGCTGGAGAACAAGTAGCCGCAGCATGCAGGGCCGGCTGGAGGTGGGATGTCCCCGAGTCAGGCCCGGCAGAGGACCCAAAGCCTCTCCTGAGGCAGGGGTGGGGAGAGACAGGGGCAGTTTTCTGCTGCAGCCTCTAATCTCAAGTCCCTGAGGCTGAGATCACCACAGGGAGTGTGACTTTGGGCTGGGGTTTCTGTTAGGAAAGACCCAACCAGAGTCCAATCCAACACCCTGCACCAGTTGCTTTTCCTCAAGCTCCAGCTGTCAGTAGGCGTGGGGCCCCAAGTCCTTCAGCCCCACTTCCCAAGTTTGCTGTCCCAGTTCCCTCATCTCCCCTCAGCTCTCCTCCTTCCCAGCACCTCATACCTTCTTTAGTTCCCTGTAGTCCCGCTCGCCCAGGCTTGCCAAAGGGCTGCCTAGCTGCTGTGGTGTCACGTGTGGCCGTGGCTTGAGGCCTAGATGTAGATGCCCCTCCTGAGGGGAACAGGCGGGGAGGGGTGCCTGCCTTTCGCATGGCCCTGCCGCCCCCGCCCCCGCAGTTGTCACACCAGGCTGTCTCAGGCCATGTGAGCCCAGAGCTCACGGCCCCACCTGACTTTTCTCCTCTGGGCAGTTCCACAGAGGACGTCCCCCACAGGCCCTAAAAATATGCAGACCTCTGGCCGACTGAGCAATGTAGCTCCACCCTGTATCCTCCGAAAGAATCCCCCATCAGCCCGAAATGGCGGCCATGAGGCTGACGCCCAAATTCTTGAACTCAACCAGCAGGTGAGTGGGGTGGGCAAAGGGAGCTGAGACCACCTGTCACAAAAGCCCGGCCCTCCGGGTGCCAGGGTGGGAAGGGCAGTCCGAGGCAGGCTCTCTGGCTTGAACCCCACCTTCTCCCCAAGCAGCTGTTGGACTTAAAGCTGACAGTGGATGGGTTGGAGAAGGAGCGTGACTTCTACTTCAGCAAACTTCGTGACATCGAGCTCATCTGCCAGGAACACGAAAGTGAGAACAGCCCTGTTATCTCAGGCATCATCGGCATTCTCTATGCCACTGAGGTGAGCTCTGCCTTCACCTGCAAATGTCCAGGCCCGCTGGGCCCTCCCCTATCCTGGCCTGGCCCTCATCCAGAAGAGAACATGGCCTGGTGAGGGGAGGGGGTGAGCCCAGGAGCCCAGGATGACGTAGAGCTTTAGCAGGGACCAGAGGACTAGAACTTGGGCCCCTTCTCCAAGACACCCGTGCAAGTGCACACCCTCAGCCTGGCTCACGTATTCCTCTTCCTCCCACCCTCCAGGAAGGATTTGCACCCCCTGAGGACGATGAGATTGAGGAACACCAACAAGAAGACCAGGACGAGTACTGAGGGCAGCTCCAGCCCTGGCTGACTGCACGACTTCCCCGTGCCTCCCACCCTGCTCCCACCCCCACATTATAATCCTTTCCTTACAGCCAGTCGGCCGGGTGCTTTGTGTCAGTGCCGCAGCATGGGGAAGCCAGGCCAGCAGGGCTCGGGGCGTGGGGCAGGTGAGCTGGCAGAGGACCCGTCCTCCTGTGGCACTGGCCCAGCGGGCGGGACCCCTGCCCACTCCCCACCCCTATTTATTTCCGTTGTCTCTATGCTGTGTCGGCCAACACTTCCCAGGGTGCTGCTGCCACCCACCCAGCCAGCCACCTGTTCCCTGACAGCCAGCAGCTGTATATTTGACAAAGTCATTGGTATATTTTTACTTACTGGGTTTTCCTTGCACTTTACCTGTTCTTTCCCAGGACTGACAGCACGGGCTTCGGGGCAGTGTGCCTGGCTGGGCCTCCCTTCCCTGTTGCGGGGGCCGTGGCAGAACTCGCCGATTATTTATTTTGTCTTCGGACTTCCCAGTAGTTGAGGAGAAAACTGATGTCAAGAGAGGGGTAGGGGGACTGAGGAGGGGGTGACTTAGGCCCCGGTGGTCAGGGAGAGGGAGGGGAGCATGCAAGGGATGAGAATACTTCCTGGCACCAGGCTTGCCCACCCTCAGCCCCTGCCGCAGCTCCACAGCCCAGCACTGCCCTGAGGCCCCCAGCCACTCCCTCCTGCAGCTTAGTTCATACCACACAGACTTTGCCTGGACTCTTCTGTGTGTCTGCCTCCCATTGCCCGTCTCCCCAGCCCCCGCCCCCTTGGGCCATCCAGCCTGCATATGTGTCCTCTTTTATTTAAATAAACTTGTGTGGTAAAAGTCCATGCCATGTCTCCCTCAAGCGAGCCACAGCCTGGGTCTCAGTGCTTTTCTCCTCTTGAGCGCCCCCTCTCCAAAGGCAGTGGCCCCCAGCACCACTGCCACCTCTCGTGACAGAAGCCGCCATTGGTGTTGGCCTCGGAGCCCTGCTGTGACTCCCAACACTGATGTGAGGCCTGTACGAGCAAGCCTGGAGGCCCAACCCCAGTCACTGAGGAGGAGTAAACTTCAAGGCCGCGACGGCGATGATGGGCAGTCCAGCAAAGCCACTGGGTAACAGGGTGGCCTCACCAAGAGGTGTTTTGTCTCAGTCTCCGTGGCATCAATTAAGCTGCATGTCGCCCCGCACCCCTTGTCAAAGCTCATGCACCTCTTAACAGTGATGCATCTGGGGACAAGTGACAGCGAGACTTGGGCAGTCACAAAGAGCATGTGGCCCCGAATGCTGAGGCCTGGAAGAACAGCAGTGTCCAAGTGGTTCCTTCTCTAGATCAAGCACTAGTGGGAAAGGAGAGTCAGGAACCCTTTCACATCACCCATACAGTCCTCCCTCCCTCCCTGGTGTGTGAACAGGTAAAGGACCATAATAACCGAGGTCCTAGAAACCCAACGGGGACCAGTGTGGGTACAGGGTCAAAAGGAGCCTTGGCAGTCATGTAGGCCAGCCCCTCATTTGCTAAAGGGACTGAGGCCCACAGGCAACGAGACTTACTTGCTGAAGGTGGTAAAAACCTGAACTAATAGAATTCAGACCTCCTGACTCATGGTTTAGTGCTCACTTCCAAAGACCACAGAGATGTCTAAAATATTCCTCTAGCTTCAGGCTGACCTTAGTGTTTCAGGGTTTCTGAGATGACAGATGTTCACTCAGTCATCTGAGTATGACCAAGATACAGCTGGGGTTGTGTTTCTTCTGGAACCCTGCCTCCAATTCTCTAACAACAAGTTTTCAATAAGCAGTTTTTGTCTGTTTATTTTTCAGTCGCCTCATCTCCTTCCTTTGACTCCCACTCCAACATGGAGACATTTCTGACCTTATTCTTTTTTTTAAAAAAAGATTTATTTATTTATGCATACAAGCACCGGGGTACAGTGCCAGAGGTTTTGGGGGGGGGGAGAGGATTCACCACAGAGAGCAGGGAGCAGAACAGGCAGATCAACGGAAGTACACTGCTGAGGGGAGCAGCGGGCACAGCAGGAGAAGTTTGCTGCACCATGTGGGTCCCCCACCTGGCCAGCAGCAGGGATCGAACTCGTGCTGCAGTGGTTGCGGTCTGCTTCATAGTGCGTTGCTTAACCCACTGCGCCACCAGGGAGGCCCTCTGACCTTATTCTATTCCTGTTTTTCTCCTCCAAGTTCCTTGCTTTTTATTTCTCTTTATGTCTAATTTTAAGATATTTTTTCCTCCATGATTCCAGGATAGGTACTATAAAAGGATAAGATGGTGGTACTGTATGTATTGCCCAGTGTTCAGCTTCAGGCCAAGACCTCGTCATTCTGGTAAAGTGGTGTGGTAGGCAGAATAATAATGGCTCCCCTCAAAGAGGTCCACCTCATAAATCCCAGAACCAGTGAATATGTATGTTAGGTTACATGGGAGAGGGTATTTAAAGTTGCAAATGGAATTACGTTGCCATTTGGTTGATCTTAAAATAGGGAAAAGTTATCCAGGTGGGCCCAATGGAATCACAAGTGTCCATAAAATAAGAAGTGGGAGTGGGTGGAAGGAGAGAAAACCAGAATGACGCCATGTGAGTGCGAAGGACTCTACCTGGTCTTGCTGGTTTTGAAGCTGGAAGGGGGCCTCATGTCAGGGAATGTGGGCAGCCTCTAGATTCTAGGAAAGGCAAGGAATCAGAGCTTCAGAGCTTCCAGAAAGGAAGGCAGCCCTAGTAACACCATTTTAGTTCAGTGAGACTCAGATCAACTTCCATGCCCACCTTCCAGAACTATACAATAACAAGTTTATGTTGCTTAAGTCATCAAGTAAGTGGCAATTTGTTACAGTAGCAAAAGAAAACTAATATTGTGAGTCAAATTGCATTTCAATGAGATCACTCTTCTTGCCCCCATGCTAGACACCCACTTGTTCTCCTTGAGCCAATGTGCCCAAGCCCAACCCCCAGCTAGCATCTAAGACTAGAAGAATTTGGATTCTTCCAAATCCAAGAGCTCAAAGATGTAAAGCCATGGCCTTTACCCCCACCTCATACTAAGTGGATAGTAACTGTAATTTTCTGTTTACACATTTGTGTCCTACACAGGCTTTGAGTTCCTCTCAGTTAGAGAAGGTGCTTAGGAAATGCTACTGGATAAGTAAGTAAATGACTCCTACCCCTGGATGCCCAATTGCATCAGATGAGCTGCCAGATTATTCCAAGGAAAGACAAAAGAGAATGCCCTTCACCACCAAAATCAGGATCTCTTCTGTGACCATACATGCAACAGAGAATGGGCCAACCAAAGAGGGGATGTAGTTGTTGGACTCTGAGTAGAGCTACACCAATGTCCTGGAAAATGATTAGTGATCAACTCAAGCATGAACTTGGCAAAATCATTCCATCTCAGAGCTCCCCAAGACAAAGTCAGTCATGATCAGGATTGAGTGAAGGACAGGCAGAAGGGAGAAGCAAGAGTTGGTCACCTGATTTCTGTCGTTCCCTTTCCCAACTCATCCATCTTAGAGCCCCATTTATTTTTCCAAAACAATGGATCATGCCACTTTCCCACTAGGAGCTGCAGGATAAGGACCAAATTTTACAAGGTTAAGCTCCTGAACTCAAATCCCTTCCTAATTTCATCACCGCCATAAACCCATTAAGAATCACCACAGTGGGGGCCTCCCTGGTGGCGCAGTGAGTTGAGCGCTGCACTGTGAAGCATCTGCTGCACAGCAGTGCAAGTTCGATCCCTGGCCAGGGAGGGGACCCACATGGCGCGGCAGACCTCTCCTGCCTTGCCCACTGCTCCCCTCAGCAGTGTATTTCAGTCAGTCTGCCTGTTCTGCTCCCTGCTCTGTCTCTGCATAAATAAATAAATCTTAAAAAAAAAAAAAAAGAATCACCACAGTGAACAATTTTTCAGTTTCCCAGCCTTGCTCTGCCATGCTCTACATCTAGGTCTTTGCTTAAATCAATAAAGCCACATAACCATTCTCCCCACCTATCCTTACTCCCAACCAATGAAAACTCTATTCCTCAGAATCCATCTCAAATGCCACCTCCTTCAGGAAGCCTTCTCTAATTTCAGTCCTAAGGAATTTATCATTTCCTAAACTGTTCATCCTGTGGGACTTTGGACTCTTAGTTCTCACTGTGAGGGCTGGCCTGTCTCATACCTTAGTATGGCAGATATGAACCTCATCCTCAAATGTAGGTGTACAAGTAGTGTATCTCCCCTTGCTTGTGATAAATCACTGTCACCTTTCCTCATCCTCCTCTGCTGGGATAATTCAAGTTTCTGAGGTCTTGCATGTACTACAGGTGGAAGGTGCTCTGGAGAAGTGACAGTCTGAGCAGTCACCTGTTTGAGTAGGTCTCTGGCCTGGGGCTCCAGATTATGTCCCTGCCACACAAACTCCTGCACTAGGAGACAGAACCGGCTCTCATTAGGGAAAAAACAGTTCTGGCTGTCCCAGACTTTCTCTGCCTTCCTATCAGGACTCTTTACTTTCTGCTCTCCAAGCTCTGCCTCTTCCCTTAAGCTCTCTCCTTTTCGTTGTTCTTTCACAATAGATTTTTATAGCCCAATAAACCCAAAGTTAAACACTAGCAACAGACAATCTAGCGCTTTTGTAGAAAGAAGAAAGCATTTAATCTCCAAACGCTCCCAGTGAGAACTATTGTCATTCATTCCTCTAGCACTACTAGAAAGGAAACAAAAAGCCCTAACAGTTAAATTTCCAAGTCACCCAGTACAATGGCTTTCACACAACAGATGCTCAGTAAAAGTTTTCTGATTTTAACAGTCTCTCATCTCAATATCTTTAGAGGCTGGAGGTTTGCTCAGAAGGAGTCCCGACTCTTCGCGGAGAGCATGACAATACCGAAAGACTACAAGTCCCAGGCTGCCTTGCGGGCGGCGTCAGGCGCCGCGAGGCTCCGCGAGGAGACGTGGCAGAGCGAGGCGCGTCCATACCGGACGCGAAAGCCCAGGGAGGCGGTGGTGGCGGGAGGGTCGGAGCCATGGCTGGCAGGACTGCGGGTGTGGGACGCTGGGAAGTGGTGAAGAAGGGGCGGCGGCCCGGGGCCGGCGGCCGTGGTAAAGGCGGCGGAGGGGACCGTCGGGCGCTCGGGGAGGCGAACGGAGTGTGGAAATACGACCTGACCCGTGAGTACCTCCCGACCCGCCGCCTGCGCCGCCGTCGGCCCCGGGCCTGCACTTCCAGGGTGGCGGCGCCCAGAGGGTCAAAACACCCCGGTCTCCTTCAGACTTGAGCTGTCTGTCCTTCGGCTCAGCGCCTCCCAGTTGAGCAGCGCTACCTTTGCGGTGTGTTTTAAGCTTAACCGAAGGTAGATTGCGCGAGGTCATGGATGGTAAACTGAGGCCCAGGGAAGTTAGATCTCGTTCAGGATCGCATGTCAGAGGGGACTGGGATTTCAGTCTTGCACGCTCAGCTCACTGCGTGCACGCTCAGCTCACTGCGTGCGTGCACGCACACACACACACATACACCCCGCACTCTACCGGCTGTTCCCAGCCCAAACCCTGCCCCCAGGCAGGTGGCATCCTAGTCCCTTATATATGGTGCCTCCTTAAGTTACCAGCACATGGAGCTGGGGAGGTGCGGACAGGAGGCCCCCGAGGGAGAAGGAGCCACCACACACCCTCCAAGGATCATTGTTTCCTCAAAGTCTCCCGGAAGACAGGAGAAAGCTTACCACTTGTTGATTATACAGTTCTCACATCTGAATCGAGGAATTGGGGTAGAACCAAGATGGAAAAATGCTGACTTCACCCACCCCACTAGCACAGGCTGGCCAAAGAAACCATCATTGTGTATCCAACCCCTCCACTAATTCTCACAAACTCAGATTTATCTAATAAAGAAATGTCTCATGCCAGTGAAAGAACCCATGAACTCAAGAGCTGTGATGAGAGAGAGAAGCAACCAGGAGGACTCCCTGGATTGCTGCTTAAGGAGAGCAGCAAGAAGGGGCTCTGAGGCAGGCTCCTTTCTGGAGATGAATTGGGTGACAGTGTGGGGGAAGGACCCACTGTTGTTGTGAGTGCTTCTGATTGAAGGACTGCCTCCCTTTCTCTGCCTGTTATCACCCCAGCTCCAATCCAGACGACAAGCACCCTCTATGAACGGGGTTTTGAGAAAATCATGAAGCGGCAGAATAAGGAGCAGGTTCCACCCCCTGCTGTGGAGTCTAAGAAACCAGCAAACAAGAAGCCTGCTAAGAAAGCAGCGACCCTCACCAACCAAAAGCAGAAACAGGGCCGCTTCCGCAGTCTGGAAGAGGCAATGAAAGCTGTGAGTGTACCTAAACTTTAGGAGGGGAAAGGACAAGGACTTGGGATATAGAGATAAAGGGGAAGGAGGGCACCACTGAGGGACCTGTGGAATTTAGGATACTTGTTTGACAGGAGGCATTCAGGAAAGGATGGAGGCCCCAGGGCACTTGCAATGGAAAGGAAATACACAGTTTATAGGGAAAGATTAGTGAGAAGAGGCCCAGGAATACCAGGAGAGGTTAGAGAAATCTCTTAGAGTTCTCGCCCCATAGAAGCAATAATCTTTCATTTTTCCATCTTGTCTTCTGTTTTTTTTTTTTTTTCCCTTGAAGCTATGAAAGGCCTAAAAGTAGTGGGCCTTAAGATCAGCAATTCCGGCTACCCTATATCTTCCAAAGGTCTGGGTGCAGCAACATGGTGGCATTCCACTGCTTATGTTTAAAAGCAGAAACCCTTTGTTCTTCCTACCTCCGCCTAGTTCAACCATTTTCTCACTGTCCTGTTTCCCTACACTCACAACTCACCCACGACTTACCATGAGGGGACCTGTGTCCCTGGCAGCTGGACGTGGCAGCTCTGCAGAAGGAACTGGACAAGAGCCAGAGCGTGTTCTCTGGGAACCCGTCGGTGTGGTTGAAGGACCTGGCCAGTTATCTCAACTACAAGCTTCAAGCACCTCTAAGTGAACCCACACTGAGCCAGCATCCTCACGGTTAGTTCTTCCAACTCCTTCAGACTTAGACAAGTTCAAGAAAATTCTGAAAGGGCTGTGGATAAGCACCTTAGTAACAGATCCCAGGATCCCCCACTGTTGTGCTTTACCTGGGTAATTTGAGCTGTTCTCTGATTGCCCTGCCTGTGAACATTTCTGGGCCTCATTGGGATAGGGAGGATACCAACGTCAATGCAGGGACCTCCGCTGGCCACTTTCAGAGAGAGCACCAGAGCTCTCCACTGGCAGAGGTGTCTGTTCCTAGCACTCATGCGGAGCCTATTGGCTGCAGATTATCCCTACAGCCTGGTGAGCCAGGAGCTGCGTGGGATCATCCGTGGGCTACTGGCGAAGGCAGCTGGGTCTCTGGAGCTCTTTTTTGACCACTGTCTGTTCACCATGCTACAAGAGCTGGATAAGACACCAGGTGAGAGAGGCGTCTAAGGGATAGCCCAGCCCCAACTGGTAAGCTGCCTCTCTTTTTCCTGCTTCCAAAGTGGCTGGGTAGGTCCATTTCCAGCAGAGAAATGTGATGCTTCATTCTGAAAAGGGAGGAGCAGGTTAGGACTCAGTGGACCTGGGTTCTGGGCTCCCAGCTGCCAGAAGGGTGTTTCCAGGTTTTCTGATAACGTGTATCTTTCCAGGGGAGTCACTTCATGGTTACCGCATCTGTATCCAGGCAATTCTACAAGACAAACCCAAGATTGCCACCACGAACCTAGGCAAGGTGAGCTTGGGGTGGTGGTAAAGATGCCAGGAAGCTAGAAGTGGGAGGGCAAGGCTGAATCTACGCCGATAGGTATAGGTCCTCCGCTAAGCGTTGGTGGAAGTCCCAGTAAGTCCAGTATTAATAGGCAGCACTACTAGCGCTTACTGTCTGTCTGCTTTGTGTACATACGGGGCAGGTGCTGCTGTTACTCCCATTTATACATAAGAAGATTGAGCCAGAGAGGTTCAGTAACTTACCTTGAGTCGGTCAACCAGTAAGTGGCAAGTATGGGTAAAAGCCACATTCTGGTGCCATGCCATCCTCTGAATCACTACCACTCCACCAACCCTTGGCCTGCCCCTCCTCTCCCAGTTGACATCTCTCTTCCTGCCTGGCTTCGGGGTTGCTTCTGGTGTTTGGCCCTCGCCCAACCTGCCTCTCTTCCCATCTCCTCAGTTCCTAGAACTGCTGAGGTCCCATCAGAGCCGACCACCAAAGTGTCTGACCATCATGTGGGCCCTGGGTCAAGCAGGTTTTACCAGCCTCACGGAGGGACTGAAAGGTAACAAGGGCATGGGAAAAGAAAGAGAAGAGGTCTTGGAGCCGGGAAGCTCCTCTTTAATGTCCCCAGGAGATCCAAGCCTGAGACTTCCTCACATTTGTCTCTGCAGTGTGGCTGGGGATCATGCTGCCTGTGCTGGGTATTAAGTCTCTGTCTCCCTATGCCATTGCCTATCTGGATCGACTGCTCCTGTAAGTAATGGGGGAACAGTAGGGGAAGGCATGGGTGTCTATAAGTCACTATCTCAAAAACTGGGATGCTGTGATCCTAATCTCCATGATCCTGATCTCCGTAGAAGTAAGGGAAATCAGGACCCAGCTTCTCCCAACTCAGAATGGGATGGTGAGGAGGAAAGGGATGGAGTTGTTAAGAGATGCGGGAGAGTGTTGTGTTCACCCCCTTCTACTTACTGGTCTTAGCTGGGATCATAGCCTGGGTGGTAAACTCCAACAATCCTATTTATTCCTTTCCTCACAGGATGCACCCCAACCTCACCAAAGGTTTTGGCATGATTGGCCCCAAGGACTTCTTCCCACTTCTGGACTTCGCCTATATGCCCAACAACTCCCTGACACCCAGGTAGGGCTGCCCTCGGGCACACTTGCTGTGAGGAATCTAAGTGGAGGCTCAGGAACAGGCAGTGTATTCCTGTTCCTTCTCCAGCCATCCTAGATCAAAAGTTCTCAACCTGCAAGTTCAAGGGCTTCTTTAACCCCCTGAAATCATATGGACTCTTGAATGTGTTGGCATATGGGCCTTTTCCTGGCAAGAGGATCCATGACTTTCAGCAGATTTTCTAAGTCGTCTAAGAATCAGAGCCATCGCAAGGCTCTTATGACCTCTTCCCTGGGCTAGGACATGGACACTTAAGTCAGACAAAGGGGACACATCACACAGCTCCATTTAGAGTCTGTGCCTGGCTCTCCTCACCCCACCCTAGCCTGCAGGAGCAGCTGTGTCAGCTCTACCCGAGACTGAAGGTGCTGGCATTGGGGGCGAAGCCGGAATCCACCCTGCATACCTACTTCCCCTCCTTCCTGTCCAGAGCCACCCCTAACTGCCCCCCTGAGATGAAGAAAGAGGTGAGGAGATGATGGGAGGCTCCTTCCTTTCCAAGGCTCTGCTGCAGATGTTTCTGTCTGCTGACGGAAGGCCCTGTCTACCTAGGCTCCCCTGAGCCTGACAGCCACATGCCCCATTCCCTCGTGTTCTGCCCTCAGAAGAACAGTGCTAAAGAGACAGTACGTTGAGGTCTGGCTGGTCTCCAGTGTCCTGCCCCTTGTAGACAGGTGGTCTTCCAGTTCAGGCTCTAGCTGGGGAGTGGCACCCCTCCCTCTTTATAACCTCTCAGGAATTTCTGGGCTCTCCCTCCTTTAGAGTAGATGGGTGGCCTCAGGCGGGGAATTCCTCACAACGTTCTCTCCCTCCACTAGTCCCATGCCCAGCAGCTCCTGTCCCCTACTGTCCCCTCTGCAGCTCCTGAGCAGCCTGACTGAGTGCCTGACAGTGGACCCCCTCAGCGCTAATGGCTGGCGGCAGCTATACCCCAAGCACTTATCACAGTCCAGGCAGGTGGGGGATGGGAGGGTCACCCACCTCTGCTCTGTCCCTGTTGTTTGTGCTCACACCTCAAGTTGAGTGGGAACATTGCTGGGAGGCCTCTGGGAAGCAAGCTGTTCCTCTGAGAGTGGGAGGTGAGGGGAAGTGTCTCAACTTGAAGGCACTGGGCCTGATGAGGGTGAGAGGATAAGAGGCGTAAAGTGGGCCCCCTGACTGGAAGGGGTTATGCTTTCCCCACAGCCTGCTGCTGGAGCACTTGCTCAAGTCCTGGGAGCGGATTCCCAAAAAGGTGAGCTGCAGGGGTATGGCAGGTTGAGTCTTGCTGGGTTCTGAGTTTGTACTCTTCGGCCACTATCTCCTCTCCTCTGAGAAGGTGCTCTGTTTGTGGATTTGGCTTGGAAAATAAGGCCGGATGGAGGCTCAGAACTCCCTATGTGCCAAATCTTACTTTCTCAACCCAATCTTTACCCTACAGACACAGAAATCTTTGCAAGAAACCATTCAGTCCTTCAAGCTTACCAACCAGGAGCTGCTAAGGAAGACTAACTTTAAGAACCAGGATGTCATCACCTGTGATGTGGCATGCAAGGTAACAGCACCCAGCCCTCCTCTGCCCACACACTGTCCTGCATCTCTCTCAGTACACCTGGGTTGGGCCTGGATCACATTCCTGCCCCACCTGTCTCTGGAATGCCCTCTTCTTCTGGAGTAATAAGACTTGATCTTCCTGGAAGGCCTAGCTTGAGGCCTGCCTTAAGAGGCAAAGACTAGTCCTTCCCCCTTCTGACCACTCCTCCTAACTCCTCTCTGCCTAGGGTCTACTAGAGCAGGCACGGGGCTTCCAGCTGCCCTGGAAAAGCCTTCTCCTGTTGGTGCTAGTCTTTGCCATAGGTTTCCTGTGCCATGACGTCTGGTCACACAACTCTTTCCAGGGTAAGCAGGGATGTGGGCGAGGAAGATGGCGTGGGGGTCGGGCACAGCCCCATGCCCACAGCTTTGCCCTGATACTGAAGCTAAACACTTTGCAACAACTTCTCTGTCCACAGCTTCAGCACCGCCACTTCAGGTCAGACTAGTGCTTTGCAGTATATAAATATTCATATATTCATGGCCTCATTTGAGTAGGGATTAACTCCTTTTTAATTCCTGAGGAAATTAAGGATCAGAAAGCTTTGACTCTTAGCTTAGGATCACAGCTGGTAAGCAGAAGGGCAGACCCTCAAGTCCAAGGTTTCCAAGGCTCTTCCAGGCCTGCCATCCTCCAAACATGCTTCACAGCAGACTAGAGCCACCGATGCAGCCTGGGGCACACTGAGTTCTGCCCAGTCCTGGCCCCTGGTGAACTGGAGAGCTCACCAGAGGTCCCCTTTATTCAGCCTCCCTCTCTGGCCGGTTGCTTCAATCATCTGGCCTCTTGCCTGCCAGCCAACAAGCATGTGCCAAACTCTACTCCTACAGCCTGCAAGGCTACAGGTGAGCAGTTGCCAGGGACGAGAGAAGGGAGTGGGGGAGAGAAGAGGGTGTGCAGGGCGGTGGCTGCACTGACCATCAGTGAGCAGTGAGTGCTGTTTCCTTTTCCCAAATCTTCCCTTCCCCCAGATACTTCTGGGGAGCTGAGCTTTCTAAGGAGACTCATTGCCCTCCTCTCCCCTCTCTCTTCTACAGCTGGCTAGAGGAAACATTGCCAGTCTGGGGCTCCCGCCTGCTGACAATGGTGAGGCCCAGCTTGCAGCTGGCCTGGGACCACACCAATGCCACGGTCAGCTTCCTTTCTGCCCACTCCGCCTCCCATCTAGCCTGGCTGGGTAACATCATCACCAGCCTCTCCCAGAGGGTAAGCCAGAGGGGACCTGGTGTCCCCAGGACTAAGTTCGTGGGAAGGTGCAGCCATATGCACCTCAGGGCCAGCATGCATCCCCCAACTCTAACCCCACTCTTTCTCCACGGTCTAGCTACAGACCCAGCTT
The DNA here is from genome assembly GCA_019455555.1 of Galemys pyrenaicus. Lineage (NCBI taxonomy): Eukaryota > Metazoa > Chordata > Mammalia > Eulipotyphla > Talpidae > Galemys > Galemys pyrenaicus. The sequence goes on from JAGFMF010011433.1 coordinate 2,856,154, forward strand.
CCTGATGGCCTGACCCAGCTGCTCCATTCTTTACGGGAGCTACTCCTCCTTCTCTACCAGAACGTGCTGCTGCCGTTGTGGCACGTGCTGCTAGAGGCCCTGGCCCTGGCCCAGGAGCACTGCCACAATGTGTGTAGGTAAGACCCCTACCCTGGCCCCACATCCTTTCTCCAGAGACAAGCCCCCTCTGTTCGGTGCCTCCCTCTGCCCTGCCTGCCCTTCACCCACCCCTTGCCCCCTCCAGGATGCAGGTTGTGGTCCGAGCTGCAGCCCTGTGACTTGCTGCAGCTGCACACCACCGCTCTGCTTTCTCCTTAGAGGTGAGATAACCTGGGACTGCGTGAAGACACAGCTCGGCAAGGCTGCCTGCTGGACCTGGCTCTGCCTGCAGGACACCGTAGTGGCTTTCCTGGACTGGGCACTTTCCATGATTTCCCAGGAATAGGCCTTGCCTCGCACGACTGGATTTTGTCCAGGGCAGGTCCTCTGAGACTGCTGGGTGGGTAGAGGGTGACATTCTGCACGGGGTCTTTTTTTACTTGGTACCTGAGTTTCGTCTCCTAGGCAAATGGCCAGTTGCCTCTGCCCCAGTTCCTCCATCTTTGGTCAAGACCAAGCACAGAGGTAGCCCACCTCCTACCCATGATTCCAGTGGACACTGCTCTGGCCCGGTTGCACGTAGCTCTCAGCCTCTGTCCTTGGGGTAGTGGCCTCTCTCACCTCTTCTTGTCTTATTCTTCCTTCCATCTCATTCCTAAAATTGCAACAGCTCATTTCCAAAAAGGTGACTCTAGCAAGTATCTGCTATGTTCCTCTGATGAGCAACAGCAGAATGAAGAATGAAGGAAGGACCCTCCAGAAGAGTATAATATCACAGTTGGCAGTAGCAGCTTCACACCTATCCACAGCCTGGGTGTGGCTGTTAGTGGACTTAGAGGCCTGGGTGGAAAGGCCTCACCTCAAAATGCCCAACTTAAGCGAAGGCCCTAATTCCTCACTCTCCATTCCCCTTCAGTGCTGGGGGCGGGGAGACAGCTCTGCCTCAGGGTTAGCTCTCTCCACTGGCCATTCCTACCCTTTTTCTGGAGAGCAGAGCCCAGGTGGTTATGTGCTTCTGGTCCAGGGGCCCTTCCAGCAGCATGTTGAGACGGGATTCAGCATATGGTTCCTGGGCATGCCTACTAGACAGAATAAAGGACTTACTTGATTTCTAGATTTCTTCTCTGTATCCTCAACTAGGAATTTCCCAATGTTGTGGGACAGGATATGTAGTTGCCCCATATCCAAGGCAGTTGAAGAGGGGCCTGAGTTGGTGACAGCACAGGACATCGTTCTGCAATGACATGGAGTCTGACCAGGGCTGCTGGATGCGCGCTCTTCACTCAGCAGCTCCAAGAATACCATTTCCAGAGCCACACTGCTTGCCTATTGGGCACTGCATTCACCTTGTTGGGTTCATTTAATATCTCGACTCTACAGTCTGGGAATGAACACTTCTCTTCATCGCTTAAGTTAATTGGGTCTCCAGCTTCTCTTTGGGGTGTCAGACACCAACAGTGTAATAGGCTTTATTTTATAGACATACCAACCCAGTGTCACAATTGTCCAGAATTTTTCCTCTGTCAGGGAAGTTCAACAAGGTACCTGCTGTCCATTACGATAAACCAGGCAATCCAGATAGCTCATGTTTGCAGAACTAGTTAACACAGGCGTCCAAGCTGAGCCAATGAGTGGAACTGTGGACCAGTAGAGAGCCCTGATACAGGAAGGACTGGAGTACACCTCACCTCAGGGTCTTGTCTGGACACTAACTTGTCACAGCTGGAGTTGAGCAGATAGCATGCCATAAAACTGACGGGCAGTTTGAATATGGTTATCTTACTATAGTTATTGTCCCAAATCATGACTCATTTGAAATCCTTTCCATTTTTCTAGATCTTAAAACACGCTTCAAAAAAAAAAAAAAAACACACGCTTCATGTGCCTCCAGTTATTTTTATCCAGTCTGCAACTTCAGCTTTAGAGAAGGACTGTTGGTAGATTGCAGACTGCAGATGTTGCTGGGCTCACACTTGAAGCGTTTTGAATTCTTTGCCAAAGCTACCCCTCTTAGGGGAGAGAGTGCCTCATGGAGGAAGACAGGCCTGTCTGGCCCTGGTCCAGAGTGACCCATTGTCAGTTACACAAATTTCAGTGGTGAATGGCCTCAATATTTTAATACGTTTTACTCTCCAAATGGAGTTGGATTCCATAGGAGTGACCACTTAAAGTGATCCATCCTTTCTCTACATATTCAGAGTTTTGCTCACAAAAGGACTTTGCTTATTTCCTGATGTGCTTAATTTTTACAGGGCTGTTTGTTTTATTGCCCCAGACTTGAGGTATAAAAAGAAATGGGGAGGGAGGAGTTTCCACTGTTCAGGATATGAGTGAAAACCTAAATAGGACAGTCTACCCGTTAATGAAAACATGATTCAATGTGTTGTTGGATGTGCTCTGGTATAATTCCTTTACCATGATAATGTGAGTTATTCTTTTAATAGATTTTATTTTCCTAGAAGTTCTTAGGTTTGCATAAAAATTGAGCAAAAAGTAGATAGCCCTTGCTCTACACGCAGCCTCTCCCACTGCCAATTTCAATGAACCTACCCTGACACAGCACTACACCCCAAAGAACACAGTTCACAAGAAAGTTCACTCCTGGTGGAGAACATTCCATGGATTTGGGCAAATATATGACATGTATCCACCCTTACGGTGTCATACAGGACACTTTCCCTGCCCTAAAAATCCTATGTTCGCCACATACTCAACTCTCAGTCCCTTGAACCCCTGGTAATCTTTACTGTCACCATAGTTTTGCCTTAATAAAATACTGTTTTCATAACATTTGCCAGTAGTAGCTTCTTTGCCGTTAGTACAGTTAGTACTACACAGAGTAGTATAGTTAGTACTATAATAGGCATTTAAGTTACCTCCATGTCTGTTCATAGGTTAATTGGGCATTTCTTTTTAGTGCTAAATATTACTCTGCTGTCTGCATGTACCACGGTTTTATCAATCCATCTACTGAAAGACATCTTCTAAGTTTTAGAGTTAAGAAAAAACTACTGTAAACATCAGATTTTGTGTGGACCTACCTTTTCAACTCAGTTAAGTAGCAAGGAATGATTTTGCTGGATTGTATAGTAATATGTTTAGTTTTGTAAGAAATTGTCACACTTTCTTCCAAAGTAGCTGTACCATTTTACATTCCCTCCAGCAATGAATGGATTTCTGTCATGCCACATCCTTACCAGCATTTGGTTTTAGTCATTGTTTTGGATTTTGGCCATTCTAAAAAGTGGATGGTGGTATCTTGCTTTAATTTATAGTTCCCTAACGACATATGAGTATGGAGCATCTATTCATATGATTATTTGCCATCTGTATTTCTTTGGTAAGGTGTCTACTAAGGTCTTTGGCCCATTTTTTAATTGTTGAGTTTAAATGTTCTTTATAATATTTTGGATAACAATTTTATATTGGATATGTCTTTTGCAAATACTTATTTTCAGTCTGTGACTTTTAAAAGTTTTTAAGTCAAAAGGAAAATACCAGATGGTCTCACTTATAGGAGGAATATAGGGGACCAAGGGGAAAAATAACAAAAAACAAAACAAAACAAAAATAGACATTCTGCAGGGAAGAAGGAGGGATTGGACTCAAGAGGGAGGGGCAGGAAGAGCACAAGGGACTACGGTGATGGTGAACGGTGATGGTGAACGGGGGTGATTGGTGGTAGAAATTCTATGGGGACTACACCTAGAAAAGAAAGCAAACATTGTAAGAAAAAATGTACAATAATGAAAAAAAGTTTATACCTTTCAGTTCTCTACAATAAAACATATCCTTCCACATTTAATATATTTCCAAGTAGGGCCTCCCTGATGGCGCAGTGGGTTGAGCAGCACACTATGAAGCAAACAGCAGCCACTGCAGCATGAGTTTGATCCCTGCTGCCGGCTAGGGAGGGGACCCACATGGCACACCATACCTCTCCTGCTGTGCCCGCTGCTCCCCTCAGCAGTGTTCCTGTCAATCTGCCTGTTCTGCTCCCTGCTCTGTCTGTGGTGAATCCTCTCATCCCACACACCTCTGGCCTGTACCCCAGTGCTTGTATGCATAAATAAATAAAACTTTATATATATATATTTCTAAGTACCCCAGCTTTCACCTATAGATATTCCCTCAGATATATGAATAGGTGCTATTTAAAAACAGCCCACTTTACTTACTGATACATACCCAATTTGTCCCAGAAATAGCTCCATAAAAGGTAATTTATAATGACTCCCACCACAGAGAAAAGATTTAGATGGCAAATCCTAAACATGGACTGCTAGGAAAATTAAGATAAAACAGACTTATAACTTGTTTTAAATAGTAGTAGGCACACAGAACTAATAGCCTTAAGAAATCATTCTGAAAACGGAAAACAACCTGATTTGCTTCATTTGATTGAGTAGTTTACAGCACATTAGTCACACCCCTGCTAGTCAGAGAGTCTATAACTCCAGTCACTTCTCTCTGTGGTTTGATTCCCTCTCTACATGCCCTTAAGGAACTTTTTCCCAGGGAAGCAATGCTGCCTTGGAAAAATAATTCCTTGAAGAGGAATCTTACTCTCATAAGAACAAGAGAGGCATTGAAAGTGTTTCCTTGAGACACTAAGGGGATAACATCAGAAAAACTGGATTATCTGGGAACTTCCGGGTTGGGAATCGTGATAGTTTGGGGGAGAATAAATAGCATACCTAGATAGGGCGTGGAGCAAAAGTTTTTCATTTTTATTAAGTCCAGTTTATTTTTTCTTTGTTGCTTCTAATTTTGGTCTCAAATCTAAGGATCTATAACCAATTCCAAGGTGATGAGGATTTACCTTGATGTTTTCTTCTAAAACATTATGGTTTCCTTTTCTATAATTTAATCATTAATAAATATTGAGTTCATTTTTTGTTTATGGTATATAATATAGGGATCCAACTTCGTCACTTCCATGTGACTATCCATTTGGTCCAGTACCAGTTGTTGGAGAGATTGTTCTTTTCCCATTGAGTGGTCTTGGAATCTTCGTTGAAAATCAACTGGATTAATCAATTGGATTAAAAGCTCACGTTAGCAGAACCCATTAAACGGCAGAGCTGAAAGGAGCTTGAGGCTTCCCCTCCTCCAGCCGCCCCCTCCCGCCCCCACACTGTAGTTAGTTGCCCAGGCCGACTGAGACGCCAGGTACCACAAGGCATTTGGCCCCAGAGCTGGAACTGGAAGCCAAATCTCCTTGAACACCAACCCCCCGCCCCCCCACATACACACACACACACACCCCAGACTGCGACGACTTCGCAGAGGAGTGTGTTAGGTCTGTTTAAAACCCCGGAGATGGCAGGCTGGCGTGCTAGGCTCTGGGACATGTGCAGGTGCGGGGTGGGGGGGGGCGGCAGGAGCGAGTCCACAGGCCCCCATGGTGGGGCCCCGCCTCCGGGCCCCCGCCCACCCGATTTGTGGGTGTTTCCGCCCGGCTGTATCCTGACCCCACTCCTCGCCCCCAACAATTCTGTGGTTTGTATCTTTCTTGCTCTCTCTAGTCAGAACGAATCGATCTTGACAGAACGGAGCTCACTGAATGTCCTTCACATCAGCAGGGCAGTGGGATTTTATTGGCGTCGGAGAGAAACCGAAGGGAAATGTGAAGCAGAAAAAGCAAAAGTAAGCTGTGGGCCTCGCAAATGGATCGGCCGCCTTGTAATTGTAGCATGTGTGCCCACCGCCCTGCCGGGAGAAAGCGGCCCAGAAGCTCAGGGTTGTGGGCGCATCTCTGAGCGCCCGTAGTCCCACGGAACCCTCGGCACTGGGGCCGGGGGTGGGGGGCGGGATTCATTGTTTAGTAAAAAGCAGGGAAACGCAAGGGAAGTGTATTGCCAGTGTTGCCTTTGAGCTGAGTTGGACGACGGGTCTTTGGTTCGCATTTGTTTCTGGACGCCTGTTTCCTGAGACAGGGGAAAGGTCGGGCCACTGCGAGCTCCTATAGAAAGTGGGACCAGGTTCATCGAAGCGTACTTGGGCCCTGAATTGCGGGCTCAGCGAGCTTAGAAGGGACTCGGTAGAGAGTGGGAGCAGCGAGGCCTTCGATAGCTCAGTTGGTAGAGCGGAGGACTGTAGTGGGTGCGCCGTGGCAATCCTTAGGTCGCTGGTTCGATTCCGGCTCGAAGGACTTCGTGTGTTATTTTTAGTCTCTATGAATTATAGCTTCCGTGGCCAGGTTTACTCGCAGACAGCATGAGCTTGTATGAGCTCTGATGGTGTTTGGTAACAGCTACGTAGCGGTCATTGTATAGTTCCCTTGTAATTTAGATGAAAAGTAAGTTAACGTTTTAAAATAGGACTTTGTTACAACTGTTTACGGTAGCTATTATATACCAGACTTTTAAAGTCGTGCCCAGATCCACTATATTCTGCTAAATAAACGTCCTTAATTATAGTTGCTCCACTGGTCAGTCTCAAACAGCCTGTAAGGCAGAGGGAAAGAACTCAGCAGCAGCCGGGGGATTAGCTCAAATGGTAGAGCGCTCGCTTAGCATGCGAGAGGTAGCGGGATCGATGCCCGCATCCTCCACTTGGTTTTTGCCCCTTACATCATCGGGTCTTTGCATAGCGAGGGCTCCTGAAGCGAGATGAGGTTATTGCCTTACACCTAGGAGCCCGGTGGGTGATGACTCGGTCCACATATTGTCCTTTTGTTTCGCAGGTGAGTCTTTTCCAGTTTACTTTTTGGACACTTGGACTTTTCCTCCTCTCGGGTGGTAGGCGTTAACCGTTTTCTGGGAAGACGCGGGTGGAACCCTGCCGCCGGGCTTGCCGGCCGAGCCCCCAAAGCGCACTGGCTCAGACCCCCGCTAACGTGCGAGGGAACCCCTGCGTGCTGACCAATGGCAGCGAGCTTTACTGGGCGGGTGGCCAGCTGTATTCGCGGCCAATAGGCGAGAGACTTCTTGTTTCCTGGCAGAGCGGGGTCCCGGCACCGCGGCGCTCGGGTTTTGTTTAGGTCCTGGGAGGAGGGCCCAGGTGCCGGGGCCCGAGGTGGCGCCTCACTAGCGGGAGAGGGAGCGGGAGCACCGGCCCGGAGAGAGGTGAGGGGCTCTGCGTGGAGAGCGGGCCCCGCCAGCCCCGGCCCCGCCCCCTTTTCTGCCCCTTTCAGCCCGGAGCCCCTCTGGAATCCCACCCCGCCCCACGGCCGGGCAGTGGGCCCACCCCGCCCCTCCGCCCCTCCGCCCCTCCGCCCGGGCCTCCCGGCCCCACCCCCACTCGGGTGGGCTCACCTCTGACCCCGAGCCTACGCTCCCTCCCCTGCCTCCAGTGTGAGTCTGCCTCCACCCCACCCCACGCCTCCTGTCCCACCCTGCCTAGGGCGAGCGCGGTCAGTGTGAGGGTCCTTCTCTTCGGAGTGAAGGGTCGTGGAGCTGCCCTCTGACCCCCTTGACCAACCTAGGGGTGCTTAGGATACCCATTACTTACAACTCCCCAGGTAGTTTTTTCAGAGGCTCCAGAGCTTACGAGGCAGGAGGGGATTAGAAATAGACCCTGCCCTAACTAGAATTGAACTCGTCTTTAGGTGAGCAGGTGAATTGTGCTCAGTTTCCTTTGGCTCGGCAAAAGCCATACTTTTCTAGGTTTCTTTCAGAGAGAGTAGTAACAAAGGAAAGGCCAGTCCTCCCAGGGTTTGGGGAAACCACAGAAGAATGCCTGGTCGGTACTTGTGATGGCAGAGGAGTGAAGAGAGGAAGTAGCTCATGTGAACTTCGAAACTTGGTTCTCTCCACTCTACCGCCGTGCTGGAGAGTAGAGAGCCAATCTAGGGACCAGAACGGCCCATCTTTCAAGATGGCCATGTGTTGCTGTGGGCGAATCTTGGCTAGGTTTGGGAAATCTGACCTCTCTAATTATATTCTCTAATCTGTGGGTTGCAAGGAATCTTAGAGTTTAGTATTTCTCAACATAGTTAAGCCACAGTGTATTCCTTTCGGAAAAGGCAAGCACAAGTAAAATAGCATCCTTTCGAAAGTCAGTGGAGACAGGATACTGATTTCACTTGGCCTTTGCTGGAAGACCACTGCTACTTTTTCTAAGCTGGAGTGAGCCTCTTGCTTCTTAGGACAGGCATTCCCTGAGAGTATTTCTCATTTATCCTGAAATGCCAAAAAAAATTTTCATTTTTCTCCCTCTCCTCCTTTCCTCACCCTCCATTTCCCCCCAGCTCTCAGGGCCAGAGTGGGGCAGGAGGATGCTTTCCCACCCCCACCATGGAGCTGCGCTGTGGGGGATTGCTGTTCAGTTCTCGCTTTGATTCAGGGAACCTAGCCCATGTGGAGAAGGTGGAGTCTGTGTCTAGTGATGGGGAAGGACTAGCAGGTGGGGCATCAGCCCCTACCAGCACCATTGTTTCTTCCCCTGACTATGAATTCAACGTGTGGACCCGACCAGACTGTGCTGAAACGGAATTTGAGAATGGGAACAGGTAAGAGGAAGTTTATGGAGGGTAGAAGCAAGAAAGGAGAGGGAGCTGTCCCCAGATGCTTCAGTTAGCCCTTTAGCTTACAGTTCATACCAGCACACCACGTTCTGCATCCCCCTCACCCCCAGTAGCTATTCCCCAGTTTTGCTTGTTCTAGTTCTTCCAAATCTCTCTCCAGTATATAATGACCTGTGTCCCCTACTCTGGCCCTCAGGTCATGGTTTTACTTCAGTGTCCGAGGAGGAACGCCAGGGAAACTCATCAAGATCAACATCATGAACATGAACAAGCAAAGCAAACTGTACTCCCAGGGTATGGCCCCATTTGTGCGCACGCTGCCCACCCGGCCACGCTGGGAACGCATTCGAGACCGCCCTACTTTTGAGGTAAATTCTTTTTTTTAAGATTTATTTATTTATGCATATAAGAACTGAGGAACAGGCCAGAGGTGTAGTAGGTGAGGAGATTCACCAGAGACAGAGCTGGGTACAGAACAGGCAGATCTACTGAAACACATGGCCGAGGGGAGCAGTGGGCAAGGTAGGAGAGGTCTGCCGCGCCATATGCGTCACCTCCTGGGCAGCAGCAAGGATTGAACTCGTGCTGCAGCAGCCGCAGTCCGCTTCATAGTGCGCTGCCCAACCCACTGCACCACCAGGGTGGGCCCTTGAGGTAAATTCTTCACGAGAAAGACAGTCAGACTTGGGTGCTGAAGTGGAGGAGGGAACGGAAAAGTATTTTACCCTGAATATTGAGTACAAGGCAGGCGGGGCACCAGGATTGGGTATCAGCTTTTCCCCTACTGTTAGCTGGAGTGTAAGATAAACTTTCCGGAAGCCTTGAGGAGCTGTTTATTCTCTAGCAAGTCTCAGCAGTGGGGCCTCCCTGGTGGCACAAGGGACTAAGTCACAACACTTTGAAGCATCCGCAGCTACTGCATCATGAGTTAGTAGTTCGAACCTCGGTCGGAGCTAACTCACATGGTGCAGCAGACCTCTCCTGTCTCGCCCACTGCTCCCCTCAGCAGTGTATTTCAGTAGAGCCACCTATTCTGCTCCCATCTGTAGCAAATCCTCTCACGCCCTCCCAACCCCAGCTCTTGTATGCATAAATAAATAAATCTTTAAGGGGGGAAAAAAGTTAGTGGGGGGGGGGGGAACAGGTAATTACAAGAAGGATGAGTTCAGTTTATGAAAGGATCTTAGTCTGACACCCTTGACCTCCTTTCCTCCTCTTCTTAGATGACAGAGACCCAATTTGTGTTATCCTTTGTTCACCGATTTGTGGAGGGCCGTGGGGCAACCACCTTCTTCGCCTTCTGCTACCCCTTCTCCTACAGTGACTGCCAGGACTTGCTGAACCAGCTAGACCAGCGCTTTCTGGAGAACCACCCTACCCATAACAGGTGCCAACCCCATTCTTACTCCCACCACACAGTTCTGGACCAGCTAGCCATCTCTGCTACTTCTGAAACTTGCCCTTAGAGCCTTGAAGCAAATTTCATCCTTTCTTTTCTCTGTACAGAATGTTGGACTTTGGGTAACTTTGATAAGTATGTTTCTGTGTGACCTTGAACTCAGCATCCCCCTACTATCCTGTCCTCATCCATCTGCCCAGTTCCAGCATTTTAATATCTCAGCTTTCACCAGTTATCCAGAATTTAGCCAACACTATTGTTGTCCAGCAGACCATTTTTTCTGTCCCAATAGAAGGTAATTCTCCCCAACTACATGAAGTAACCTATCCTAGGAAGCTATAAACTGGGAGAAAACAATAAATTCATCCTGTCCTGTGTTCTCTTAGCCTCATTTAACATTGTGAGGAACAGTAAGGCCCCAAAGGTTAGGGTGAAGAACCAGATCCTACAGATCTTGTGATGAGGCCAACCTCCTGCCTAATGATTTTTACTCCTGTAGCCCCCTGGATACCATCTATTACCACCGGGAAATCCTTTGCTATTCTCTGGATGGACTTCGTGTAGATCTGCTAACGATCAGTTCCTGCCATGGACTTCAAGAAGATCGAGAGCCCCGTCTGGAGCAGCTGTTTCCTGATATCGGCACCCCCCGACCATTTTGTTTCACAGGCAAGAGGGTGAGTGAGAATAACGTATTGGCGGTGTCTTGGCATTCCCCTGGCTCTCACACTGCAGTCGGAAAGGCCTTGTGGTCTCTAGGCATCTTGGACAGTGGCCTCAGCCTACACTGAGGCAAGCCCGATAGCTCCCACTCCACTTACAGACTCAGCCAGCTGGAAACCCAGGACTATTCCTGCCCTACCCCCAATCCTCAGTCAGCTGTTAAAGTACAGAGTAACTGACCTAATGACTGCTCTCCTCTTTACCTCAGATATTCTTCTTAAGCAGTAGGGTACACCCTGGGGAGACGCCATCTAGCTTTGTCTTCAATGGCTTTCTGGATTTCATCCTTCGACCTGATGACCCCCGGGCTCAAACCCTACGTCGCCTCTTTGTCTTTAAGCTGATTCCCATGTTGAACCCCGATGGTGTGGTCCGGGGTCACTACCGGTAAGAGCCTTCCTCAGCCTTTCTAGATTGGTCCCAGTCTCCTCATGCCCTGCATCTCAATGAAATGTCATGAACCTATTCTCTGACTTCTGTATTCCCAGTCCTTGTGTACCCTAACAAGGACGAACCCATCTAATCACAGGTCCAGTGACCTGAGAAGGAACGTGATCCCCTCCAGTGGCTCTTTCTATAAGGAGCAGAACTAGAATAACTGCAGATCCCTCCTTAGGTTTCTGCCATTGGAGTGAAGCAGATCAGGATAAGGCCTGTCCCAATTCTTTTCCTTCATGCAAAGCCCAGCCTCTCGTTTTCTAAGTCAATTTCCCAGTCTCCTTTGCTAGCCCTATCTCTAGTCCCTGCTTCGGCCCTTACTTTCCTACAGCACAGACTCACGTGGAGTGAATCTGAACCGTCAGTATCTGAAGCCCGACGCAGTCCTGCACCCGGCCATCTATGGGGCTAAAGCTGTGCTTCTCTACCACCATGTCCATTCCCGTCTCAACCCTCAGCCCTCCTCTGAGCACCAGCACAATTCCTGTCTCCCTCCTGATGCCTCCCTTTCTGACCTTGAGAAAGCCAACAATCTCCAAAATGAAGCTCACCTGGGGCACTCATCTGCCGGGGATAACCCGGAGGCCTGGACACAGACTGAGCCAGCAGAACAAAAACCTGACAGTGTGTGGATTGTGCCACAACAGTCTGCTGAGGTGGAGCAGCCAGCCCCCGACACCATCCCCCCCAAAGAGAGTGGTGTTGCTTACTACGTGGACCTGCATGGGCATGCTTCCAAAAGGGGCTGCTTCATGTACGGCAACAGCTTCAGTGATGAGAGCACCCAGGTAAGAATGCAAGGAATGTCACATGAGTGTGGGAGGTGTTCAGGTTAGGAGACAAAAGACCATGAACAGGGAAGGTGGCTTTTGGCAGGGAGGCCTGCCACTGCAAGAGGAGACCACCTGTGAATAACCTTCATGGGGCCAAAAAGGGATGGCACCGGGGCCTCTGATCTCTTCTGATTACACCATTACTTTTGAAAGAAGGTCAGGCTGATCCTCTTTCCTAGAGTTTGGGAAACCCGAGAGAAGGAAGGTTTGTATTACTGGAAAAGCTGTTGAGAGCTTAAAAACAGGTAGAATTGTACTTTCCAACATCTGGGCGTGATGTGAGTCATTCAGTGAAAATTCAGGAGACACTGGCTACTGCTGATGGCGATGATAGTCTCTGCTTTGCGTCAAGTCACATGACCGCATGTGTGCTATCTCTTCCTTCCCCTGTCCCTTCTTTGTCTCCATCCCTCCTCCTGAATTGCCTTTTCCTCCTCCAACAGGTTGAAAATATGCTGTATCCCAAGCTCATCTCCCTGAACTCAGCACACTTCGATTTCCAGGGCTGCAATTTCTCAGAAAAGAACATGTATGCCCGAGACCGTAGAGATGGCCAGTCTAAGGAGGGAAGCGGCCGGGTTGCAATCTACAAAGCCTCAGGGATAATCCACAGGTTGGGATGCAACTGGGATCCAAGCGACGAAATAACTTCCCTAAAGAAAATACCCTGTTTAGGCTGCTTGAGGAGCAGGGGACGGTCACAGGTTCACAGTCAGTATTACTTTCGTTAGTCTGGGAGGCCACCTTTTTGGAACTTCATGAGTATATGCTGTAGGACAGATGCTAGTTGCTGGGGACTTCATATTTGTCTCCATTTTTTCGCAAGGGTCTACTTCTTAGCCTACCCATGCTGTCCCCATGGCTCTGTCCTGACTCTGTCGGGGCAGGACTCTGATTAAGATCTCTGTGTCTTAGCTACACACTTGAATGCAACTACAACACTGGACGCTCGGTCAACAGCATCCCCGCTGCATGTCATGACAATGGGCGTGCCAGCCCCCCGCCCCCGCCAGCTTTTCCCTCCAGATACACTGTGGAGCTGTTTGAGCAGGTATGAGTAACTGGGGTAAGTAGGGGAAGGGGGAGCTTCAGGCCTTCACACCTACTGACTGACTGAAGCCCTCTGAGAGGCTCCCTGCTTTGGTTATTTCCTCCTTGTTGACAGACACAGGCCTCTAACGATCATGGTGATCGAGAGGACACCTGAATAGGCACTCTTTCTGATCACCCACTACGGAGCATTCATAGTTCAGCTGAGTCAAATTCTTTGCCTCTGAGCTTGTCTTCTTTTCTTCTGTTTACTGAGCTTCCTCATTCTTAGGTTCAAAGGCACCCCTTTACAATGGTCTGGATGTCTCAGGACACACACGAGTAGAAAACTGTGGGTTATAGAAAAGATCCAAACACCTTCTCCTGGGAGAATTCCAGCCAGAATACACACCTGCCCCTATTCATAATTGATGAGAGCCCCCAGATAAGCCGCAGTTTAGGAACAGCTCAAACTTCACCTGTGATAAATAGCCCAGGTACAGGATTTGGGGCCATCTCTCCCTCCACTGTGCTGTGCACCCCACCCTAACCCAGCAGTCCAGGTTGGGAGACTAAGGTGCTGAGCCAAACTGGGCTCTCCTGCAGGTGGGACGAGCCATGGCCATTGCAGCACTGGACATGGCCGAATGCAACCCGTGGCCACGAATTGTGCTGTCAGAGCACAGCAGCCTTACCAACCTCCGGGCCTGGATGCTAAAACACGTGCGCAGCAGCCGCGGCCTGAGCAGCACTGTGAATGTGGGTGTCAACAAGAAGAGAGGCTCTCGAACTCCACCCAAAAGTAACAAGTAAGACAGCGGAGGGGGAGGAAGGGTATGAAAGTGTACAGGGCTCTAGAGCAGGAGTTCCATATGATATAACTGCTTCCCGGGTAAATTAAAATTAGTAAGATTAGCTCATTTTCTGAGAATGGGATCCTTTTCCCTTTCACCTTGAACTACATACTTCTAGATATTGAAAATCAGGCTTGGCACACCCTACTTGAGAACCCTGCACAAAATAAATGTAATTGTGGTGAGAGTTGAGGGCAGGTCTCCCTGTTCACAAATTGTGAATGACTAAGGGGGGCATCCCAGAGGCAGCACCAAGGCTGTAAGGCAGAAATTCAGGGGGAGTTAAGGCTCTTGGGGTAGACCTTAGTACATTTTCTGCAGGAGCATGGAGGTATGAATAAGGACCTGTAGGCATTCTGAGACCAGCAGGTTTGCCCCAAGTTAGACCCTTCATCCAGGAACATGAATTCTTCCCTTCCCCCTTAGAATGAGTCCCTAAGCCTTTTCACCCTAAAGGTGAAACTTTACTGAACATCAGACCTAGGAGGAAGAGTTAGGACAGAACCTTCCTGGCTCTGGGTTAACTGGCATCTACTTCTTTGCAGTGGATTGCCTGTTTCCTGCTCTGAAAATACCTTGGGCCGCACAAGAAGTTTTAGCACTGGCACAAGTGCTGGTGGTAGCAACAGCAGCCAACAAAATTCTCCACAGATGAAGAACTCCCCCAGCTTTCCTTTTCATGGCAGTCGGCCTACAGGGCTGCCAGGCCTGGGCTCTAGCACCCAAAAGGTCAGCCACAGGGTGCTGGGCCCCGTCAGAGGTAAGCCAGTCTGGGATCCCCTGCAGCAGGTGTTCAGTTGCTTGGGGCATTGCTGGGGGAAGTGAGATCTTGAAGATACACACTTGGTCTGGGACCAAGTGGTGAATCAATAAAACTAGTCTATAGCAGAACCTGCAGCCTCTCCTGCGATGTTGGTGTTTCCGACGGCATGAGCTCCAGGGTGGTATTGTGTGTGGCAGAGGCAGGTTCTGGGTGTGCGGCTTCTCTGCTGGGAGGCAGGGAAGTTTCCAGAGATGAGACATTCACCCAAACTGGACCACACTGAGAAATGGAGCCTCTGTGTCAGGGACAGTGGCAGGCTGTCCTGTTGGGGGCAGTAGAAGGGGCAGTGTTCTCACAGCCCACGTTGGGCTGAAAATTGTTCCTAGGTTCAGAACTTATTCAGAAAGTGGTATCATAAGGATTCCAACTCTTCCAAGGAAAAATGAAATAACCATAGCTTCTGTTGTATGCATATAAGATGGAGCAGTCTGGCCTCTCCCGACAGTGACCACAATTGCTCAACTATGCATCAGCGCCTCTTAAGTTTTTCCCAGTGAGGCCCTCCTTGATAAGAGGGTCTGGCTCAAAATGTGTACCAGAAGCAGATGGTCTTCGGGGAAAGAAAAGGGAGGACTACAGAGTCGTCCCTTGGGAGTGACCTTGACTGTAGTAGGGAGAGATTGTTGCAGCCCTGCTTCTGGTAACAGTATCATGGGTGGCTGCTGAGCTATGGAAATTTTGTCAGCATATGGAGACTTGAACACTGGAGCTAAGAATTTTACTGGTTTAAAGCTACACTTGTCCTTGTTAGCACTTCCCTGCTACTCATTTTTCAACAAAGCTCTTGGTACAGACCTGAAACCTCACTGGGTCCGCAGCTGTGTCAGTCCCACTGCCTCAGGAGAGAGTGGTCCCACCAGCTTTGCCAGGAGGATGCTCTCCTCTTGATGTGCTTGCAGTTCCTGTTTATATCCCAAGCCCTCTTGTTTGAGATTCTGTCTTCATTGGGAAAGGACACTTTTGCACTGTGTTTGAATGAGAGTATTAAAGTAATAATGATACCTTACATTTAAATAGCATTGAGTAGTACTACTTATATATTTCATTTCATCCTAATTTGGACCTGTTAGGGTAGATGGTATTTCCATTTTTCTGATGAGGAAACAGGTGATTTAGGGTGATTTGTCCAAGATTGCACAGGGATTAAGTGACGGTTATTGACTTATTCAAACTTCTTTTTCTTATTATTATTGTTGGCATTTTTTGGTCAGCCTGTCATACCTCTTAACTCTTAATAGTTCCTGGAAAGGAACATCAGCATCATAAATTCTCCTCTGGCTACAAAAGGGAAATATAGCAAAGAGCCTTTCCTAGTTGCTCACTAGAGGATTCTAGGCAGTTTTTAATTAGTATACTATTAACATCGTATACTATTAACATCTCCCCTCCAGCCCCCAACACAGAGTGCTGTATTAAGTTCCTTGAGTGAGGGACATGTATTGTTTATTTCCCAAGATAACTAACATAAAATAGGCATAGTCAATACTGAGTAATTCCTGATCAAATGACTTGAAATTTAATAGAGGACACCAGACAGCAAAACCAACATAAAAACACACACTTAGAAACATAGAGTCTGGCCTAGGAGGACACTGTTGTAGATACACACACAGAGTTAATTAACCAGAGAACATTCAGTTGAGAAATAGTTTTAAGAAGTAGGTGGAGGTATAGGACAGCCAAGACCAGAACTACTGGACACAGTGGACAAAACCAAGTAGACTAACTGGCTCAAAAGGTCGAGCTGTTCACCACGGAAAATTAAGTGAAGAAAAGTGGAAGAAACTTAACTGTCTAAAAACAAAGATAATGTGTTAACTTAAACATACAGTCAGCCCTCCATATCCACAGGTTCCACATCTGCGGATTCAACTAATAAGTACCATGTAATTATAAAATACATGGAAAATACGTACCATGTAATTAATCAGTCCTACGATGGCTGTATCTGTAGTAAACATGTAAAGACGGTTTTTCTTGTCATTATTTCTAAATTAGGTATAATAACTACTTGTATTAGGAATTATAAGTAATCTAGAAATTACCTGAAGTATACAAGCAGATGTGCATAGCTTGTATGTCTAAATTAGGTATAATAACTACTTGTATTAGGAATTATAAGTAATCTAGAAATTACCTGAAGTATACAAGCAGATGTGCATAGCTTGTATGTCATATTTAGGATATACTTTGTCTTCCAAGATAGGAAAACACAATCCCCAATCTCATAAATCTAACTATAAAGTAGCTATTACTTTCCACGCCCAGAATTTGGATTGTGACTTGACAAAAGATTTTTCTTTAACTTGTGAATTTATAAATTTCCCACTAATGAGTAGAAATTGTATCAAATTTAACTGTTTAATTAATGACAATTCTTTATTAATTAGAACAGATTATTAGACTGACCTACCCAGAAAATATCAGGAGTTTAAGGAAGAGGTTCCGGGAACTAGTTTGACAGGTTCTGTCCTAAGGCTGGGGATGACATTTTAGAAAACCAGTAAGTGACCAGGAATTTTCCTGAGACAGGAGGCTGGGAAAGGGTTGAGTAAGTCTTGACTTCCAGCAGCAACAACCACTGTGCCAAGGTCATCTATACCTTGTTCTTTTCTGCTGCAAAAACAGGAACTAAGAGCACCTTCCCAGACCTGTAGTCAGGCTCAGAAGCAGACAGCTGTCAGCAGCTGCTGCTACAGAGAAGGGAAAGGCCCACAGGGAATAGCTAGTACAACCATGGAGTGAGGGAACTCAAAACCTGCAAGGTACTGGGTAGAGAGGTACAAGATACAGAGGAGAGCCTGCTGGGGAGAAGGCAGCTGTGTAAACCAGCCTCTCCTTCTGTGGATATGTATTGATGAAAGCAGGGCAAAGACGGGGCAGACCAGTGAGGTCCCTAGAGACACAATTTAAGAAGGCACCACTCTTAGGGTCAGGCAAGGGCCTCCTTAAAATGTGCATCCTTTGTGTCTCACCTGCTTTACCCTAGCCCCAATCCCAGCAAGTCTCACTCAGTAATTGAAATGTTCCCTGACCCTCCAGCCTACCCAGCACAATTTAGTATAAAAGAAACCTAAATGTAATGGTGGGCACCTTGAGCTGTTATCTTACTGCCCCAACTTTCACTCCCCGACTCCCAACTGGCATTTAAACCTGAGGTTACCAAAATCTTTTCCTGGCCTCTGCAATGTCTTGGCTCAGCAGGCAGGCCACTTTTGATAAAGCAGCTAAAGTCCAGTGGCGACTTACAGGACATAGGAACTGCCCCCCCCCATACTAACTATTTAATTTTTCCACTGCAAACAAAGGTTGCATGTTAAATAGCTTAAAACTTATGGCAGGAAATGCCTCCTAACACACCTGCTTATTCCCTTAGCACTGTGCCTTGCATTTATTAAGTGATCAGCAAATATTTGCTGGGTGAATAAAAGGCAAGAAGTTGTAAACCAAATAAATGCTTCTCATATCCTCACCACTCAGGTGGGCATAAATCAGGTCTGCAATCACCCCAAGGATTCAATAAGATGTGGGGTGCTATAGGTAGAAGCAGTTCTAAAAGTGTTTAGGGCGGATGACCTAGGACCTAGGCACAAGTGAGAGAATTGCTCCTCTACATAGTGAGCCTTCAGACTATCCAACAATGAGGTTTATCTAGCTCTACCTCACAGACCTTTGCCTCATGACTATCTTGTCACTCCCCAAATAGAATCTGTAGCTGATTATCATAAAATATCAATTGAATACCTCTAGAAGCAGAACTGATCATATATCACTCTTGCACCCAAACTTAAGCTACCTTTTCAGAACCAAAAATAATAATTGGAATCCCTCACTTTAATTCTTGTCTCAGTGGGCACCGAGCAGGCCTGGAGCCAAAAATAAAAATATGAAAAACTGGGATGTATGCTCACAATGCCAGATTTACAGGCAGACACAGCCAGGTCTTGAGCCAATCATTTAAATAGTCTTTAAATTAACTTTAAATAGTCTTTAAATGAAATGCCGTATACTCTCCAACCTCTGTCCTGGACCAGACCTTGTCTCATATCCAGGAACTAATTAGGGACAGGTTCCCTAGTTTATTCTTACTATCTTTCCTGTGATCCCTGCATTTCACATTGAATTTATTGTATCATTTGCCTGTTTGGCTTCCCATCTTCCTTAAGTGTTACCCGATTTCTTACTAGAACCTACAGATGTACCAAAAGCTTTCACCCTTTTTCACTTATTCTTTCCTGGAGTGGGGAATGAGGCTTTATCCCTTAACATGATTTCAGCAAGACTCTATGGATAAATATTTCACAGATAAAAAGAAAAATTCTTAGATCATCAAGAAACACCCTAGTTCCTTCTCTATCAAGTTCTTATTTCTGCCTATTGTTTACTTTGAATTGTACAATTTTAACCAACGACTTATCCAGTCTGGGCTTTACAGTAGTTCTGAGTCAACAGTGGTAAATATTTCCAATTATTTGACTGTAGCCATAAATCTGACTTCTGTTGTTGACATCACAGTAATTAGTAAAAACATATTTCTAATTATTAATCCTTTAATCTGTTTTTGATTCTTAGCTATGGTCTTGAGATTCTAATTGGTACCCACCATCTCAGCAAATTCCTCAAACTAGAGTAGCTTCCATTGTGAGGTCTCTCCCTTCTAGTCCTATTCATGTATCAGTTTTTTAGACATTCTAAAGGTAACCTTGTTACTGCTGGCTACTGCTCATCTTGACTAACTCAGTGTAGCTAGAAAAGATGATAGTGTAGTTAGAAAAGATGAAGTTGCTGTCAAAGTACTTCCTAAATTGGAAACTTTTCACACCTAACATGTTACTTTGTTGGGGATCAATTCCTCTGAATTCAGTTCTGTGAAGGTTAATAGGCATGGGTTTGAGAACATTTGGTATCTGCTGCCACTCTGTAATGAAGACCTGCCAAGTCTAAAAGCCTCCCTACCCTAGATCCACTCAACACCTGCTCCATTGGAAGTCCATGTTTCAGAACTTACAGCAAAGAGGTTCTAACCACATGAACTAGACCAGAGAGAGCTATCCTATAGGTGTAACTGTATATCCTTAGAAATGATCTGTAGGTGTTATCTGCTGCTCAGATAAACAAAATACTAAGGTCCCTGGTTTTTCAAACAGTATTTTATAGGCACTGGGATATATAGTATTGGAGAAGACAACGTCTACATCCTCAAGTTCCAATTAGAAAATTAGCTAACATTTACTGACTACTTACTATGTGTAGACACTACTGTAAGTACTTTACCTATACTATTTCATTGGCCAAGTGCACAAAGAATAGTGAAGGAGAATAATTCTACCTGAATGGCCAGGAAAACTGACACTGAGATGGCACATTTATGAGGGATATGTAAGATGCCCAAGGTTTCACTAGAAGGAACAGATATTGCAGGGCAGGCAAACAGCTGGCAGCCATAGGAGCAGTAGCAGAGGGAGTGAAGATCAGGCCAGTAGCCTACTGATGTAGAGACTGGAATCCCAGCAGACAGAGCTTTGAATGCCATGTCAAGAGGTTTAGATTTTACCGTTTAAAAAACCTTCAGTATTGGGGCCTCCCTGGTGGCACAGGAGTTAAAGTCAGCACTATCAGGCCATCAGCAGCCACTGCAGCCTGAGTTCAATTCCCAGCCACATGGTGCAGCAGACGGCTCCTATCTCCCCACTACTCTCCTCAGCAGTGTATTTTAGTAGACCCGCCTTTTATACTCCCCACCTTATCTCTGGTGAATTTTCTCAACCCCCCACATTTCTGGCCTACATAGACCCCAGTTCTTGTATGCATAAATAAAAATAAATCTTTTTTTAAAAAAAACAAAGAACTCCAGTATCTTCCCCTTGCCTGAGCCAAAGTGATTGTTGATCATGCCTACCTTTAGAGTAATTTCTGGCACCTTTGTGAAGGAAGGAGGTAAAAAGCACCAGTGGGGATTTTTTTCAAAAGTCAAATGAGAAATAAAAACATATATCTGGGCATTGACCATGACATGGGAGAAGAAAATGAAGAATTCAAGTGAAAGCAGAGATAGAATTATGAAAACTTGGTTAGACACTAATCTAAACATGAAAGAGTCAGGTTTCTAACAGATTTTTTTCACCAAGACAGGGAAGACAAAGGGTGGGAGAAAATGAGTTTTGTTTGGGTGATGAGAGTCTGCCAGGTAGAGAAGTCCAGTGGGCAATTAAAACTGCAGTTCAGGAGAGAATGGATAAAGTCTGGGGAGTTTAGAGTACTAAGAACACAAAGGTGGGAGAACACTTGACTTTTACGGGGGCAGAAAGAGTAGTTGAAGAGGAAGTTAGAGAAGATCCTAGGAAAGCTGTTTTAGAAGCCAAACTCAGGAACTTCTTTGTCAGAGGAATGAATTGGTAGGCAAGTAGGTTGGTTAGCTACAGAGAAGCAAAATAGGAGGGCTGGCTGAGAGCTGGTTAAGTGAAATAAATGAGAGTTAATTTACAACTAGCCCATTGGTGGAAGGAGAAGAGTATTATTTTCACCTTTTCATCACACCAGTGACTAAGGGGAACCAGCAGGACACTGGAGTGACAGTGCCTCATTTGTCTATTTATATGCTTGTGTCCATTCTACTCAGAGCCCCGAAGCCAGGACAGGAGACGGCGGCAGCAGCCACTGACCCATCGCCCTACTTCAAGCAGCTTGGTCCCAGCCCCAACTCCTGTTAATTCTGGTCCAGCCTCCTCACGAAACATGGGCTCCTGCCTACTGCCCAATTCACTCAGCATATCAGGTCTGTACCCACTGCCACTGAAGTCTGGGTTCACCAGCCTCCTTCCTTCCCGGCTACCCAAGATAAACCAGGCTCCTGACTGAGCTTGAAGAAATCCCTTCAGCTATGCTGCCGCCTGACCTGGACATCCTTCTTGACTTGGTGTAATGCTGGTCACGCCAGGCCAGGGACATAGTTATCCTCCTGGATTATCCTAACTCCCTGTACAGAAGCTGGAATTCAGTGACCATCTTTGTATAATAAAGTAATAGTTACCACTTACTGAGCGTTTACTATGTGCCAAACATTGCTTTAAGCATTCTCTCATTTAATCCTCATTTTTACAGTTGAGGAACCTGAGGTCTTTTCCTGCTTGCTACTTAGTCAAGCTTCCTGACTTCAGGAACTGGCCAACATTAGACAAACCTGAAGAATTAAAAACAAAACAAAAACACAGACCTTTCACCAGTCATCACTGCAAATATTTGTGACCTAACACAGTTGTCTGCTCTTCGAGTTAGAGACCTGTCTACATAAAAGACTGGAGGGAAACAACTGATCAGACTCCAGCTTCACTTCGTCCATTTCCTCAGAGCCCACTACACCTACCCCGTTTACACTCACTCTTGAGTGGGTAGCCCACAGTCCACAGTGGCGGGTACTGCCGACTTAATCCTTGAATGCTTGCACCTCTAAGTGGAATTAGCTTGACGGTCTCTACAGAGAAAATCAGCTTAAGTGGGTTCTGACTCAAGCTCCAAGCTGCTGCTGCACTCCATGGACAAGATTATGGCATGCTGTGGTTCTCAACCAGGGGCGATTTTGCCCCCCAAGGGACAGTTCTCAATGTCTGGAGCTATCTCTGGTGATTATAATGGTGAGGGCTAAGGGAAGAAACAGCAACCAATAGTGGAGGCCAGGGATGCTGCTAAACATCCTACAGTGCACAAGATAGCCCTCAAAACACAGAATTACGCAGCCCAACTACCAGTAGTGCCAAGACTGATCTAAAGAAGTTATTGCCTCTTCTCCACTGTCCCTACCCTGATACCAATTTCTTTTGTTTCTCAGGAAGCAGCTGTTCATTCCTATCCTCAGGGGACAAGCCAGAGGCTGTCATGGTCATTGGGAAAGGTCTGCTAGGGACTGGAGCTCGGATCCCCTGTATCAGGACCCGATTACAGGTAACATTTCGGGGTCTTCCCTGGTCCCCAGCTGATAGCTGTGGCAGAGCCCAACAAGGCATTGTTTATCTGGGTAGTGGGAGGGAAAATGCCCAGCACTGCTTTAAATCCTCTGACATCAAGAGCTTCTCTGGTACCTGACTCCAGTGTTCCCCTTCCCTTCAGCCAGGTCTCTTGCTTGCTTCCAACCCATGTTCCTGCCGGTTATACCCCCCGCCTCAGCCTGCTAGCTTTGCCTGCCCCTCCCCTTAGCTTCTCCTCTCTTTCTGCCCAGACCTGCCCGAGGAGAGTTCCCGCCAGAAGGGGTCCCGGATTCCCCAGGTAACACATATGGCTGCTGCTCCTAGGAACAGCTATGCAAACAATTCTGATTCAGTCCAGATCCCCATGCTAGGTTGGCTACCCTTGGGTATAGGCAGAAACTGATTATATGGGTGAAGCTTCAGCTGCTCTGGCAGGGGCTGAGGCAGAGGCTCTGAGGGAGGTCTGCCAATCCTCCAACATCTTTCCACACAGTGCTGTTCTATTCAGCCACACCTGACCCTGAGGATAAATGCGGGATCCTTTTGTCTCCCCTAGTTAAGCAAGACTTGTACAGTCATAGAGGAACCCAGGTGTTCTGTTGTTCTGCCTTCCCTTCTCAGCTAGGAACAGGGTCAGGAAATTAAAGATTCCAGTACCTTTGTTTACCCCTTTACTATATTCTTTTGCATGCAAACTCTAGAAACAAACCTAGAGGCAAAAAAGTTCATAGAAGAATCCAGTCTCTTAGCTTACCCCATGTCCATACAGGCTAGGCCCAGGTTGGGCCGGGGCTCACCGCCGACTCGCAGAGGGATGAGAGGCTCTTCGGGCCCCACATCCCCTATTCCTGGGACCAGGGAGAGCAGTGAGCTGGAGCTGGGACCCTGCTCTGCACCAGGGTGAGCACAGAGTTCAGTCCCTTCCCCACTTCTCACTTCTAGCCCCTCATTCCCATTTCTGCCTTTCAGGATCATTTTCGTCCTTCCCTGTTCCCTTTAGCCCCCAAAGACTAAATGTACTTCTATTGAGAATCTAGTTCCTGATGTTTTTCCCCATCATGGCTTCAGACTTTACTTCAGTGTGTAGGAAAACAACTTCAAGTTAGAGCCTAAGGCCTAGGAGCTGGCTTGTTCCAGCATCAGACCACAGTGCAGTGCTCAACCTGCCTATCCTTTCCCATCTCAGCTGTCATCTCCTGATCCCTGGCTAAAAAAATCAGAAGAGGGGCAGTTTCCACAACGCTGACTCCTCCTTCTTTTCTGTTTCAGGCTGCCTCAGGCCGGGCCCCCACGGCCCCATTCTGCCCCTGCCTTTTCTCTTTCTTGTAGTCTCTCTGACTCCCAGTCCCGGATTTGTTACAGTGGGAGGCCCTTGGGCCAAACTGAGGTTTGTTTTGTCTCTAATTCTCCCCCATTTGCTGCGTCTCCCCGGGTCTGATGCCTGGACCACCATGCCTAGGATATAATCCCAAGATGGGAAACACAGGGAGAAATATGCTAGTCTCCACCCTCAGCTGCTGATTCCATGTGACAACTGTACCTCCTTGGAAAGCCAGTCACATCATTCTGGGGCATTGCAGAACAGCACTTGAGAAAGACAAAACAGGGACCTGCCACCCCTTCCCTCCCTCCACAGCACAAGATTTTGGGACCACAAAAAAAATATATCTATATTTTTATATTGGGTGGGGAGTAGAAAAGAAAGCAGCCCCTATACTGGGCCCTACTCAGTGGCAGCTTCTTGTTCCATAGGGTTAAGGAAGACTTTGAGGAAATAAAAGTTGTTTGGAAAAATCCAGGTGTAGTTGCTTTGTATGTTGTGATGGGTAGAAGGGATGAAGTGAAGTGTGAAGGCCCCTCACACCCTCCATCTTGCCTCAGACTATGTCCTGGAACCCTAGAAAAAAGGGGGAAAGACCTGAGGTAAGGAAAATGCTGCATCTTTCCTCTGGGGACATCCTTCAGGAATCCACTCCCAACCAGCCTGTTCCCCCTTCACATTTTTGACCCATTCTTAAGAAGGGGCTCCAAGCCCTTCTCCCACCACCCCACCTTTCTTCTCTATAACTTGTGTCTATAGTAGCCAACCTCTAAATCAGTGCCCTGGCCCCAGAACATGGAAATGCTTTATCTTCATGCCCCCTTACCAGAAAATTTGGTGCCTAAATGCCTAACCCTTGAGAAAGTGAGGACTATTTAAGTCACAAGCCCATATTCTCACACTTGGATGGCAGCCTCGATGCCTTTATCCTACCAGTGTCAGTGCCTCCCTGAAGAATTACCCCCAACTTGAGCACCTGGGGACCGCATGAAGACTAAGAATCCTAATCCCATTCTAGCAGGGCGCAGTTTAAGGGGGAGAAGGGCACTGCAAGACGCTCCCTACTCTGCAGATAAAGGAGCTCAGTTCTGAGCTGTGTCATACTTGGTCCGACACTTTCTGATTTGAAGTTTCGAACCCTGGCGCCCCTGGCGCGGCCTCGCCACTCCACTCTCCGGGGCGCTACGACCCGGACTGTTACCTGGGGCGGAGAAAACGCCAATTTCATTCCTGTTTCTTGGGGTTGTTGACAGCCACGTAGTGATAGAGAACGACAAGCAGGAAGAGCGACACGCCCAGCATGTTGGCGAAGATGGCGAGCTGCACGTCTGTGATCATCCTGCGGAGAAGAGGAGGGGCTGAGCCTCCGGCCGACGCACTCCTCGTCCGGGCCGGGACCGTTCTCGCCCCCCGGGCCAGACACGGCCGACCGGTGGGTGGACCGCGCCTGCGTGTCGCTCACCTGACCCGCTGGGCTCAGCTCCGACGCTGTCTGCGCACCAGCTCGAGGTAGTAATCCTGGGCCGGAAGTTTGGAGCGCCAGCTCACTCCCTAGCCAGTCACTTCCGGCCGTGCTGCCTGGTCGGAATGGCCCCTCTAGCCCCGCTGTCTCGCCTGCTCCGCGGGCGCACTCGTCGGGGGCGGGGTCCCGGCTGGCGCTTCGCGGGCGCGCGCTTTGATCCCGGCGCGGTGCAGCTGGTGGCAGCTGGCGCGGCTCGGGGCGCGGTATGCAGCGCTGTGTACGACTCCCCCGAGCCGAGGAGTGGCTGGACAAGGGTGCTCGGCGGGGCAGGGTGGGAGGCGCGACCTGACCCCTAAACTCCGACCTTCCTTCCTGCCTCGGCTCCCCGCGCCGTTGCCGGCCCAGCCCAACCAGGTGCTTCCTTTGGGCCCTGCCCTCAGGGTCCCCTCCCTCGCCGGGGCTGCGGGGAGTTTGGTGGGGAATGGTGCAGAATGGGGACAGGGCTGGGCCAGCGGGGTGCTCCTTTCCTCCGCGCCAGCCTTTCTGCCCCACATCACAAGTACAGCCAACCTGACTGATCTGACCAAAGCCTCGCTTACCCAAGCTCCTCTCCACGCCTGCCTCGGAGGTGGGCGTCGGAAGTAGGGCGGACCCTCCCGGAATCAAAACGCAAGCTATGGGATGTCAGCCAAGAGGGAAATCACCCCCCGGATGTGAGGGAGGAGAAAGGGGAGGAAGGGCTGGGACAATCAGGAGGGGCGAGGGTTTGGAGCAGAATGTGTCGCCCAGGGGGGAAAAAAAAGACAAACTGCGGTTAGAAGTGTGAGGGTCTCTGGTGAGCAGGGAGTCACTCACCAACTACAGTTCTCTGCCCGGACAGACCTACTCCCCGCCTCACTCCTTGCTTTTCCTCCGCTTCACCATAAAAGGGAAGGGCATTGAGCCAGTCTGGGACAGGACGCGGTGGGGGCTGGGCTGCTCCTCTGGAGCTGTCTGGGGTAATGGAAGCCAGTTGCTTTGCGGTAGAGGGGGGCGAGGGCTCAGGGGACACCTCTGCTTCCCTGAGCCAAAGAAAACTAGAGGAGCTGCTAAGGGACTGGAACAGCTGAGTCAGGGGACCAGCTTGCCTCTGGGTGCACAGTGATGTACCCAGTGCCCTAGCCCCGAGTTGGCCCTGGCCTGGGACCGGCAACAGTGTGCAGCCCCTGACTTACAAGTGCAGTCTCTGCCTTTGGCAATCTACCATTTCCCTGACCTTCCCTGTCTCACCCCCAGCGTTTCCCAGAAGTTTCCTATTTAGAATCCCAAACCCGTGTCTCCCCCCACCCCACCCCAAACCCTCCCATGTAATAGCAAAACCCAGACATAGACTGCCTCATTAGTCCCAGGTCTAGGCCTTAAAGGATTACACACATGCTTTGTGTCTCCTGGAAATGTAAAGCCAATCCAAGCCCAACCAGTCATTTAGGTCTACTGTTGAAACAGCTAGAGCTCTAGACCCAGAGGAGACTTCTAGACTACCCTGTGTCTTAAGGAAAAGTCCTGGACGTGCTTCCACTTTCTAAGGCTGTCTTGAAACCAGCTGACCAGGTGCACAGCATCCTGGACTGTCAGAGCTGAAGGGATCTTCAAGATCATTTCGTAAGAAGGAAACTGAGGCCCAGATGGCCATTGACCTGACCAAAGTTCTACAGCTGGTGAGAGACTGTGTCCCCTGATTTCTCCTCTATTGCATGCACACTGTTAGGCTGTGGGCTCAATTAGTTGTCCTAGGGCCAGAGACAAGCGGGAAAGAATTTGTTTTAGAACCACCCAGAAATGTCCTTCATAGAACTTCCTGTGCCTAGGTCAGTGAGTGTTTATCAGTCTTGAAGGGGTCATTGGCCTAGTGTCTAGAGAGAACTGAAATGAAAAATGGTCTCCAGGACTACACTAGACTTAACTAAGAGCTAACAAAGCTTGGGTGGAAAAGCATGTGGGAAATGAGACAAGCAAAACCTCATCCTGGAGGGAGGTGGGGGGATGGGCACACGTGGCGCCTAATCTCTGTGATTGGTGTGACATTTTCAAGAAGACATGAATCCAGGATTAGGCCCAGGAGTGAAAAACAAGATCTGGGGAAGTGGGAACTGAGCTCCGAGTCCAGGAAGGCTGGCTCCTGGATTACTTGTGGGAAGGGCTGGAAGCTGTTAAAATTCAACTGAGTAAATTTAAAAAGATCTTAACTGGCTTTATTAGAGGACTCGTGAATAGGACAGCATCCCATCTAACACAAAGAAAGGAGCACAGAAGAGCTGTACTAAATGAGAAACTTTTACAGACAGAAAGGAATGGACAAAGAAGTTATACTAGCAAAAAGTGGGTTGGTTATGGCAAGGTCAGTTTCCTCTAGGGGAGGACAGGTCTATAGGTAGGTGATCTCATTAGTGCTGATAATGTGATTCCCAATTAACTGATTTAATATTCTGTTTCTAGGCGAGGCCAAAACTATAATTAGGTCTCATTTTGGTGACTGAGGGGCCACCAAACTGGGGCTTAGCAGAAGTGACTCCATTTTGGGCCTATGGTCTTGTTTTTAACAAAGGAAAAGGAAAATATATGTATTTGAGGAGGTATAGACTTCTCCTAAGGGGTCCCCACAAGCTAGACTTCCCATCCAAAATCTAATTCATATTATTCCCCTTTTCTTCCCAATATTCAGCCCTCTGTCAGAGGGTATTAGACATAAATGTCCCTTAATTGCTGGTGCCCATTATGGGCTGTCCTGATCCTGGGCACATGAGCTCATGGTTTAGTCAGAGATGGTTGAATGAGTTAGTTGCATAGTAGAGCCATGATTTCCCATTGACCCTAGACCCTTGGAAATCCCCTCTCTTGGAAAGGTTACAAAACAGATCGTGTCCTCATGCCCCAGGGACTTGGGATTTTTTGGCCACAGGAATTCTCTTGCCAATGCTTTGGAAATTTGTGACTCCCTACCAATACCACCAACAGCAGCACTGCCCCACTGCCCCTAGCACCACCACCCTCACCCCCGCATACTTTCTTTTTTTTTTTTTTTAATTTATTTATGCATACAGGAGCTGGGATACAGGCCAGAGGCATGGGGGCGAGGGGGGTGGGTGAGAGGAGTCACCAGAGACAGAGTGGGGAGCAGAACAGGCAGAGTGACAAACACACTGCTGAGGGGAGCAGTGGGCGAGACAGGCAAGATCTGCTGCACCATGTGGGTACCTTCACTGGCCGGGGGATTGAACTTGTGCAGCAAGTGGCTGCGGAAGCCCCACAGTGTGGCACTCAACCCCCTTGCACCCATTTCAGGGGAGGCCCTGCTCCCCCCCGCCATACTTTATTAACCTTGGTCTCCATTGTAGGCTGTTTGCCCAATACCGCAGGCCTCCCCAGAGAACCAGAGCCAGATCCACTGATTTATTTGCGATCTCACAAACATTCGTTTTTGTTGTTTTTTTTTAAGGATTTTATTTATTTATGCACACAGGAGCTAGGGTACAGGCCGGGGGTTGGGGGGCGGGGGTGAGAAGATTCACCAGAAACAGATCAGGGAGCAGAACAGGCAGATCAACAGAAATACATGGCTGAGGGGAACAGCAGGTAAGACAGGAGAGGTCTGCTGCGCCATATGGGTCCCCTCCCTGGCTAGGGATCAAAGTGTTACTGCAGCGGCCACGGAAGCTCCACATGTGGCATTGAACCCACTGCACCACCAGGGAGGCCCCTCACAAACATTCTTGTCAGTCCTATGTCTGCTTCCTAATTACAGAAATATATGAAATGCAACCTACTACAACTGTATTTCAAAGCCAACATTTTTGATTCGACACACTTGAATTGTGTGAATTTTTAAATGTAAGGGGGCAGGCAAAAGAGTAGGTGACAACTGGAAAGTGACAAGATGCCTGGGTGACTAGGTTGCCAGAGGCAACTGTAGGTACTGATGAGGGCAAGGAGCAGAGAAAGAAAACCCCTGGTGGCAGCTGGAGCAACCAGGAGAGGCAGTAGGTTGGCTTGCTGCCAGGGCCAGGACTAGGGCCTAGAATTAATACAGAGGCCAGGGGCAAAGCTGCAGCCTCCTACTGACAGCAAACTTTTCAGTCAGCATCTTCTGTGGGTAAACGCGCTATCAGTCTTCCTGTGTGCTCATCATCAGACCTTTAAGGGGCAACCACAAATTTTCCATTTCTGTTAGTTCCAGAATTTACTTTCACTGCCTTATCTTTTTGCCAGCATTTCTCCCAGACATCAGGGTCTAGGCCATAGAGGCAGATCAGATCGAGGCAGAGCCAAATCACTCAGTCACATTGAAGATTTGGTGGTGTCCATTCTCACGACTCTCAACTATTGCCCTGCAAATGGTTCCCTGAAATGAGACCTCCCCACTTTCCTCTAACCATCTCCTGGACATGGCTTTCCATTGTCATGTATCGCTCTCATCTTAGTCATAGGTCCAAACTAAGATCTCTTTTTTTAAAGATTTATTTATTCATGCATACAAGAGCTAGGGTACAGGCCAGAGTCCAGGGAGGTGAGAGGATTCACCGGAGACAAAGTAGGGAGCAGAACAGGCAGATTGACTGAAATACACTGCTGAGGGGAGCAGCAGGCGAGACAGGAGAGGTCTGCTGCACCATGTGGGTCCCCTCCCTGCAGATGCTTCATAGTGTGGCACTCAACCCCCTGCGCCACCAGGGAGGCCCCAAACTAAGATCCTTTTTCCCTCCACATCTGCTCTTCTTCTGGACTACCCCATCCTTGCTAACTCTGGCGTCTTCTCTGGTGAGCCACTTCATCTCTTCATCCAATCATTTATGGCCCTCTCTCCCTTCCTATAGTCACCCTCACCTCCAGAGACCAAGGGTGCATCACAGGAATGTGGAAGAGACCTGAGACAATACGGACACCAGGCCCCCGGGAAGTCAGAGAACATGCTCAAAGCCATATTGTTACTTGAGGCGCTCCTGGGCCAGCATCCTTATGCCCTAACACCCTGCCCTTTGCTCTCTTTTTGCATTTGTGTGGGCCCCTTACTCCACTTTACCAAACTCCTAGTCTTTTAAGCCTTTCCCTGATTTTTTCACAGTCAACTTCTCTGACGTTCTGTCCCCCTTCTTGCTGCGCTGACATCAGCAAACATTTATCACACACCAGCGCTATTTGAAGTGCTTTCTGCGTAGCTCATTCCTCACAAGCCCAGGTACGAGGGTGCTGTTATCATTGCCTCGTTGCAGGTGACTTCCCCAGCCTGAAGCCACTCCCCTCCTCATGTTTCTGTTCTTCACTTCTGCCCCGACACTGTTCAGTTTCTGTCTCTTCCAATAATTCTTCTCTGATACCCCCAGAGAAGGGCAACCAGCTGTCTTCCCTTCTTCTTACCCAGAACACATCATCCATTTGTCCAGCCCCCTTTGCTCTGTCTCTTCCGTCTTGTGTTAGTTCTGTTGCTTTCTCAGCAGGCTGGCTGCTCCTCCCTGCAGTAGATATATGTGCACAAACACACGTCTGTACACACTCCTGCTACACTTCTCCTACACCCGACACCCAGTAGTCATGGCTCCTTTCTATCTACTACTTCAGCTTCACTCTCCCAGGTGTCCCACCCCTCAGGGAGCTCCTGGTCCAGAACACAGTGCTGAGTGAGGGCCACCTGGTGAAGGGGGTGCAGCTGACAGATTCAGACATCCTGGGAGTTGTCCCGTGGGTGAAGGGTTGAATGTGACTGAGTTTCTTGCCCACTACAGAGGCTGGGGAGTGACTTCCTAAGGTCATACCCAGATAGGGCCCTGTTGCCCTCTCTTTATTCCCTCCCAACTTAAGGACCTAACTACCACCAAGACAGGCCTGGGGCCCATCTTAATTTGGCCATTTGAAATTGAGAGTCGGGCCTCCCTGGTGGCGCAGTGGGTTAAGCAATGCACTATGAAGCAAACCGCAGCCACTGCAGCACAAGTTCGATCCCTGCTGCCGGCCAGGGAGGAGACCCACAGGACAGGGCAGACCTCTCCTGCTGTGCCCGCTGCTCCCCTCAGCAGTGTGCTTCCATTGATCTGCCTGTTCTGCTCCCCGCGAATCCTCTTACCCCTACACCTCTGGCCTGTACCCCAGTGCTTGTATGCATAAATAAATAAATCTTTAAAAAAAATACATAAAATAAAGAGTCTTCTCTTAATATCGTCCTCCCTATTACTGTACAAAAGGCTGCGCCCCATTTTCAGATGCGATTCTTCCTCTTCTGTCTTCTTGGAATTTCTTGCCTGCCTTAGTGGAGTCCTTTTCCTTCTCCTCCTTAGCCTAGTAGCCCTCACTCCTTTCTTCTTTCTCGCTCCCAAGTCACTGACCTAAATATTTAGATTCTAATCTCAGGCCTGTTCTTGACTTGCTGTGTTACTTTGTACAAGTTACTTTCCAACTCTGAGCTCCTCCATTCCACATCTATAAGAGAAGGCAGCTGGCCTAGATGGTGAGTGATACCCTGTTGGGTTCTACAAGTTCAGTTCCCGTTTTCTAGCCCTCCCCTCCACCTCTCCCTTCGGTGCCCCCTCTCGGGCCTTTCCTCCCAGGGGAGGCCTGCCCCAGCCCCAGGAGGACTGTGGCTCCAGCTCCCGTTCCCTGTCTACACGACCGGCCAGGGCCTCCTCCCCATCTCTGGCCCCGGCTCTGCTCCATGTGGACCGTCTGAGAGGCTGGCCCAGAGCCCGGCGGCAACTCCACATTTCTCTGTTTTTCCTTTTTTTCCCTCTCTTTCCCGGAGTTAACAAGAAGCAGATGTGGCGCACGATGGTTGGAGAGGTGGGGGGAGGAAGGGGGAGGCTGGACCGCCAGCCAGACACGGGGGGAAGGGAGGGGAGTGAGCAGGAGAGTGAGGCGGGAGGCCAGGGCCCGCCCCGCAGCCACTCCTGAGCCTCTGAACAGTCACAGGGGCAAAGCCTGTCACCCCCAGGACCTGGTCACTGGGGAAAAAAACGATAAAGAGAGCAAAGGAAGGCCAGCAGGCGAGAGAGGGTGGAGACCCCAGGACGGCATCTGAGAGGGGCAGAGACCAAGCACAGGCAGCCGGCCGGGGGGCACAGAGAACAAACTCCCCTCAGAAGTGGAGAAGAGGAGAGCGGAAGGAACTGAGGGAGGGACAGACGGGAGCCTGAGGAGGAAAGAGGAGGGGGAGACGGTCAGGCCAGGCGGCCAAGGAGGAGGCGTGTGGCTGGGGGCTGCTGGCAGGAAGCTGGGGACAGGACCCCGCCGGCACTGTCCCTTGGTCCAGCGGCATCCCTGCTCGGACAGAGGCACCAGTGGTCAGGCCAGGATGTGCCTCTGAGAGCCGCCAGCGAGCGCAGCCACCATGGCCCCCAGCGCACTCTGGAGCTGCTACCTCTGCTGCCTGCTGACCACAGCTGTGGGGGCAGCCAGCTACCCTCCTCGTGGCTACAGCCTCTACACTGGGGGCGGTGGGGCCCTCAGCCCCGGGGGACCCCAGGCGCAGAGTGCTCCCCGGCCTGCCAGCCGCCATAGGTAAGAGTTTCGGGGTCCCAGCCCAGGGCTGGAGGTGGGTGCGAGGGTGGGTCAGAAGGGGGGTATCCTGGCCCCAGCTTGGCTGTTCTCCCCTGAGGTGTACCCCTGCCTGGGAGAGGAAGCCATTCATTAGGTGACCCGCACACGCCCACCTTCCGTGGGGCACTCCCGGGGCCCCAAGAACAGATAGGTTCCTCTATCTAACCCTGCCCCCCAGAGCACTCAGTTCCCATATCCTCCCTGTGGGTCATGCAGTTTGGATGCCCAGGGAAACTTGAGGGGCACGGGCTGGGCTTTCCTGCCAGCTGCCTACCAGCCTGGGGTCCCTGGGCAGAACTTCTTTCCCTTTCTAGGGCTTTCTCAGCCCCTCCAATGAGCCATGATTCTGACACCATGCCTGCCCCTCTCCTTGCATCTGTGCAGCCAGACCCGGAGGCCAGCATGAATGAGGCCGAGAGAGTGTAGAAGGCGAGCCCCAAGGGAGGCAGGGCTCATCAATGGCTTATTCTACTGAACTCTGAGCTGGACCCTGCCTTCCTGGCCTCTCCCCTGCGGGGAGGGTGGAAGCCAGCATCCAGGGGATCACCACAGGGACTCAGCTGCCAGCTCACACAGGCCACACCAAGCTGGGGACTGAAACTGAAAGGGCCATGAAGAAATGCGTTTGCCAGTCCCCCACCCCCCCGCCCCCAGCTGTGAGGATCCATTTCTTGTAGTTGCGGCTTTCCATTCTGTGCCTCCTCTCCCAGTCTTGAAAAGTCCTTATCTACTCCTGCTGCACAGGAAAGCATGGGGGCAGCTGCCCTGTCCAAACCCTGGTTCTCACTGGTCCCCAGGGGCCCCTCATCTTTTGACCCTCCCTTAGCCCCTCTGGTAGCCCCTGGGCCCTTCTCTGGGGCATGTGTGTCTGGCCCCTGGGCCCAGGCGGGGTTGTGCCTGCAGGAACTGGTGTGCCTACGTGGTGACCCGGACTGTGAGCTGTGTCCTTGAGGATGGAGTGGAGACCTTCGTGAAGCCCGACTACCAGCCCTGTGGCTGGGGCCAGCCCCAGTGTCCCCGCAGCATCATGTGAGCCCCCACCCTGGGCACAGGGTACTTGGCGGGGGCTGGGTCAGGGCAGGAGGATTTGGGCCAACTCAGGGCATCTGTACAAAGAGGGAGTGAGGGGCCAGCCTGGGGGCTTCAGTCAGAGCCGCATGAAGAGATGCTGAGGCAGCAGAGTGGCTGGCGAGGTGCTGAAACTTACCTAGACTTCCCCAACACCCCAATGCTTCAGCTGGGCTGGGTCACGCTCACAGAGAAGAGTTCAGGGCTCCAGGGAGGAAGAACAACGGGGATTTGGCCCTTGGCCAGCAAGCTGACAGCTGTCAGCTGAGCAAGGCCACATGCTGGACAGTAGGGAGATCCAGTCTGAGGATGGGCCTCGCCCGCCAGCAGCTGCCTGGCTCCGAGGCCCGGGGCCTCCTTGGCAGGACAGGGAGGAGTCAAGCCTCCTCTGTCTCTCCCAGGTACCGCAGCTTCGTACGCCCTCGCTACCGGGTGGCCTACAAGACAGTGACGGACATGGAGTGGAGGTGCTGTCAGGGGTATGGGGGCGATGACTGTGCTGAGGGCTCTGGCCCAGTGCTGGGTCCTGCACCAACCACACCCCGGCCCCGGCCTGGCCGCCCCAACCTCTCTGGCTCCAGCGCAGGCAGCCAGTTGCGTGGGCTAGGGGGGGAAGGTAAGTATGGGGGCCGCTGAGGGAGAAGTGGGAGACAGTGTGGGGCCAGGCCGCTGCGGGAAATCCCCATGCTCCACAGAACCCTGAAATTCCCTGCCTAACTGCTTGATATGAGAGAGAGAGAGAGACAGAGAGAAACAGATTGAGAGTGGAAAGAAAAAGACTGGAAGAGAATGCTCACACACGCCCACATGTGGCCAAATGAGTCCTAGTAGGGAACAGCTGCAGGAGGAAAAGGGAATTCCTTTGAGAAGCTTGGTCCAAGGGGGATAAGACAGTTGGAACTACAAATCCTAGCATGCACTGCAGCCAACTACAGGTCCCAGCCCCCTCCGTGGCCTCTGGAGACTGCAGGTCCCAGAATGCAGCAGTCTCATGCCCTCCCTTGTGTGTGCTGGGCGCTGCGGATGTGCAGGGTTCGCCTGCCAGGGAGATGGTCATGCTGTAATTATGGAAACAGGAACTTCTGGCTGACTCTCCTGCCGTCCAGCTAGAGCCCCTGCAGGCTTGCGGGGGAGCCTCATCTGTGCTGTTGTAGAGAGATGCTGCCCAGGAACAGCCACTGTTGTGGGGACCACAGCCTCCCTCACATTCCCATTTTGCTTGTCCTGACAGCCCGAGGAGGGAGGGCACTTAGTGTCATTCCCATTTCAGAGATGCGGAAATGATTTCTAGAAAGTTAAAATGTATTGTGCACAGGATATGGGCCGGTCATGTCCTGATGTGCTCAGACAGATGACATCGGTTTGAAACTTGGCGCTGCCACTTAGGAAACTCGTCATCTGTGGTCTGTTACTTAATCTCTCTGGTTCTCTCCAGTCTGCAAAATGGGAAGAGCTAATGATCTCTTCCCAGTGGAGCTGTAAGGGGGAAAGAGCCATACCCAAATCTGGCCTAGCGAGTGGAGTTTCCTGGACTCTTTTCTTGCCAAATCACCCAACTAAGGATTGGTGGAATCAGCCTTGTTCGTGCTGGGAAGCGTAGGACCTAGGAGGTAAGCACTAAGCTCGAGGTCCAGCCCCCTTGCTTCCCTCTCTGCCAGGTCCTGGGGAGTCAGAGAAGGTGCAACAGCTGGAGGAGCAGGTGCAGAGCCTGACAAAGGAGCTGCAAGGCCTTCGGGGTGTTCTGCAAGGACTGAGCGGGCGCCTAGCGGATGATGTCCAGAAGGCCGTGGAGACGGCTTTTAATGGAAGGCAGCAGCCAGCAGATGCAGCCGCCCGACCTGGAGTACATGAAACCCTCAATGAGATCCAGCAGCAGCTGCAGCAACTGGACAACCGTGTCTCTACCCACGACCAGGAGCTGGGCCACCTCAACAACCATCACAACGGCGGTGGTGGCAGTGGTGGCGGTGGCAGCCACAGTCGGACCCAGAACCTGGCCCCGGCCCCTCCAGGCCACAGCGAGGAGCTGCTGCGGGAGCTGGAGTGGCGGCTGCAGGAGTCCTGCTCCGTGTGCCTGGCAGGGCTGGATGGTTTCCGCCGGCAGCAGCAGGAGGACAGGGAACGGCTTCGAGCCCTGGAGAAGCTGCTGGGCTCTGTGGAGGAGCGGCAGCGGCAGCTTGCCGGGCAGGCGCTGGGCCGCAGGCCCTCTCAGGAATGCTGCCCTCCGGAGCTGGGCCGGAGGCTTGCAGAACTAGAGCGGAGGCTGGACGTGGTGGCCGGCTCAGTGACGGTGCTGAGTGGGCGGCGAGACTCCGATCTGGCAGGAGCAGTGGGGCAGGGGGGCCACCCACCAGGCTACACCAGTTTGGCCTCCCGCCTCTCTCGCCTGGAGGACCGATTCAACTCCACCCTGGGGCCTTCCGAGGAACAGTGGGAAGGCTGGCCTGGGCGCCCCGGGGGACTGGGTCATTGGCCACCTGCCCGGGGCCGACTAGAGAAGCTGGAGGGACTGCTGGCCAATGTGAGCAGGGAACTGGGTGGGAAGCTACATCTGCTGGAAGAGCAGGTGGCAGGGGCAGTGCAGGCGTGTAGCCAGCTCTGCTCTGGGGCCCCGGGGGAGCAGGACTCCCAGGTCAGCGAGATCCTCAGTGCCTTGGAGCGCAGAGTGCAGGACAGTGAGGGGCAGCTGCAGCTGGTGGGCTCGGGCTTGCACAAGGTGGAAGCCGCTGGGGAGGCCCGGCAGGCCGAGCTGGAGGGACTGCAAGGGCTCGTGGGCCAACTGCAGGCTCGTGTGGATGCCCTGGATGAGACAGCTGCGGAGTTGACACTGCGGCTGAATCTCACAGCTGCACGACTGGGCCAACTGGAGGGTCTGCTGCAGGCCCGTGGGGATGAGGGCTGCGGCGCCTGTGGTGGTGTCCAGGAGGAACTGGGACGCCTTCGGGATGGTGTGGAGCGTTGCTCCTGCCCCCTGCTACCCCCTCGGAGTCCTGGGGCAAGTTCAGGTGTTGGGGGACCAAGCCGTGGGCCTCTGGACGGCTTCAGTGTGTTTGGGGGCAGCTCAGGCTCAGCCCTGCAGGCCCTGCAAGGAGAGCTCTCTGAGGTGATTCTCACCTTCAGCTCCCTCAACGACTCACTGCATGAGCTCCAAACCACTGTGGAGGGCCAGGGTGCTGATTTGGCTGACCTGGGAGCCACCAAGGACCGAATCATCTCTGAGATTAACAGGCTGCAGCAGGAGGCCACAGAACATGCCACAGAGAGTGAGGAGCGCTTCCGAGGCCTGGAGGAGGGACAGGCACAGGCTGGCCAGTGCCCCAGCCTAGAAGGGCGACTGGGCCGTTTGGAGGGAGTCTGTGAGCGGTTGGATACTGTGGCTGGAGGACTGCAGGGCCTGCGTGAAGGCCTTTCCAAACACGTGGCTGGACTCTGGGCTGGGCTGCGGGAAACCAACAGTACCAGCCAGACACAGGCAGCCTTGCTGGAGAAGCTGCTAGGGGGGCAGGCAGGCCTGGGCAGGCGACTTGGTGCCCTGAACAGCTCCCTGATGCTCCTAGAGGACCGACTGCACCAGCTCAGCTTGAAGGACCTCACTGGTAAGGGGCACAAAGCAGGGAGGTGGGGGGACCTCTTTCACGCCTTTCTTTTTCTTTCTCCTAATCCACAGCAACCAGCCTTACCCTTATCTTTCTCCTTGTTCTGCCCAGCATGAATCGCCAAACCATTACTCTGCCAAGGGTTGATTAGCTTATATGAGATTGCTCCCTGCCCTCCCCTGGCCCTCAGATGGGTCTGTGAGTGCATGGAGGAAGGGGCTGCTTTGCCAGCCCGGAATCCAGCCAGCCAGGCTGTGAGGGGCCCTGTCCACCTACAGAACCCCACCTGTTTCACCCACCTTCCTGTCCGTGGGGCCACCACTTCCTTAACCTTTGGAAACTCTGGTTGTGTCTCTCCTTCAACTTAGTTTTGTTGCTGCAGGGCCTGCAGGTGCGGTTGGGCCCCCGGGGCCTCCTGGGCTACAGGGACCCCCAGGCCCTGCTGGACCACCGGGACCTCCAGGCAAGGATGGACAAAAGGGGCCCACTGGGCCTCCAGGTATGGGGGCTGAGATCCTTTCTGGAAAAAGGGCTACCCTCCCCTGGGCAGTGACGGGCTTGACATTCTACTCTGAACTTCCTAGAGAAGCAGGGAGAAGGGTGAGGAATTGGGGGTCCTACCTGACTGGTAATGACTAGAAAAGTGATCAGGGGGCTGGATAGTCACTGTGCTGCCTGATCGGGTGTGTTGGTGTCACTGTATTGAAGACTAAGGCTGAGCTACAAGGGCTACGCAGGCAGTGGAAGTCTGGGAGTTGGGGCTTCGGGCACGGCAGTTGTACAGAATGGGTCCGATATATTTCTCCTTTTCTCGATACCCCATTCTTGCATGGAAGTCTGCACAGCACCTGGCATGGTGGGAGACTCAGCAGATGTTTGCTGAGTGACTTAGTGAGACCTGCTCTACTTCTCATTGTTGCTTTTCCTTTCTCCCCAGGTCCCCAAGGTGAACAAGGTGAGTTCCTCTTACTGGATGCTGGAGGGAGGGCTTGGAGAATGGAAGACCTCAGGCAGCCCTGGGGTAGAGACAGGGCTGGGGTGGGGGGGCGTCCATTGAGGGTTCAATCTAATTGAGGTCTCATCCAGGAGTGGAGGGGGCACCCGCAGCCTCTGTGCCCCGAGTGGCCTTTTCAGCAGCCCTGAGTTTGCCCCGGTCTGAACCAGGCACAGTGCCCTTCGACAGAGTCCTGCTCAATGATGGGGGTTACTATGACCCAGAGACCGGTAAGTCTGGGGGCACTGGCGGGGGCAGGGTTGAAGGGCTGTGGGACGCTGAGGGGCTCAGTTCTCATTCTTGCTCCTTAGATGGGTGAGTCTTTTAAGTCTCTGGTTCAGTGAGACTTATTCTTCATTTATTCATTCTTAGGACTGCTTGGCTGGTGGTGGGGGTGGGGATGGATTGTACTACAGCAGCTCTTTATTTGGGGGCTACTCTTGCCCAGGCACTGTTTTAAGTGCCTGGGGTGCAGAGCAAATTCCTTGCCCTCTTGGAGCTCACATTCCAGGAGAAGAAAGGTGAAAAGACCAAGACCCAACTCCCTAGACCAGGAGTTCAGGGTCCGCTCCCCCAAGATCTTCCTGGCTCCGGCCACCTGTTACCCCTTCTGACTGTCATCCTGGTCCCCAGGCGTGTTCACAGCGCCACTGGCCGGGCGCTACTTGCTGAGTGCAGTGCTGACTGGACATCGGCATGAGAAAGTGGAGGCGGTGCTGTCTCGCTCCAACCTGGGCGTGGCCCGTATAGACTCGGGTGGCTACGAGCCGGAGGGTCTGGAGAATAAGCCGATTGTCGAGAGCCAGCCCAGTCCCGGTGCTCTGGGCGTCTTCAGCCTCATCCTGCCGCTAGAGGCCGGGGACACGGTCTGCATCGACCTGGTGATGGGACAGCTGGCGCACTCGGAGGAGCCGCTCACCATCTTCAGCGGAGCCCTGCTGTACGGGGACCTGGAGCTCGAACAGGCGTAGACGGGGCCCGGCGTCCCAGTTCTCGGCGAGCCGCGCTCTCGGAATCCACCGCAGCACTAGCGCCGGACCAGCCTTCTCTCCACGGCCGGGTCAGGGACTCCGGGTCCCCTCGTCCAGACTTTTGGCCTGCTCGCCATCCCCTGCAGGACCTGGACTGCGGAGGAGCCGATCTTTGCATCCTCTGCTCCCCCAACTGGCCCTCTAGGCAGATTCTCTGGGCTCCAGAGCTCTTCGGTCCCCACCGCCATACTAAACTATTCAGGAATAAAGACACTTAGTTTTTTCTAAAAAAAAAACAAACCCAAATCCGTCAACTCCAGTATGTGTTCTGGGGTGCCCAGAAGCAAACAAGAGCTGGGCTGGGGAGTGAACGGGGCTCCAGACCCTCAGGCAGCTCTGGGAGCCGGAAGCTGCTCCTGACCGCGGCTCCCGAGCCCAGCCCGGCCCTCCTCCGGTCACGCCTTTCCGCCAGTGTCCGCCTGGGGGCGCTGGGGGCCTAGATCGCGCTGCCAAATTTCTCTTCACGTGACCGCCGCGCCTCACTTTCTAGGCGGGGCTGTCCCGCCGTCGAGGCGGGGTCTCGAGCCGGGATTGGCGGGGCGGGGTGAGGGGCGGGGCGGAGCAGCTGTGCGGGGCGGGCCGCCGCTGACTGTCAGCAACCCGGCCGCACCTACCGGGAGCCGCGCAGCTGCGCCGATCTGGAGTGCGAGTTGCAGATGCAGGAGAGGGCGGAGCATGGGGCGCCTTTCTATTGCCCTTCCCCTTTGTGTTCGTGAGATTGCCCCCCCGCGATTTAGAGGTCCAAGTCCGTTTGGCAAGCGAGGAAACTGAGGCCGAAAAGTGGGAGGAATTGCCACTGGAAGGCCACGTAACCTAAGGGGAGACCACGGACCGAGACCTCGGGTCTGGGGCCTCGGGAGCGCTTGGGTCGGTGGGCATAGGGAGCCTGGCCCTGCTCCGCCCCCTGCACTCCTCCGCGCCCCTAGTCGCTGCCTGCGGCTCCGTGGAGGAGGAGCCCGGGTCGTGGAGGAGGAGCCAGGGGAGCCCCCTGGGAGCCGGGACTCAGTTCTCCCGGATTAGAGGCAGAGCTCAGGAGCAACCCCGTTGGGCTCGGGGAGTAGCCACATGGAAGAGAAACAAATCCTGTGCGTGGGGCTGGTGGTGCTGGACGTCATCAGTGTGGTGGACAAGTATCCGGAGGAGGATACGG
This sequence comes from Galemys pyrenaicus, assembly GCA_019455555.1. Lineage (NCBI taxonomy): Eukaryota > Metazoa > Chordata > Mammalia > Eulipotyphla > Talpidae > Galemys > Galemys pyrenaicus. The sequence continues at coordinate 2,896,965 of JAGFMF010011433.1, forward strand.
ACACCAGGTAGGGGCGCCCTGGCCCCTTGGAGACCTCACGGTCCGCTGCAGCTCCCCATTTGTGCCCCGCAGCCAAGACTACCAGACTGCAGAGCCAGGACCCGGGCAGTGGGTCCAAGGGCGTCCAGTCTAGGGGCTGGTGCCCTGTACCCCATTCCCCCGCGTCTGGGGCAGAGTTAAGACCTTTGGTAATAAGACCCAGGCTTTGCATGGCATTGCATTTGCCAGTTCCCTTGTGGGATTTTTACCTATAGGCAAGTAGAGGCAGATGAAGTGTTATGTCCGAGAACACACAGCTAGTAAAGTGCAGGGCACAGCTAGTAAAGTGCAGGGCCAGATTGTTTGCTTTTTTTTTTTAAGATTTATGTATTTATGCATACAATGCACGGGGGTACAGGCCAGAGGTGCGGGGGGGGGGGTTGTGTGTGAGAGAATCCACCAGACAGAGTGGGGAACAGCACAGGCAGATCAACCGAAATACACTTCTGAGGGAAGCAGCGGGCACAGCAGGAGAGGTCTGTTGTGCCATGTGGCATGTGGCATGTGGGTCACTTCCCCAGCCGGAGGAAGGGATCGAACTGGTGCTGCAGTGGCTGTGGTTTGCTTCATAGTGTGTTGCTTAACCCACTGCGCCACCAGGGAGGGCCCTAGATTCTTTTCTTTTTAACAAAACCTAAACCATTGCTTCTCACCAGCATTTACGTCTAATTTATCATATATCTCGTCTATTTTCTTTACATTTTTTGACGTAGCTTTCAATAAGAAGTATGCACAGTTAGACTGTTTAATACTGTTTAAAACCATGGTATTTGAACGTCCCTGCAGTTTCAGAGCTTGCTAGCACTAGAGACATATTTAGAGACAGTAGATTATGCAAAGAGCTGGTTCATGAGCCACAGCAAACTCTCCTGGTGCTGAATTCCTAAAGGAGTTGACGAGAGGTCCTTTTTACAAAAGTGGGTGAACAATATAACAGGGAAACCTCCTTCTAGTTGTCTGGTAGAAGTTCAAGAGTCATTTGTTTGTTCTATTTGCTTTTTTAAAAAAGATTTATTTATCTATGCATATAAGAGCTGGGGTACAGGCCAGAGGTGCAGGATGTGAGAGGATTCACCAGAGACAGAGAAGGAAGCAGAACAGGCTGAGGGGAGCAGCGGGCGAGACAGGAGAGGTCTGCTGTGCCATATGGGTCCCCTCCCTGGCCGAGGATCAAACTCAGGCTGCAGTGGCTGCTGCTGCTTCATAGTGCAATGCTCCCTTGTGCCACCAGGGAGGCCCCTCTTCTATTTACTTTTGAAAAGAACACACTATGCTGTAACCCCAAGAAGGCATTTCTGTGGGGTAACATAGGTGGCTTGTTCTTGGTACAGTCTTGTGCTTAGAGCACCAAGAATTGCTCCTTGGTTCTTAGTTGTCTCAGCCAAGAACTAGATAAAAGGCTAGTTCAAGTTTTATCTGTGGCAAGAGACAAGCAGCCATGACGCTGATTGAGGAGAGACAGGGCATTCTTCAGGCTTTGGGGCCACATAGCACTATCATATGCATCGTCACCTGCTTTGCTCACAGCAGCCCACGGGCAGTATGAGAGGATCTGTCGCATCCTTGCTGTGTAAGTGATGAAGCTAAAGATGTGGAGAAATGAAAGGAGTTTTGTAAGGCTACAGAGTTCATGAGTGGCAAAACATTGTCACCCAAGCCTCCTAACTCTGAGCCGGGTGCTCCAGCCCTCCATCATCTCTTGTGCTCCCTGTCCCTCTGCTGCTGCCCATCTCATGGACCTGACCCCTCTTGGGGTGGCCTTGATTGCTAGACACTAGCGCCCCTTGCTGGTGGGCGGCACACAAGGGTCCGCTGCTGTGCACATACTGCCCACTACCGAGGCCTGCAGGTCGAGGCACACGGTATGGAGTTAGGTTCCCTCTTGGGAGAACAGTGCAAACTCCTGGGCCACAGGTTCTCCAAAGCCTGGGGAGGAACTGGGAGACCAGGTACTCTTTCCATGAGAGCTGTGGTCCCATTCCCTTTGAGCTTCTCTCAGAGGGCTGAGATAAGGAGGATCCTGCTAACTCCCGCCCTGACCGGCTGGTTCTGAAGGTGGGCATGAGGTGAGGCACCTCTCTAAAGAGACCCTTTCTATGTTCTCCATGCCCACCGCCCTTCATGGGATAGGTCCCCCTCTCTAAGACCCATGGCTCTGCTCCTTGGTGGTGGAACCTGTTTGTCCATATTTCTTCTTTCTGCCTGGCTCCCCAAGGCCCCCAGCCTAGCTCCTGGGTGCCGTTGTGCCTCCCAGATGAGTAAGCAAGTGGGAACCCAGTCCTCGCCGGGTATCTGAGCCCTCCTGCCCCAGGCTTTCTGTGCCCCATGGGCAGTTGGAGATTTTCAGGAGCTACCACCTGGAGCTGGGCCAGACCACTGAGAAATGTTGCCTGTCTTTCAGAGCCCATTCACAGAAGAACCTTCCAGAGAGTTCCTCATGTTCAGCAGAGCGTTTCTGCATGGAAAGTTGGGTATCGGTGAGATTTTTGAGGGTCTCCACTTAATGGAACTGTAGTCCCTTTCTTTAAAGCCTCATCCATATTGGGGGCCTAACATGGGGCCTTTTCATTAAAAAAACACAGAGCGCACGACAGTGGTCTGGGCACCAGGAAAGCAGGGTTCTGTATCAGCTTCGTGTGATCTTGAGCAGGTCAAATCCTGCTAGGCCGCTCCTCTCCTCTTTGCGTGGAAAGTTTTCTAAAGCTCAGAGCTTGAACATTGTTTGGCCCTTTGCAATATAGTCTCCTCTCTAAGGAGATTGTTCCCTTTTCCTCAAGGCTGAAGAAAACTTCAGGATGAAGTTTTGTGTATGACTGTACCTACCCTCAAAATTCTGCTTCACTTTTTTCTCCTAACTAATGGCTTTCTGGGGGCACCTGCTCCTCTTATTGTAAGCTGTCAGTTCCTGTTCATTTGGAACTGGAAGAGAAATAACAACTTGCATTGTTGACCTCACAATATTAATGGAGCACGGGGTGCTTTGGTGATCGTGTTTGGTTGCCGAGGATGACAGGGAAGCCCTTCGCATGTACCTTGGGTTAGTTTACTTTTTTTTTTAAAGATTTATTTATTTATGCACAGAAGAGCTGGGGTACAGGCCAGAGGTGTGGGGGTGGAGAGGAGTCACCAGAGACAGAGCGGGGAGCAGAACAGGCAGATGGACTGAAATACACTGCTGAGGGGAGCAGCAGGTGAGGCAGGAGAGGTCTGCTGCGCCATGTGGGTCCCCTCCCTGGCTGGGAATCAAACTCGCCCTGCTGTGCCACAGATGCTTCACAGTGCTGCAGCGCTCAACCTGCTGCACCACCAGGGAGGCCCTGAGTTAGTTTCCTTTTGTTAGATTTTTATTAAAGATGTAAAAAAACTATAGAAACGAAAGGCCACACCTGAGGTGATGGACGTGGTTCCAGCCTCACGGTGGAAGGCATTTCACAGCGGCTACTTGTATCAAAGCATCACATTGTGCACCTTAAGCTTATACCACGTGGTATGTCAACTGCACCTCAGCAACGCTGGGATGGGGAGTGGGGGAGATGCAGAAAAATTGGTCTCCACCCAATAATCTTTCAACTTTTGACATGGTGAAAGTTAGCCCTTCCCTCTTTAAAATCATCATAAATGCCCAGCTTTGCTTCCCGTCTTACTTTAACCCGCACTTGTTACTGAAGAGGACTCGCGAGACAGGTGCAGGCAGATCAGACCCCTTTGGGAAGAGACCCTCGACTTACCCAGCTCTCAAAGAGGCAGCTCTGATGGGCTGTAACTGAGCAGCAGTTGTGATGTATCAGAGCAAGTGATTCCCCAGCGTCCTAAGCATACGTGGAGGCATAGAAAATAATCACTACGAGTTTGAATTTAGCCTCAGCTGGGGAGACAGACCTGGACCTCAGCCAAGTCACTTTCCTTCTCAGAGTTGCAGCTGCCCATCTGGAAAATGAGGCAGCCAGCAGGAGGCTTTCTGAAGAGCAGCCCCTGCTTTTATAGCCTAAGGGCCCCGCCCTGGTGCTGCAGGGGGCTGGCTTCTCAGGGCCCCGCCGGCTGTAGCTGCAGGACCCTCTCTGTGTTTTGCAGGTGCTTGTCCCAGCGATGGCAGCGTGGAGGCAACGCGTCCAACTCCTGCACCGTTCTCTCCCTGCTAGGAGCCCGCTGTGCCTTCATGGGCTCGCTGGCCCCAGGCTATGTTGCCGAGTGAGTGGAGGAGGAAGCTGGGAGGGCTGCCCGCTGGGTGGGTGGCGGAGAAGGCCTCCTGTCTGGGTGTGTCCCTGGCGTTAAGAAATTGTTCTTCCCCAGAACAGGCGGGACAGGGGCGGGTGGAGCGGCAGCACCTGGCCTCCAGGTGTGGCTTGTCTGCCAGGTGTTAAAGCTGCCACCTTTGAAGGTTTTCTCCTCACAACCCAGTTCCCAGGAGCAGCTTCAGCTGCCCCACTTTTGTCCTTGCTTCCAGTAGACTCTCATGGTGGGCATGTCTTTGCCCTTCTCAAGTCTCCTATCCTGCTTGTACAGACGGCACCGAGGGGCCTGCTCCACGCGCCCTCCTGCTGCACGCGCCCTCCTGCTCCACGCGCCCTCCTTCAGGGAGGGTCACCATTCGAGGGCCCAGGGCCGGGGCTTCTTTCCCAATGGAGGGGGCAGGGCCAGTGCGCAGGTCCCCGCTGCCGTTCCACGAAGCAGCAGGAGTCCCCTACCAAAGGGTGGGGGCACATGCTGAGCCGCATGCTAAAGCTGGCCTCAGGCCCTGCTCCCCAGCTCGGCGGCTGTAGAGGCTGCCCCCGTAAGTGGCCTGGCATGGTCCATGTGGACGGCTGCAGGCACCCAAGAGCCCTTTGCCCCTCTGGGGTTGCCGACTCAGCAAGCACTTTTGGGGAGGTGTGACCACACTTTGCCCACTGTGGACACCGGGCAGGCTGCCAGGTTGCTGGTCTGTGGTGCACAGATCTTTGAACCCTGGTTGAGGAGGTGCTGCTAACAGAATCTCCAGAGCCACAGCCAGATTCCTTCCCATGGTGGAGTGGCACGAGGGGAGTAAGGGCAAGAATCTGCCCTGTGAGGCAGGGGGCCTGGAGCCTATAGCTGATCCATGCTGTCCAGCGGCTGCCTTTTGGGCAGCTGAGCGGGACCAGCTCCTTCGGGGAGCGGACCCTGACAGGTGGGCCATTCTGAAGTCTCCCCGGGTGTTCAAAACATTTACTGAGCACCTACCATGTGCTGGGCTCTGTGGCTGCAAACAGTTATTAGGCAAATCAAACCGTATTTTCCATGGTGGAGCCCTACGTGTAAGACAAGGAGCGAGGCCCTGATTGTACCTTTGTATAAAGATGTATCCCCCTGCTTTGGCGTTGCCCAAAGTGGAGCCCAGCCACAGTGAGGAAAGCCAGGACGGTGGCTAGACCACTGGGCATAAGCGTCAGTTTTTGGCCTCAGGACTCTGCATCCCCAGAGAGGGCTGGGCTGGCGGCCTTACTCTCCTGCTGGCAGGCAGTCTTCCCCAGGGGCTGCCCTCTTGCTCACAGGGATGGGAGGGGATTCTGAGCGAGAGCCCTGGGCCAGGTCCAGACCCAGAGGCATCAGGCACTAGAGCCAGCTCACTGCCTGAGGGTTCACCTCCCCACAAGAGGAGAGGGCAGTGAGCAAACCCACCCGGGCAGCACCACTTCCTGGCTGGTGTCACGGAGACAGAGCAGCTTAGGACACGAGGTCTGGAAGGGGCTTCAGAGGAAGGAGCGACATGGTGTGAGCATGCAGAGGCAGATGGAGAGCAAAGTATCACCTTGGTGATTAATTATTAATTCTTCCAGGCCGGTGTCCTCACCTTCTAGGTTCGAACAGGGTACATGTTCTGGGCCCTAAAATACCCCATCTAGCTCTATGACCTGACTGCTAGCCCCGACCTGACTGCTGTCCCTCAGTGTTTTCAGTCTCTTCTGCCCCCTTCAAAGCCTGTGAAGTTGGTGATTTCCAGCTCCCTTCCCCTCTGCTTGCACTCCAGCCGTTCAGGGTCCCTAGGGGCCGACGCTCTCTTCCCCAGACCTTTGTGGAACCTTTTGTGGACCTACGCCCCACTCCTCCTCCCACCCCCTTGCACTTCCCCCCACTCCCCGCAGTTTTGTGCTGGAGGACCTCCGCCGCTATTCCGTGGACCTGCGCTACACGGTCCTCCAGACCATGGGCTCTGTCCCCGTCTCCACAGTCATCATCAGTGAGGCCAGTGGCAGCCGCACCATCCTGCACGCCTACAGGTTGGTACACCTGCCTGCACCTTGCCAGCTGCCGCCGCTGTCACCACACACTCAGAACAGGACCTGTCTTCTCTCAGAGGCCTGCGGGCTCCAGCACCCCTCCTGCCCACTCCTGTGGGAGTCACACCACACGTAGGCTCTAATCTGTGTCTCCTTGCCTCCCCCTTGGCTCGGGCTCCACCCCAAGTTTCCTGGTGACAGACTTCAGGCTGCGGGGCGTGGATGTGTCTCAGGTGGCCTGGCAGAACAGGGGGGAGACCCCGTGCTCTTGCTGCATCGTCAACAAGTCCAATGGCTCCCGTACCATTGTGCTCTACGACACGTAAGGCCCAGGCCGCGCCCTGCCACAGCCCACCAATCAATTCCCTCACTCGCCACCATGGGCATCCCAGCTGTACATCCTGACGCCTCTCTCTTTGTACCAAAAATTGCCCCCATGCCTAACTGCTCAGTGATTTTTGAATCAGTTTCAATTAGGGGAGAAGTGAGGTGGGAGGGCAGGGGCGTGGCTCTGCCAGGCAACTTGACCTTCCTTGGACAACACCAAGGAGGGGCAGGCAGGCCTCTCCAAAATGCAATTTATGATGATTCCTCCATAATCAGTCAATCAGCAGCCTGGGTGTGGGTGTGGGGAAACTGAGACGGAGGGATGAGAGAAGTGACTTAAACCATCTTAAGTTGCCAAGGGCGTCTGTAGATTTCCAGGTCAGCCCCTGGGTTGCCAACCTGCAGCATGGTGCCAAGGAGCTGGGGTTTGGGTGTTCAGGAAAGCAGAGTCCTCATCCCAAGTTCTCAGCATAATGAAACTAGACCAAATGCCACACACTGTTTGCCGCCATTGCTGAGGGAGCGGGGAGGCGTTCAGCACAACCAGGCCATCTGATGCGGTGCTAACCTGGGAGAGGGGACCCTTCAGCATCCTGAGCTACTAGGGAGAGACCTGATAGGCCCAGACCCTTCTCACCTCTCTTAGATTCCCTCCTGAAGAATCTGAGGCTTACTTAGAATCTCGTACATGTCAGGCACTATGTTAGGGTCGAGATGACCCAAACCCATCTGCCCTGGATACCGGGCTGCCCCTGCTCCTCAGCATGACTGCTGCCCAGGGGACACGGCCAGGCATCTAGGACAAGTGATCCCAGAGCTCCCCGAGTCCCCGTGGATGAGTGGGTAGGCATTACATGCGCACAGCAGCCTTCACACTGGGCGTGCCTCATCACCTGCCCATAAGCAGCAATTGCAGCGGCTGTGATCAGGAACACACCAGGGGATTCACAGGGAGGGAAAGAGGAGCTCTCGGGACAAATGTCTGTGGCCCACTAGCTTAGTCCAGGCCATGCCACACACGTCACCTCCAGCTGCAGCAGCAGTGAGACTGGGGGTTTGGGCCCCTTGACCTATGGGGAAGCACCTTGAAAAGGCTGAGCTGGGTCAGTTAAATTGATGGTGGATTCAGCTACGGAACATGGAGGGGAGGACAATGAAGTCTCTGCCTGAGGAAGGTCAAGGTGAACCCTTCCCAAGTCTCCACACCTGAGTCATTCTCAAGCGCCCACTGTGACCTCAGGGTTGTGACTCAGCGCTGCCCAGCTCTGGACAGTGGTGTTGTCTCCACTGGGGTGTCAGTAGTGACTGGGACAAGAGCCAAAACCCATGCAGGGCACCTCTGGCCTTTGTAACTTCTGTGGCCCGGATACTGGGAGTGATGGGTGTCTGGCTAGGGGGAATTCTGGGAATTGTAGTCCCTGGTGCTCTTAGAGCATTCTGGGAGATGTGGTCCCCAAGGCTGGGCCACATGCTGATAATAGCAGAGCCTCAAACACAGGAAATACACTCTAGCAGATTGCAGTCAGTCCCCTATTGGATGGAACTGAGTGGGAGGGAGGGAGTTGAACTGGAGCAGGAGCTGAGCTGGGGCAGGCTAAACTATAGAGCTGCCTGTGCTACAGATGCAGCTTCCTGCCATGCTGCAGGTGGCACCAGGCAGAGGGGCCCAGCCAGTTGGCAACCCTGGCCCAGGATGACGTCACCAGGCCCCTTCTCTGTCCTCTCCAACCTTTGACTTAGGAACCTGCCTGATGTGTCTGCTACAGACTTTGAGAAGGTTGATCTGACCCGATTCAAGTGGATCCACATTGAGGCAAGCTCCACCCTTTGAAGGTCTCACTCAACCTGCCCAGCCCTTCCACTTGTTCTGTCTCCTTGGTTTCTTTGAACTGTGAAGTACAGTAGAGATCATGAACCTCCTCCCCCAATCTCCTCTCCATCCTTCTTTATGATTTCAGGTGAAGAGACTAAGGTCCAGAAAGGTTGAGCAGCTTAGTCAAGGTCACACAGAAGGAGGTAGTCGCCAGTGGCAGGATGCTGCTAATGCCCTATACTTTCTGTGTTGGGCTGTCCCACTTGGCTGGTGGCATGAGCCTGGCTGCAAGAGGCCTGGGCCAGATCCCAAATAAAGGGAATTAGAATTTTCATTCTAAAAGAAGCTCTGGGGTCTGGGTGGGAGGAAGCCCTGAGAAGTCCTGAGTTCTAATTCTAGCCTGTCATTTAAGTTCTTAGGAAAGTCTGTAAAATGGGAGGGCTAATTGATAAGCTCTCCAAGGTCCATGATAGCTCTAGAAGTTTGAGACTACAGCCACCCACACCCCCCTCACCCAGCATTCCAGCAGAGGGGTAAGAATGAGCCAGGTGGGCTGGCAGTGCCAGGTGGGTCCTGAGCTGTCCTCCCTGCTCCAGGGCCGGAATGCATCGGAGCAGGTGAAGATGCTGCAGCGCATAGAGCTGCACAACGCCCAGCAGCCTCCGGAGCACCAGATCCAGGTGTCTGTGGAGGTGGAAAAGCCCCGAGAGGAGCTATTCCAGCTGTTTGGTTGTGGAGACCTGGTGAGTGGCTCTTGCAGCCTCTCCTCCCCACATCCTACTAATTAAATTGGGCTCAAGCGTTCCTTTGTTCCGCCTCCCACACTTGGAATGGCAACTCATGGCTCCTTAGTGTTGGCAGGTGGGGAGCCACGCAAGGAAGCAGAGTTCCCACTTTGGGCCTCCACAGTGGCCAAGGAGGCGTATGGGGGGAGCCAGAGGGCGTACCCAGGGCCATCGCAGACAGCCACTGGGATGGCCTGCACCACGCACCTCCCCGGGTCTCCTCCTCTCTTCCTTGGTGGAACAGGGCAGAGGATTGTTCTTCAGGGCGTCCTCCGATCCCAGGCATGGGTGGCAGCTAGTGGGAACCAGCAGGGGTGAGGGAGGATGGGAAAGGGATTTGCACAAGGTCAATTTGGCAGAGCTGGAATGTGAGCGAATCCGGTGATCACCCAAGCACGGGCTCGTGTTCATTTGGCAGAGGGAGCGCCTGGGCAGAAATATTTTTGAAGAAAACTCCCTGGCTATGCTGTGTGACTGGTACTGAGGAAGTCCAGAGTCCCTACCGCTTTGTTTCAGACACAGAAGCCAGACCTAGAGGGCGGCGTGGTATGAGAACAAACAAAACCACCCGCTCCTGAAAGCAGTGGTTTGACGTGGCAGTGCTGGATTTCCCCTCAAGAGGGCGCTCAAGGCTCGATTTAGGTTTTCAGTGGCGTGGAAATTCAGAGTTGATACAAATAGACCAGGGCTTTTGTGTCCCATTGTGCGTGGCTGTGTTCCAGCGTATCTGGGGCAAATATAAAAAAGCGTTCCTGTGGGACAGCAAGATGCTCTGCTGGAGGCGCCGTGTGATAAACTGGGGCAACGCGAGGTGGCAGGCGGTGCGTGCTGCTGGGGTTGGACTGGCAGCCTCTTCCCCTGCCCACAGGTGTTTGTCAGCAAAGATGTGGCCAAGCACTTTGGGTTCCAGTCATCAGTGGAGGCCCTGAGGGGCTTGTACAGCCGCGTGAGGAAAGGGTGAGCCGGGGGGAGCTGGGAAAAGGCCTCGGGGTGGGGCCAGAGCCCTTTGGAAAGGGAAGACTAAGCCTGACGGGCTGGGCAGTGCCAGCTGGGCCCACCCTGCCCTGGGCCCAGGGTCTGCCCTCGGGGAGAGGAATGAGGCTGGGGGACTGGGTGGGCTGACAGCCATCTGAGTGCAGAGCTTTGCAGGGCTACGCTTGTCTGTGCCTGGGCGGAACAGGGTGCTGATGCCCTGGGCCCCGATGGAAAGCTGCTCCACTCGGATGCTTTCCCGCCACCCCGGGTGGTGGACACTCTGGGCGCTGGAGACACCTTTAACGCCTCAGTCATCTTCAGCCTGTCCCAGGGTGAGTACCCAGCAGGAGGGGCAGGACTGGGCCAGGGCCTGCCCCAGGCCATGTTGATCCAGCCACACCCCTCCCCCACCGCAGGGAAGACTATGCAGGAGGCCCTGCGGTTTGGCTGCCTGGTGGCCGGCAAGAAGTGTGGCCTGCAAGGCTATGACGGCATCGTGTGAGTCCTGCGGTGGGGGCGCCAACTCATGTCCCCACTACTGCTACCATGGAGGCCAGCATCACTGGCTTCCCGGCGGTTTTCCCTCTCTTCAACCCGCGATGCTGGGACTGCCCACTCCCAGATTCAGGCAGCGCCTGGCCTGTGTGCTGGGTCTCATGCCACAGAGCAAATAAATCTCTCTGCCCTGAGCCAGCTTCCTCTGGCAGTCTGCTTGTTTTCCATGCCCAACTGCTCTAGCTGGGGATTCCTGAGGGTTTTGACACCATAGTTCTTCTCCCTCTTTTTCTCCATCTCCCCAATTCTCTTCCCCCACCCACAGGGGCTGCCAGCAGGACTGCTCCCCTGGCCGCCTAGTGCCCAGCTCTTCCTGAAGCGCAGCCTCCAGGGACAGGCAGATAGCCTTCCTGCCTGGGGTGACACGTCACTCCTTGGACCCTGGGGAAACTTCCAAACAGCCGCAGGCCAGGAGAAGTTCCTCTGCCTCCTCCCCCATGCGGCTATCCCTAGTCCCTGGGCTCCCAGAGTGCCCAGCTGGCTGAGCCAGCTCAGTGGTCTGGCGGCACCTTCCCAATCTAAAAATATCTTCACCATGACTGCCCCAGAGCCTGAAAGCCCAGTCCTCGGGGCAGCCTTAGAGTTAAGCCTGACAATTAACACAGCTGGGACCTACCCACAGTGTCCTGGTCCTTGTGGGGAGACCAGGCCGGGCGGGCAGAATGGACCCATTTCTGCTTGAAGATTAGGGCAGGGTGGGAGGCCTGGAACAGGACAAAGAGCATGGGTTTGAGTCAGACAGATCTGATTTCATACCCACCACTTAATTAGCTTTGTCCCCCTGAGTACGTTACTGAACTCATCTTCCTCAGTTTCCTCTCCTGTTAAATGGAACTAATTCTTCATGGCCCTAGAATTATTGCGAGGATAAAATAGGCGAAATCCCCACTGAATGCCTGGTGTGTGCTCTGTTCTCTGGAAAGGTTGTCGGGGGGTATGGAGAGAAGACACAATGTTGGGGAAGATCAGCCCAGACCAAACACCAAGAGGGGGGGACCAGCAGTATTTGGGCCCCAGGGAGGGCTGTCCCCTGGGAGGGGCTGGCTGCATTCTTCCCACGTGGTCTGCAGGTGGCCAAGGCCTGCTCCTGTGTCCGCTGTGTCTCAGCACCATCCGGGGACACTGGGGAAGCCAATCTCTGCCTCTCCAAGACCTGCCCAGTCCCCACACCGGCCCCGCAGGGCAGGCGCACTGAGGCGAGGTGCCAGGGCGGTTCATTCGGTTCTTTATTGTTTGCCTGACTCCGGAGCTGCCCTCCACATAGGGTCTCCAGACCTGCACTGAGCCCTGCCGTGCTGGGGCCAGGAGTGGGGCACATAGGGGCCCTCCCCCAGGTGCACACCCTTCAGAGCCTATGTGCTGGCGCTGACACTTGTAGGGGTGAGAGGTTTACATCTCATCATTCTCCAGTTGAATAGCATGAGCCCCAAACTCATTTTGGGTGTTAGACTCCAGCATTTCCTGTGGAAGCTCTTCTGCCTCCTTTCTAGTGTCTGGGGCTTCTGCCTGCCCCTCAGTCTCCCCTCCAGGGCCTGGGGCTTCTCCTTCAGCCTCAGCCAGGCCCCCCGTCTCTCCTCCAGGACCTGGGGCTTCTCTTTCAGCCTCAGCCAGGCCCCCCATCTCCCCTCCAGGACCTGGGGCTTCTCCTTCAGCCTCAGCCGGGCCCCCAGCCTCCTGTACAGGCTCTATGGAGTCCCTTCTGGACTCCACTGGTCCCCCAGCTTGTTCTCTGGGGTCCAGGGCTTCCTGTGCTTCTTGTCCAGATGGGCTTTTAGCGGATGGGGACTGCCTCCCAGTGTCCTCCAGGGGCTCCTGGGGCTCTGCATGACTTGGGGCCGCTCCTGGAAAGTTAATGAGCTCTGCAGGGGTCATGAGTCCATCCCCATTCAGGTCCTGGGTCTCCAGCACCTTGTCCACCAGCGGGACTACCTGTGGAAGCACAGAGTCATCACGGGTCTAGTGACCAGGAGCCCTGTCCCGCCTCACACACCCCTGCATCCCTGCAAGCCGGGCGTGGCGCCCTGCTTTCACAGGGGACTCGCCAAAAGGGTTGGGATGAAAGAGAACAAAGCTGAGGAGCTGGGTCTCCTTCACAAAAGAAGGGGCCCCCCAGCCGGTGGGGCTTACCGGGTTGGGGGCAGCAGAGTCGGCAGCCCCAGGAGCGAGAGCGGCTGTCAACATGGACAGGAGCTCCAGGCCATCCAGATGTCCGTTCTGGTCGTAGTCATGGAGGGCAACGAGGTAGAGGAGAACTGGGGAAGAGAAGCCTGATCAGAAGCAGCGTCGGGGCAGGCGAAGGCCAGAAGCCATGCCGGGCCCAAGGTCAGTCCCAGCTGGAACTGCCCAGAGCCTCCCCCATCAGCCTGGCCCCTCACCCTGCTCCCGGCTCATGTGCTCCGGTTCCTCTTCCATGGTCTCTAGTCCCTTTAGATAATTCTGCAGAATTCTGTCAGAAAAGTGAAAAATCAGCCCAGGAGAGGCCAGTCTGCAGCCGTCGGCCAAGTCCTCAGCCCCCAGTGCAGCCTACTCACCGGAGTTGCTCCTGGCCTGGCTGGAAGGGGTTGAGCAAGGGCTGGCGTTGCACTTCAGGGTCCAGCCTGGAGGGGGAGGGAAGGACTAGCCTTGCCAAGAGCCTCCCTGGGCCCCAGCCTACCAGCCTTTCACCCCCAAACTCTTGTCAGAGTTCTCTCCCCAGACCCAAAGGGAGTTTCCCTTCCATATTCCCAGGAATCCTGTGGGGAGGAGGCCCCTTTAGTCTCCTAGGAAGCAGCGCTACTTAGACTGCCTTTTCAGATTCCTAACTTAGCTGCTGAGTAAAAATCTCAAAACATCTGGTAAGTAGCAGCCAGATGAGGCCGCAGCCACCAGACACAAGCTGGACGGTGGAAGCCAGTGAAGGGCAGGGTGGCTGAGGCCCCCGGCCAAGGGCTGGTCTCTGCCTGCACCCAGTGGCACTGCCCAGACTCACACAGACCTGACTTGCTCCCCTGGCCCAAATGGGACTCTGTTTTTGCCCACGCTGCAGGCACACGTGTTGGTTTTAGAGTTTCCATCTGTTCAGGATCCTCTATCAGTCTTTCAAGCTCAGGATTTGCTCCCAGCTCTGGACGGGGCACCAGTTTGCCAAATCAACCCAGAAACTGCGGCACTGGCGAGTTGGCAGGGGCTGCTGAAGCCACTGTGTCACCGCCTCTGTAACTGTCCTCTGTCCCGCCCAGCATCTATGGATACAAGATGCCTAGAGAATGTATTCAGATCACACAGAAATGATATGACCTCGGTTCCCATGAAGCTGCCCCCGCAAGGTCTTAACGAGAACTGTAGCCTCTCCCCTCGCCAGCAGCTTCTTCCCTGTGCTTTGCACCTCACAGGACTGAGCTCCCAGCTGCCCAGCGAGCCCAGGAGACATGAACTGATGCACAAGGCAGAGGTGAGGTGGGGGGAGAGGGATGCAGGTCAGGGAACACACACCCCAGTCCCCTGCCTCCCAGAGGGGCCCACCCCACCCTCAGGATCTCCAGACACTCTCCTTGCTCTTGGCCCAAAGCGCCCCCTCTGAATCCTGTTACCTCATGGCTCCATCCTTGGGGGCAGCCTGAACCAGGGGCAGCAGCAGCACTAACATTTTCATCATCAAAGGAAACATTGTTCCTGTAACTGGAACCAGAACAGCATTAGGGAGTCAGGGGGGAGGGGTGTCTTCCGCAGAGTGGAGGATCAGTAGGAATACCTTGTCTCCTGCCCTCACCTGCAGCCCAGGTGACAGCACTCTGGCTCACAGAGGAGCCCAGCACACACGCCCTATGGCCCCCTGTGGGATTCAGTGCAAAACAAACCTCACCATGGCCCCAGTGTGCACAGCACACGCAGCAGACCTGCTCTGGTGGGCGCGGGGAGGAGGCTCCCACAGCGGCCCCCCCGGTCCCTACCAGCCCCCGAGGTGCTCAGGCACGTGCAGTTTTAGTCCGTCCAATTCACTTCAGTCCACTCGCTTTTGGATGGACACTAGCCCAGGAGCTCAAGACTGAATAGAGATGAAGAGAACCACGAAAAGATCATGACTGAAACAGAAAGACAGAGTCTTACTTTATATTTATTAAAAATTAATTGAAGAACAAAGCCAAAGAGACTCAGTCACTTTGAAATAAGTCTAGACCCAGGTACCAATAGAAAGCACAACAGATCAGGGTCAAGTCAGCAGAGGTCCAGAAATTGTTGTTAAGAAGCCCCTAGAAAGGAAAGAGCAGAAGATTCCCCTTCGACCTACACTGTGTAGGCACACTGACAACAGTCACTTCGTTATTTAAAAGCAGTCAAAACAGACAGACTCAATCTAAAACAGAGCTTGAAGCTTTCTAATCAGTCCCTCTCTGCACACACTGGTGAGTTCCTGAGGACACAGAAGCTCCCCAAGTCTGAGGCCTGAGACCCCAAGGCCAGCTCTGGGAAGATGAATCATCAGGTGCTTGACCAGCTAGGCAGAGGTCAGGTTCCCTCTGATGTGGTACCCGACATGCTGGCTGGCACTGAATTTTCTGGAGAATGCCAGAACTTTCAGCAGATTCTCAAAGGGTTCCATAACCTTAATGCGGTTCACAACCACTGCAAGGATGGACATCGGTTTCCTAAGAGATGTGGGGTTAGAGCAGATGAGTGTCTGACTAATGGGAACATGAAAATTCTGCTCCTAATACATGTGGGGACCTGGCTGTAGCTGTGTGAACAGAGCTGCTTTGAGGAAGCAGCAGCAAAAGAAGGACATGGACAAGGAGAGTCATAGAAATGCTCATTCCTCAATGCACATGTCAGTCCCAACAGATTCAGTGAATCTGCATAGTTTGCTGGTGTCCATAATCCCAATGATCAAATATGAGCTAAAGCCACAGCTGCCCTAAAGGTATTCATGAGCATTCGCTGGTAACAGCCATCCAAGGGCTTTATGGAGGTTGCACCTAGGAGAGGTGCCCATCTAGGCAGGCAGTTGGAATTGAGATCTGCCTATCAACTGGTGGACATACAGCAGTGAAAGTGTAGACTAGGGGCCTCCCTGGTGGCGCAAGGGGTTAAGCACCACACTATAAAGCATCTGCAGTTCCATCCCTGGCCAGGGAGGTGACCCACATGGTGCAGCAGACCTCTCCTGTCTCCCCCGCTGCAGTGTGTTTCAGTCAATCTGCCTATTGTGCTCCCCACTCTGTCTCTGGTGAATCCTCTCACCCTCCACACCTCTGGTCTGTACAGTTCTTGTATGCATCAATAAACAAATCTTAAAAAAAAAAGAAAAGCATAGACTAGAAGAATAACCAGCCCTCCATTTCTGGGAATATGACAGTAAGTACCCCAATGAAAGGAACTCCAAAGTTGGATTAAAATAGAAAACATCTTTTCAAATGCACTGAGTTGGCAAGAAAGTAAGAATATCTTGGAGTTAAAAAGCACAGATGGTAATCCAGGGAAAAAGTGAGCTTGAAGTCAGCATTAGTCTCCGGTGTCTGCCAAACCAAACCCCAGTAGCCGTGGGCTACAAGTGTGAGCGCTCGATGCAGGAGCGGAGAGGAGAAGAGAGGAGAGGGGAGGGGAGGGGAGGAGAAAGCTGGGTGCAGCAGTCCGGAGACAACCCCCCCACCCCAACCCCGGGAGATTTCTTAACCAGCATTGGGATTCGAACAGTACCACTCTCCATCTAAGGAGGAACAGAAAGTAAATTTGTCATGATCGAAGAGAGCAAAGAATCTTGCCTATCTTGATCTTGACCCTATCTAGAAGGGGAAACCCGTCCCTGGGAGTCAGTGACAACCTGCTGTGATGTGACTAGAGGCTGGACTCATCCGCCACTAATGCTTATGATTCATGTGCAGATGGGACCTCCTCGTTGACAGTGGCCCCAGTTAACTGACAGAGGAAGTTTACATCTTCTGTGGAGGAACATAACTCTACTCCAGACCTCAAAGAAGTTCCAGAGGTAAAGGTTTAGAGCACATGAACTCGTAGTCAAGAAGTTATAAACATGCAGGAAAGACGACACCAAGTGTAAGAACCAGCAAGATGATAGAAGAGAAAACCAAACTTGCAAAAACTAAGATATTGGGATTATCACACACACAGAATGTAAAGTATATTTAATATGTTTTAAGAAATTAAGGAAAAGTGGGCCTCCCTGGTGTGCAAGGGGTTAAGTTGCAGCACTGTGAAGCATCTGCAGCCACTGCAGCAGGTGCTCCATCCCAGGTGACCCACATGGTGCAGCAGACCTCTCCTGCCTCACCCACTGCTCCCCTCAGCAGTGTGTTTCAGTCGATCTGCCTGCTCTGTTTCCCATTCTGTCTCTGGTGAATCCTTTCACACATATATACACACACCCCCTGCACCTCTGGCCTACACCCCAGTTCTTGTATGCATAGACAAATAAATCTTTTAAAAAAATTAAAGAGAAGTTTCAAATTATGAGAAGGAAATAAAGTAGATTTGAAGAAACAAATAAAACTTACATAAATAAAAAGATTGACTTTAAAAATGCAGTGAGTGAGTTAAACAGATTAGACACAGATGATGTAAGAATTAATGAACTGAAAAATAGATCAGAATAAATTATCCAGGATGCAGGTCATTGAGTTAGACCTAGAAAACATAAAACAAAGGTGAAGCCACATGGAGGATAGAGGAGATAATAGAGAAAATTAGGTAGGAACAGTATTTGAAAAAAAATAGCTGTGGGGCCTCCTTAGTGGCCTACGGGTTAAATGTCAGTGCTTTCACCTCACAGCCTGAGTTCGATCCCCAAGAGGGAGCTGACCCACATGGTGCAGCAGACTCTCCTGTATTGCACAATGCTCCCTTCGGCAGTGTATATACACTGCTTCCCACTCTGTCTCTGGTAAATCCTCTCACCCCCGCACCTTTGGCTTATACCAATAAAACTAAATCTAAAAAAAAAAAAAAATGCAACAAATTTTTTAAAAAGAACTGAGATTTTTTTCAGTATATTGCAAAATGAGAATATGCCAACCCAGGAAGCACAAAAGTCTTGGGAAGATTAAATAAACAGAAATACACACTAAGAGCTGCTGATTTGAAATGACTGGACATTAAGAAGAAAAGAAGCATATTTTAATATGCTGAGAAAGGAGGATTGCCATTCTAGAATTTCATTCTCAGAAAACTATCTTTCAAAAAATGAGAGGAAACAAACAAGTTATGATAACTTAAGAATTAGAGAATTTATTACCAATATTTCTCCATTAAAAGAAATGTTAATGAATCCACTCCGGAGTAAAAGGACTCTATTTCATGAATCCAGAATTTTAAAATGCAACAAAAACTAGCAAACAAATCAGAAATATGTGGAAAAATCTAAACAAAAATGATAATTATGCTAACATATGGGGCAAATGGGTGGACTGGATGACACTACTGGACAATATTAAGATACAAATCGAGGATAATTGTCTTGGAAAAGATTAGACATATTGGTCAGCTTTGTTAAATATACATGTAAAAAATGTTAAGGCTAGTCACTAAAAACTTAGAAATGCAATGTATGACCTCAAGCCAACAGAGAAGAAAAAGAGTGGAATTTTAAAAAATCCATTTGAGGGAAGACAGGAAAAGAAGAAACAAATATAAAATGAAAATTAAAAGGAAGAACAAATAGAAAGCACAAAACAAAATGGTAAAAATATATCTAAGTATACTAATCAGAATAAACACAAATTGTATAAAATCATCAGTTAAGAAACAGGTTATCAAAAGTTATATAAAGCAAAATATAGCTAACAGCAATTTTTAAGAGATTATGTAAATAGATTTTTAAAAAGGCTGAAAGCAAAAGAATGGAGGGCCTATAAAGTAACACTAGACAAAAGGAAGCTGGTATAGCTTTTCATGCTAGATTAAATGGACTTTAAGGTGAAAAGTTTTATAGGTAAAAGGGAGTCATTACAAAAATGCACAAAAGTTTATTCCCCTGGGGAGATATAATAAGTCTAAATTTGAATGTATCTAATAACACAGCCCCACAATGTCTAAAGCAAAAACTGCCTACACACCTCTTTAGAATGAGCAAAATCCAGAATACAGATGCTACTGAACGCTGGCAAGGGCCGTGGGGCAGCAGCAACTCTCACTCATTGCGGGTGGGAATGCAAAATGGTCCAGCTGCTTTGGAAGACACTTGGGCAGTTCCTTGTAAAGCTAGACATATTGTTACCATACAATCCAGCCATTGTGCTCGCTGGTATTTACCCAAAGGAGTTGAAAACTTAGGTCCACACAAAAACCCTGCACACGGATACTTACAGCAGCTTTACTCATAATTACCCCAAACTTAGAAGCGACATGTCCTTCAATAGGTGAATGGATAAATAAACTGTGGTAGATCCAGACAGTGGGATATTATTCCATGCTAAAGAGAAAGAGCTGAGCCATGAAAAGACAGGGAGGAAATTTAAATGCATGTTACTAAGTGAAATAAGCCAGTTTGAAAAGTCTGCCTATGGTATGATTCCACCTATAGGACATTCTAGAAAAGGCAAAGCTATGGAGACAGTTAAAGATCACTTACTGGTTTCTAAGGCCTGGAAGAGCCGAACAGGCAAAGTTCAGAGAGTTTATAGGACAGTAAAAACTATATATACTGTAATGGTGAATACATGTCATTAAATATTTGCCCAAACCCACTGAATGTCAACAGAGACTAAACGATAGACTTGCGCTGTCAGTCCAGTTTCATCCATTCTCCACGTGGCCCTCTCTAGAGGATGCGGGTAATGGGGGAGGTTAGGCATGGGGTGGCAGAGGGCATGCGGGAAATCTCTGTGCCTTCCTCTTGCTTTTGCTAGAAACCTAAGACTGTTCTAAAATAATAAAGTCTTTTAAAAATCCAACATAACTTCAAGGAGGAAAATCTGTTATTACGGTGGGAGAATTTAATATTTCTCATTCAGCATTTGAGATACTAAGCTGACTGTAAATCAGTAAGAGTGAAGAAGATTTAAACAAAACATTTCATCAGCCTGGGCTAATGGACACAAAGGAACTTCACTGCCACCACTTAGCAAATACATTCTCTTCTCAGACATATAGAATATTTATAAAAACTGACATAGAAATTTAGAGACCATGACTCAACAAATATCAAAGAATCAGCCTCAGATTGATTTCAAACGCAGTTACATGAGAAATCAATAATAAAAGTGATGTAAGAAATCTCATACGCATGGAAATTTAAAAGATACAATTACATATGGAACAAAGAAGAATATCATGATGAAAATTGTTATATAGTAGCATTGAAAAAGTAGAAACTAGCCCAGAATAGCAGAAATTTGAAAAGCTAGAGGATATAGCCAATTTCCTAGAAAAACTTAATAGCAAAACTGATGGGAAAAAGATAGCACATTTTAACAACCCCATAGCCATTAAAGAAATTGAATCAGTGAGTATTAATCTACATTGATTGAGAGAGTGGTGTGCAAATGTGCATTAATTCCCACAAAACTTCAGCCCAACAATATTATCCTGGGGTTACCTGAGATAGAACATAGAAAGTTACTTATAACTGCACTACTAATGTCAGTTAAAAGAAATGTGAGCAATAGGCAATGGCTAAGCAAGTCGTAGTATATGGTGGAAAAGAAATGATGTCAGTCAGAAATGACGACTATTACAAACTCATAAGTTTGAAAGGAAACAATAGACGGATTTGAGTGTATCAAAAGTTTAAACTTGTGTATCATGAAAGACACCATGAATCAGGTTCAAGGAGACAGTGACAGATGACAGGAGGGACTGCAACTAGGGTTCAAGGTGAGCTGGGTTCTTACTAGGGTAGAACTCTCCACCACCTGGGGTGGTAGAAGATGGAAATCTCAACAGCAGCCTCACGGACCTTGAGTGGAAATCTGAGAAAGGCAGGAGATGTGCCCAGTCCTGGAGGAGGGAGAGAAGGCCCCACCTGGAGCCCCAGTGTCAGCCTTGGTGGCTGAAGGGGGGTCTAAATAAGTGGTTTGGGAAGCCACCCACCCAATTCTTTGTATCCAGGGTGCTGCTGTTTTGAGGAGGAGCCAGAAGTCAGCTGAGGGGTTTCTACTCTAGGGTGGAAGGAGTGGGTTCATAAGGGCGGAAGGATCCAGCTGGGCCAAAAACAGCCACAAGGAAAATGCCAGAAGTATGACCCAGGGCCTGGATGCCACTAGGATATTGTGGGAGGCCCCAGCAGAGGTCAGTGACCTTGGGTGACCACAAGCAGGAGGGCAGGCAGCCCCAGGGAAAGCAGATGTTACTTTGTAGAATAAGGATAAATGTTCTCTATTTCTTTAATACGCATTGATCACTTACTATGGGCCAGGCCACTCTTTTATAAATATGAAGAACATTCTTTTCTTGGGTACATGGTGGAGCAAGGGGTTAAGGCACAACACTAGGAAGCTATCCGCAGCCACTGCAGCGCCTCCCTGCAAGCCAGGGAGGTGACCCATATGGCCCTGCAGACCTCTCCTGCCTCACCCGCTCCTCCCCTCAGCAGTGTGCCTGTTCTGCCTGTTCTGCTCCCAGCTCTGTCTCTGGTGAGACCTCTCACCCTCCACACCTCTGGCCTGTACCCCAGCTCTTGTATGCATAAATAAATAAATCTTTTTTAAAAAAGGAATTATTCTTTTCCTCTGAAGCTTAAAAATATGTAAGACAAATGTTAAAACAATGATTAAGAGCAAAACAGGGACGCAGAATTGCTAAGGCAGAGGAGGCAGGGCCTAGTGCGTGAGGGTGTGGGCCCTCACCTGGGGCTGCCAAGCGCAGTCCAGTCTGCCGCTCACTGCAAGAGACTTCTGTGTTTTAGGTTCTCCATCTGTAAGGTGACCAGCGCCACCTTAAGAAAACTGCTCATGGGCTGTGGAAAGAGTTAAAAGAGGCGGGATGTGCACTGCCTGGTTATCCGAGAAAGCTCCTTTCCTTCCAGAAGTTTGCCTGACTGCTCTGTGGTGGCTTCACACGTCCCCACTGTTCTGGTCTTCCCACCTGGGTACCCTCAAATTACTTTCTCCTCCCCATCTGTTTATTGCCAGGACCAGGGCCAAAAGGAGGCACTCCAGGAATTTAAACCCCTCAGGGCTGTCAAATCCTATTACCCAGGCTGAATGTGCCATCACCCACTGACCATTGCCTTTTTAACATTGCCTTTTTGTTAACTCCAAAGGATGACTCTCTGGTGGGAGCACTTCTGGCATGAGGAGGAAGCACGCCTGAGACCCCACCAATCTACTCACTCATTAGGCTAACTGTCTATAAATTCTTTGACAATCCTCTCCATAAAAGCTCCATTCTAAGTTCCCTTTCTTTGACCGTGACCTGGACTTGTGTGACTCACTGCTGATGAACATCTGAAATGAGCTTCGTGACTTCAGGTCTGGCTCGTAAAGGGTGATGTTTATGACCAGTTTACGGCTGGTTTTGGGTCTTGCTCTCCTTCTCTGGACATGGGAATATGCACCCCGGAGCCTTGACTCACCTGGAAGAAGTATGGCAGCCAAACGGAAGGCAAATATAAGTTTGCAGAATAAGGATAAGTATTATTCATTTCATTATTATGTATCGATCACATACTATAGGCAAGTCACTCTCTTATAAGTAAGGTGATAATAGAAGGTAGAATTATGAATTCTTTCCCTCCTGAAGCTTACAAATATATAAGAAGGCAATGTTAACACAATGATTTAATCAACCAGGCTGAAAAGGAAAAGAACACATGGAGAAAGTGCACAGACACTGTGATGGAAGGGGTGCCCAGCTGTTCTAGCCTCCAGCTGCTCACAGCTCTCCAGTCCAGCGGCCAGTCAGGTGAGAGAGCAGCCTTCAGATGTCTCCAACCCAGCCTGCTAACTGCCTGGCCACTGCTGAATGAAGCAGAAACAACCTGTTTCCAGAACCCTACCACACCACATACTCCTGGTCAGTCAGTGCTACCACTAAATTTGGAGTGAATTGTTAAGTTGCCATAGTAATCAGAACTGGCCACATGGGTGTGTGACCTGTACGTCACACAGAGCCCTTCCCTCTGACGAGGCTCGTGCTTAGACTTGAAATTCTTAGTCATTTTTGCACTGGGCCCTACGAAGTATGTATCTGTCCTGAGCCCTGCCCACAGGAATTACTCTTTTCCTTATGGAACGAAGGTCTTTGTAGACAGCACACGTATGTATCTGGTCCGTATGTGCAGTGGACAGAGAATACAGGTTTGGAACCAGCCAAATCTATAAGTTCAAATCCCAGTGGCACCACTGATCATCCTTGTGACCTCGGGTCAGTCACTTATCCTCCCTGAACTTCAGTATCTTACCTGTGTCCTGGGGATAATGACAGTGCTGACCTTCAGGTGACAGCAAATACCAAGTGAACAACATTACTTCTTGCACAAACTAAGGCAGTAGCCTCTTATTGTCTCTGCCTCTGGTATCTTCTTTTAAAGAACCTTCCATACCTACATCAGATTAATCTCCCTTTGCTAGAACTACACTGCTCCTGCTCCTAAACCTTCAACGGCTGCCCATTTCTACTACAGTCCGGAGTCCTTACTGGGCTTTGAGACCCAGTATCAGATATGAAGTTATCATTTTAGACTCATCTTCCAGTGCTCCATTACACTATGCTGCTTCAAACAGAGGAAGTCTCCTGAAATACTTTTCACGTTGACTTTTCAGAGCTTTTGCCCAAGCTATTCCACCCTCTAGAGGTATATCCTGAACCTTGCCGACAATCTCAGCATTCTGGTGTAGTCAACAAACTTATATGATTGCATGTAGACTTTTAGTGCCATCTAAATCATGTTTTCTTTCTTTTCATTTTAAAGGTGTTTATTTATGCATAGAAAAATGGAGATATAGTTGGGGGGGGTGGTGAGAGGAGTCACCAGAGACAGAGTGGGGAGCAGAACAGGTGAATCTACTCAAACACACTGCTGAGGGGAGCAGCTGGTGAGACAGGAGACGTCTGCTGCGCCATGTGGGTTAGCTCTCTGGCCCTGGATCAACTCAGGCCCTAGCAGTAACAGACTGAAACTGACTCCTAGGCCATCAGGGAGGCCCTAAGTCCTATGTTCTTAAGTAGTGCTTCCAACTATGACATCTTTGGTACAGGTAACCCACCTCCACCATTAGAAGGAACTCAGGTGAAATGTGATCTGTTCACACTTACACATTGCTAAGCGCTTACATAGCTTCTGCAAGCAACAGAAATACAGCAGTTATTGAACCACTGCCTGTCAAATAAAAATGTTCCTAATCATTTCCTATAACTATAATGTGCATAATCATCATTTTCCCAATGACCACATGAAAGCCACTACAGCTGTTAGTTAACACTTAACAGCGTGCACTACAATGAAGTTATTCACATACTACACATATAAATTCATGCCACATTCTCCATGACCCTTGGCCCGGGATTTCTTTGGGCCTTTTCACCAGTGTGTTGTAGGAGTCGGCCTTGGGACTAGACCTCTGCTCAAATCCTGCCTCTCCTGATAGCAGTGTCACCTATTTATTTTAAAAATGAGGATACCTATCTCACAGGGGCCCAGGATAAGATAGTTTGGCTGCTGGCCAGAACAGACACTCCTTGAGAGTTTCAAGTTCTAAAAGGCGGCGGCGGGGCCTTTGAAGGTTATGTTGGAGTGGGGATGGGAAATGGGACAAAAGGAATAGTTGTAGGTGACAGACTTGGACTTTCAGTGGTGAATGTAATATAGTGTAGACAGACGCTCGTTCAACAATGCACACAGAAATGTATGTAATGTTATAAGGTGATGTTACTTCAATTAAAAGAGAAAATGCCTGGGGGGCGTTGTGGGGGTGGAGGGACGGTTTAAGAGGAAACCGGAAAGCTTGTCTTGTGTAACTTCTCATCCAGTGCGGAAATTTCCTGCACAGCATCCCTGTCAATCCCCACTCAGCTTCCACTTGACTTTCCGGAACAGGAATGTAGTACCTCACTGGGCATCTGTTCCACCTGCACTGGATGGAACTGTCGGGAAGTTATTTTAACAGAATCTTCGCCCCCGACGCCCTGCCCTGGTGCCCCCTTGCACCCCCAGTCCTTTTCCCCTCCCTCCCGAGAGACCCGCCAGCCAGCGGGTCTCCGCCCCCCGCCCCCCGCCGCCGCCACCTCCAGCCGGGTGATAAGCGCGGCCCCGCCCCAAGCCTCCTCTTCTCCATCTGTCCGACTGGGCTGAAAGTCCAGCCGGCGCCCCTCGCCCTCCCGCAGCGACAGGAGCTGGGGAATCACCCTGAAGCCCCTTCGCCGGACCCAGGGAGCCCTCCTCCTCCTGCTGCTCGCTCGCTGGAGACGCCACCGAGCCCGCCGCGTCCGAGCCGCCGGGGATGCCGAGCGACTGCGCCTTCAGCACCGGACTCCGCCGCCCGGAGGCCGCCGCCGCCCGCGGGCCCGCCGCGAGACCAGGGCGTCCCCGCGGCGGCGGCGGGGTCCCGGCGCCTCGGCCCACCCGCCCCGGGCGCGCTGGGACTCACCTGGGGGGCGCGGCCGCGGGTCCGGCGTGATCCTCGCGCTGGGCTCGGCGCCTGGGGTGCCGGCTCCCTGCGCCCCGCCCGCCCTCGGGCCGCTCCACGTGGCCGCTCCACGTCCTCCTCCCGCCGCAGCCGCCGCCCTGAGGGGCAGAGTCCCGAGCGCCAGCGGTGTCCTGCCCCGCCCAGGCCCTCGACCCCAGCCTCGGGCCTGCACCCGGCCGCCGGCTGCCTCCTCCCTGCGTCCCTGCCGTCCCAGCCCTCCCGGCCCAAGGAGGGTGGCAAGAATGAAAGGAGAGAGAGAGGGCGGGAGGGAGAGAGGGAGAGACTGTGGATAGGACAAGCGATTAACTGGTGATGCGGTGCCTGCCACCACCTGCAGGGACCCAGATGTGCACAGCTGGACTGCACCTACTGTTAGTTGTCATTGTGACTGATGTATGTGCTGTGTGTGTCAGGAACTTAAGACACAGCAGCGGTATTTGGGGTGACAGACTGTCCAGTGTGACAGCAGGGGAGGGTATGGCCAGTGTGTGAGCGATGGGTGTGTGCCGGCCCAGGTGTACCTGTGTTAGCGGTACCTGTGTTGTAGCTATGTGACCACTTCCCAAGTTGTTTTGGACAGCTACATGACAGCTGACGGCTGGTTCCCAGCGAACTGTGGCTGTGTGACCTGCAGTTGCCTTACTGAGTGGTTCCATGTGAGTTGCAGGGGTGCCATGGGGTGTGGGCCTGGAAAAAGCATCATCTCAAGGGGGGTCCGAGCCTCCTGTTGCAGTGTGGCTGCATTTTGTGGTGAAAATGGAGTAGCGCCTCTTTTCGTCCCCGAGACCAGTCCTTCACCTAGGCTTGAGGCTAGGTCTCACCCAGCACCCCAAAGACTTAGTTCTTTGAATTAATGACTACTTACCGCTCCAGAATCTTTCACATCTCCCTCTCCACTAGCTCCTTTCCATCCACATCCATCATAATAATCATCAAGGTCACCCTGTTGTCCTTCCTGTTCCTGCAGTGGACACTGCCTCTGGACCCCTAATGGACACAGCAGCACCCTTCCTTCTGTGTTCTCTCCTCATGGAGAGCTGGAGGCTCTGTTCAGGGAGCTTCCGTCATTATGTATTATTGTAACGGGGGTCCTCAGGGAATGGGGACGGTCCAGGATCACTGCCCCTACCCTTAGTAGGGTGGAGCTGAGCAGGAATAAGAAGATGCTGGAGAGGAGACTGAGGAAGGAGGGAGGGACAAAGGGAGGGAAATGGCTGGGAGGAAAAATCCTAAATAAATTACACAAATAAATTATAAACTCCAACCCCCACTCTAAACCTACACTATCCAAAAATTACAAATCCCATAAAGTCATTATCAAAGAGTGAATCACTGGCACCTAAAAGTAAATTTTTTTTAAAAGATTTATTTATTTACGCATACAAGCACTGGGGGACAGGCCAGAGGTGTGGGGGGTGAGAGGATTCACCACAGAGAGCGGGGAGCAGAACAGGCAGATCAACAGAAGTACACTGCTGAGGGGAGCAGCGGACACAGCAGGAGAGGTCTGCCTTGCCATGTGGGTCCCCTCCCAGGCCAGCAGCAGGGATCAAACTCATGCTGCAGTGACTTTGCTTCATAGTGTGTTGCTTAACCCACTGCGCCACCAGGGAGGCACACCTAAAAGTAAAATTAAGCAGCCAAGCTAAGTATAAAGGCAAACATGTGAGCCTTAAAGTCCGTTTTCTTTCATAACCATCTCTCAACATGTCATTAAGTTCTAACTCCAAAAACTAGTAAGACATTTACAAATCTGTATCCCTCTCTTCTCCTTATTATTCATTATACTATTTCCCCTTCTTTTATAAATAAAACCCTTTATTAATTTTTATTATGTGTGCCTGCAATTAAAACATATTATAAAAGCCTTTCAAGCATGCAAATAAAAACCCAGTCAAACAAACCCATTTTATATTAAAATTACCCTGTAATGGAAGGAAGGAATGACCAAACGAAGGGATGAAGGAAGGGGAGCAGCAAGGAGACCTGGAGGAAGCACATGGAGCAGAGAGACGTGAAGAAACTGCACTTGCTTCTTGGTGCTAAAGTGGTTAGAACAGATTCAGGTGAGAGGCCCATGGGGAACTTAACAGTGGCAGCTTTTATCTTGATTTGGATTTTGCTCTGTTCCTCCCAGACTTGTCTGACCCTTTCTGACCCTTTTCTATGGGTCTCCACCTAAAGGTACTTTAGCCTTGTGGCAGCTTTCAGGCCTCGCTTTGGGCCAATCCTGTTAGGCTGGAATTTCACCTACGAGGGGATAGGTAAGTTTGGATGCTTGATTTGGTCATTAGATCCTTTGTCTTTTCTGTATTGTTTACTAATTGTATTAAAGTTACTTTCCATTAAAGGTCTCATATGTTTATCTTGATGGGTCAGATGGCAGATCCCATTTAGAGTGGGCAGGTTTGGGGGTTCCTATGTGCCCTTCTCCCTGCCCTGTAACATTATGGGTTGAATTGTGCTACTCCCCTCCATTCACATGTTGAAGTCCTAACCCCCAGAATGTGACCGTATTTGGAAATAGAGTAGTGCAGAAACAGATAAAATGAGGTCAGACTGGAGTAATAAGGACCCTAAATCCAGTATGAATGGTGTCCATAATATCCATATATGCACAATATTACGTGCATGTACAACACACTCACACACATGGAGAAAAGCACGTAAAGATGAAGGCAAAGGCTGAAGTGAAGCTTCTTCATAGCAAGGAATGCTGAAGACTGCCAGCAAACCACCAGACGCTAGAGCGGTGTGGAACAGATTCCTCCTCACAGTTCTCTAAAGGAACCAGTCCTGCTGACATCTTGATCATGAGCTTCTAGCCTCCAGAAATGGGAGACAATAAATTTCTATTGCTTAAGACACCCAGTTTGTGGGTGGTACTTTGTTATGGCAACCTCCAAATGCTGATGAATTCAAATCTTGAATTCCAATCTCAAAGCCCCAGACTACAGCAGGAATTGAACGTCCTACTCATTGTCCCCAGGTCTTAATTTATAAAGGTGACTTGACTAAGTGACCACACAGGAGGTCAATGCCATGGAAAGAGAAGTTGACGATGACAGTTCCTCCTAGAAATGAGAGTCCCAACTTGCCACACAGTTGCACACAACAGTTTGGTCAGAAGTAGAGAAGAGCAAGGGAGTAAGGACAGGGGTCACTGTCCTTACTCGTGGGAAAGGCAAGCCGGGCAGAGCGGGTTAGGTTCACAAGGGCTCATCTGAATAATCCTGGTGGCCTTTGGGGAGCAGGGGCTGTCCTAAGTGCCCAGTACCTGACCCTGCCTTGACTTAGGACATGGGAAATGCAGATTGGTGTGTGAGAGTTAGGTAAAGGAAGTGGTTCAGAGTATGGGCTCCGAATCACAGGGGACAGGTAAACAACTGTGGTCATTAGTTTGGCCTAGTGATTAATGGGTGCAAAAAGACAAATATAGAATGTAAAAAACACAATAAGAACATCCACCCCAGGGCCTCCCTGGTGGTGCAGCGGGACTAACGTGGCACTGTGAAGCATCCACAGCGTGAGTTCGATCCTAGGCCAGGCAGGGGACCCACATGACTCAGCAGGCCTCTCCTGCCTTGCCTGCTTCTCCCCTCAGCAGTGTGTTTCAGGGGATCTGCCTGTTCTGCTCCCCACTCTGTCTCTGGTGAATCCTCTTACCTTCTGTACAGACTCTGGCCTGTACCCCAGCTCTTGTGTGCATAAATAAATAATCTTTTTTTTAAAAAAATACATCTACCCCAACCTCTATGTATCTGAATCTGAGTGCATCCTCTTCTACCTCAAATCTCTCCCTTCCCCATTTTCTCCATTCTGGAGGTGAATCCCTGAATCTATACAGTTAGAAAAACAGGGGTCATTCGGGATTCTTCCTGCTCTTCTCACCTCCAGCTTACTACCAAGTCCTTGTCAATTCTGCCTCCTACCTTGGAGAGTTTCAAGTCTCTCCCTATTCAGGCAGTCACCTGGTTAACAGCCTGAGTTCTGTGAGCAGCCTCCGACTGTCCTCTTTACTGTCACCCTCACCTTCCCCCAATTCATACGTCAGGGACTTACTCTTCTAATGGTGTTGCAGACCCTTTTTCAAACTCTGATGACTTTCCTTCGCCCAGGGTAACTCTAACATGCGTTATGTAGCATCCACAGCCTGGATCTGGACCATCTATGTTCTAGCCACCACATTTGTTTCCTCTAGGAAGTCCCTCACAGCCAGGCCTCTGCTTATGTAGTTTCCTCTCCTGGAATGACTGCTCTTCACACCACCTCCCCTTTCCTGGGAAAGTCCTTCCCACTTTTTGATGTTACCTTAAATGTTCCACAGTGACAGTGTGTCCCTCACTTAGCGCCCCACTCTTATTGCAGGGATTCACACTAACCACACATTGGAACCTGCCAGAGTTAGACTCCTTTCTAGACTCCATTCTAGAGCAGCTCTGCCAGGCATGGAGGCTGGACACAGTAGTTTTTAAACTCCTGGATCATTCTAATCTTCAGTCAGGGCCGAAGTCCTGCTGCCGGTGAAGACAGGAACAGCACCCCTGGCCCGTCCACTCGGGCATGGCAGAGAGTGGGCGACGAGTAAATGTGGCGCAGGCAGGAATGGTATGAAACGTGAGTGACACTCTGAGTGGCTCTCACGCGTGTGTGACTGTGTGGGATGCTGCCGACGAGGAGCTGAGCCCGAGTGACAGAGCGGGCGTCAGCGTGTGGATGGTGTCCAGGAGAGGCCGAGCACCGGGGACTGCATTGCCACCACGTAAGTGCCATGTCCTGAGTGTCACTGTGAACAGTCACTTATCCTGTCACTTATTTTGTGTGACAGGGCAGAGCGTGATCCTAGAACTGGCTGTGTCGTTTCTGTGCCGGGCCCGGTGGCTGGGGCAGTCGAACCAACTGCTCGACTGGCCACGGCAGAGCTCTCGGAAGGGCCCCGGGTGGTCCTCACGAACATGGCGGCTGTGGGGAGGCCGCCCGTCATCTCCAGGGGCTGCACTCTCGGTGACCTCGAAGCAGAAGTAGGAGGCGCGATGGCGCGAGTTCCGGTCAGCCTAAGGGAGGCCTGCCCGAGTAACCCGAGCCGGCTAGGCATAGAGCGTCGGGTGCAGCCCCCTCACCCCAGCGACCTCCTAGCACCGCCCCTCGCTCGCCGCGGGGCGCTCCGCAGGTGGGCGGGGTCGGGTGCCCCGAACCGCCGGTCAGGGGAGGTGGGACCTGCACAGGCGTCCAATGGCGCGTAACGGGCGGGGCGGGACGCGCACCTGCAGGGCCACTAGTCGAAAGTCCAGGCGCTGGAGCCAGCGGAGAACTTGGGAGTCGGAACCCAGTTGCCTAAGATGCTGAGTTCCTCCCTGAGCCCCCAGAATGGCACCTGGACAGAGTCCTTCTTTCTGCTCTTGGTGCTTGGCGTTGCCCTCTACTTGGGTTACTACTGGGCATGTGTGCCCCAGGTGGGTGCAGATCCAGAGCGCTGACTGGCGGGTTGGGGATAGTCTGGTCTAGGGGGCAGCTTGCAGCCTGGGGCTCCAGCTCAGTACGGGAGCTGGCAAGGTTGGATCTCCAGCCACCGCTGAGGTTTGACGTCCCAGTACACCACCGCCGCCCTGCGCTTCAGCCTGGCTCCACTTTGCTGCTATCAGCTAAAGGGGAGCCTGTTGTCGCTCACCTAGATGTCTGCATCCCTCGCGCTTCCTATGCCTGCTGTGCCTTTTGAGCCTCAGAATGGACCTATGATGTGGACAAGCATTTGGGGAAGGCGAGAGGGAAGGCAGGGAAATGTGCAGACTGCTTTCCTGTTCCTTTTCAGCTGCTTCTCCTTAGCTGCACTGAATGAAGAGCCGTGGGGGCTGTGACTTATGCCCAAACAGCCCTGCTTCTCCTAAGGGGGGATCCCGACTTTGCTCAAGTCTCATGGAGAGACCCTACCTCTTGCATTCATGTTTTAAGTTCTACCCCTTCGAACAGTGCAGTTTTAAAGTATTGAAGGGGGTTGATTTTTTATGATTTGGAGGTTGTCACTGAAATCTCAATCTTTTAATCATTAAGATTTCAGGTAGTAGAAGAAAGCAATTGAGTCACACCCTTTACAAAGGTCTATAGGGCATTTTAATGTTACCTGGACTTCTCTGTAATTTCAAAACTTTCCACCACTAGCATGCATTGTTTGTAAAATGCCTGCCTTAATAAAAGTATAAAATCCAAACTTCACATACCCTATAAATTTTCTGACTTGCAAAGTCAGTCATTTCAGAAAAGAGCTAAATAGTTTCTTTTGTTGAACTAGCCACACAGAAGACAGAGAGCTTGGCCAATTTATAATTCAGACCTTTCCTTGACTTCCACATAGCAGTTAAAATGCAGAAAAATGCCATTCTGAGGGCCCTAAGGGCATGGAATTTGGATTATCCAGCATGGTAATGGGTGGATACTGATTCATCCACAGCAACCAATGGCATAATACTAATTAATTCTCATCAGTGTATCAAGAAACAATTTGCTAGCATTAGAATGAAACTAACCTGCATAAATCAAACGTGTGCATCTTGTTCTACACTACTGAGCTGTCTGACCAAGGATTTATTAAGGCAACAGCTTGAAATCTTGGTCATTAAAGTTAACACAGTATAGTGACTAGGAGCACAACTTCTAGGTCAAGAGGACCTATGTTTAATAGCAGTTCCACTAACTAGCAATTTTCATGCCCTTTGACACTTTTTTTCATGCCTTTTAACCTTCAAACCTGATCCCACAAGGGGAATCACTCTCAAAGAGCTGTGAGGGTCACAGGCTGTGATTGTGTCAAGTGCTTAATACGATGCTTGGGACATAATAAGCACTGAACACATTTTACCTGCTAATATTAGTGGGTAGTACCATTAACTCCACTTTCCTTCTTGCTGGCTGTGACTTTAGGCAAACAATAAAACCTTAAGTTTTTTCACATATAAATTCATCCTAGTTCACACAGCTGGGTTAGCTTAGTATCTGCACATAGCACACAGCAATTCATAGGTGTTACTAATCCAGACCTTAAGGACTGGGGTATTTGTATGAGTCACACCTTATGGCAGTCACACTACTAACTTGACCTCTCTAGTTCATTATCTGCCCAGCCCTGCTAGCATACTCTTCCTTCAAGACAGCCTTCTCTGAGGCCAGGCCCTCTCATTCACTTACTGTCTAGAACCACATGGAGGAGTTGAAAGGACTGAGTGTCCTGGGCCTGATCTGTCCATCAACCCATCCCTAGTACCTGCCCCCTGGTCAGTATGAAGAGAAAATTTGTTCACACTGGGAATATTCCTCCTTTACAGTCTAACGACATTGGCCCCATGAGTACAAGCAAACAGGTGCTGTGGTTAAAGCAGCTCCTCGGCAGAGTACACGCTAAGGAACAGGAATAGGCAACAAGGGGGTGCTATAATCAGGAGTGAGGAGGGCAGAGCTCTGCTAGGGAAGATGAGTGTGGCTAATTCAATTGCAAGGCAAAGGTCACATACTGAACATACTGCATTTCTTCAGCCTTGCCCAGAATCCCAGACCTTCCTGCAGCTGGACAATTTATAAGCTTGCTATCTCTAAACTGGACTTGGTCATAGACAGGCAGCACCTGGTCAGCTGTAGCAGCTCTCAGTCCTGGTTCTTAACTCAGGATCAGTTCTGGAAGTCACACTCCAAGAGTTTGGGGTCTTTGGGGGCACTAACTGAATTACATTAACAGAAGTGACCTGGCCATCCCAAGATGAGGTAAGCTGGATTTCTCACCTCCACACAAAGCAGAGTACTCCAGGCTGATCCTGCGTGGGGGCATTACTGGCTAATGCACAAACCAGGAGCGTGAGTAGACTGTATTCTGTGATTACAGAGGCCTCAACTGGTAACAGGGTCCCGATTTCTGGCCTTCCTGAGGCAACACTGTCCAGTCACCGCAGAGACTTTCTACCCTACGCTGTGGTGTATTGAGGGGCGGCTACAAACCATATTTCGAGTCCTGCTACAATCTCAGCCTCTAGTCCCGTACTGGAGGTAAGAAGGGACAGGGGTGAACAGGAAGCAGGAAGCTGGAAGTATTGGGGAGTCCAGACTACCTCCTTGAAAATGGTTCTCTGCCCCATCTACCTCAGAGTATTAAAGGTAGAGTGGCTGTGTGGAAAGCTCTATTATTGCACAATCGTGAGGTAATATTCAACCTTTTATGTTCCCCCTGCAACCTTATTTCATCGTAATGTTTTGTATAGCCCACCCCTCAAATGCTGTTGATGGGAAGTTTCCATAGTGTTTGAGGGCATGGCAGGGGATAAACCTTTTCAAGTGAAGATGTTCCTAACTGTATCTGTGTGTGCCTTTTCCTACAAAACTGCAGTGAAGTCATCCAAACCCCAGATGGAGGACAACTCCTGCTAGACTGGGCTGGCCTACATGACAGCTGTCTATTCCCTGATCCGAATGCTCAGCCCATTGTACTACTGCTGCCTGGCATCACGGGCAGTAGCCAGGAAAAATACATGTTACATCTAGTTAATCAAGCTTTAAGAGATGGCTACAGGTAAGGCTGGGCACAGCCCTGGAGCTGGGCAGTGACATTTTTAACAGGGAGGTCAGGTCAGACCCGGGAAGTATTATATGATGGGCCCGCTTGACCGAGACTCAAGGGAGGGCTTTGTGAAGGCTACCAGAAGGGCAGACTTTCCAGAGCACATGGCTAACGAAGTACTGTGTGTGCCACAGGGCTGTTGTATTTAACAACCGAGGCTGCCGTGGGGAAGAACTGCTGGTGAGTCCCCTTCCTCCTCACAGTAGCCCTTCACCCCCCTCCCTTCAGCGATGCTGGGCCCCGGGCACTCTCTCCATCTTTTCACCATCCACTTTTCTGCCTTCTGGCCAAGGCTTCCCTCCTGACCAGTGATCTGGTTTGCTCCAGACCCACAGGGCTTTTTGTGCCAGCAATACTGAAGATCTGGAGACAGTTGTGAACCACATAAAGCACCGCTACTCCCAAGCTCCACTGATGGCCGTGGGCGTCTCTTTGGGAGGGTAAAGACTGCCTGGGCTTAACCAAAAGGCCCAGTCTTATTTTTCCTCCTCTACATCCTCTCCCCTTCTCTCCTCTGTCCCAACTCACTAATGCAAACCCTCCTCTCACGGCCCCTGGTCCGCCCGCAGAATACTAGTGCTGAACCACCTGGCACGAAAGGGGCAGGCAGCAGGGCTGGTGGCAGCACTGACTCTATCTGCATGCTGGGATTCCTTTGAAACGACCAGCTCCCTGGAAACACCCCTGAACTCACTACTCTTTAATCAGCGCCTCACTGCTGCACTCTGTCGTGTTGTGGACCGGTAGGGTTGGGGCAAGTGGAGGGGCGTGGGGGAGACAGGGTAGGATGGAGTTCCTTACTCGTGAGCTAAGACACAGGATGGAGCTTAGTCAGGTCCAGAGTAGAGCTGACCCTCAATGCGATCTTTTGCAGAAACAGAAAAGTGATAGAAAAGGTGGTCAATGTAGACTCGGTGCTCCAGGTTAGTGTTTTCAACCATCCCCTTCCACCCAAAATTGTTCCTCTAACATCTTCCCACCCCCGTGAGCCCATCCCACCCTCCACCACCCACAGGCCCGCACAATCCGCCAATTCGATGAGCGCTACACATCTGTGGTCTTTGGCTACGAAGACTGTGTTACCTACTACCAAGCAGCAAGCCCAAGAACCAAGGTAGATGCCATCCAGATCCCTGTGCTCTGCCTCAACGCAGCCGATGACCCCTTCTCCCCAGCCCATGGTAAGTGCCCTGTATCTGAAAGATGGAGAGCCCAGGGAAAACGGACCAGGAGGTGTCAGTGGAGGGTGCTAGGGAGCTCAGAAAAGGCCCGGCAGGGTGGCTGACCTCTGCAACCCCTCCCCAAGCTCTTCCTCTGCAGGCCGCCCAGCACTCGCCCTATGTGGCACTGCTCATCACAGCTCGAGGTGGCCACATCGGCTTTCTGGAAGGGCTGCTCCCCTGGCAGCACTGTTACATGAACCGCCTCTTCCATCAGTACTCCAAAGCCATCTTCCAGCACCCTGCAGAGCTGCTCAACCTTGGGGCCGCCTCCCCTCCCGAGGGAGGCAAGTGCTGACGAGTACCATTCGGGGTCTTGGTTCAGTCTTCCCAGTTTATTAAATATCAACTTTACCTGCCAATGGGCTAGGGGTTCATTTTCCCTTTCGAGGCCAGGGTAGACCATCCAGGGACTAATGGCATATTTAGCCTGGCTGGTTTGGAGCCACCCAGCTGAATCCACAGATTACTACCTGGGGCTTTCTGTTGCCCTGTGCCTGCTCCAGCAAATGCAAGAGCGCACATGAAGAGCAACTGGCCACAAGCTGAAGGGGAGAAAGAGAAACTGCAGGACAGCAGTGCCTCTGGGTCCCTGGACATTTTCACATATTTCTGGAGAAAGGAAATCTCAGGCCTGGAGTCTCTAGCAGGGAGAGGGAGGAGGCAGGTGGTGTGGCCCAGGCTTTAGACACCTCTCCTGGGTGGATCCACACATCATGAATGCCGGGTTCCCAGAACTCAAAGTTGCACAGGGCCAGGACCAAGTTTTATCTGGAAAGGGCAGGCGGTGCTCGCCAGTCCCAGCTGAGGCAACTTCAGCTGTGGAGCCAGGTGTAGTAATGGGGTCCGGCCTCCACTCTGGCATAGGACTCCCGGAACTGGGAGGCTAAAGTAGACCCGGCAAGGCACTCTGGAGCAGCAGGATGGTCATGACAATAAGCCCAACACAGAGCAGCAGCAGCAGCCACACAGGAACACTCCCTGCAGGAGGGGCAAGAAGCAGTCAGGGCAAAGGGCCTTCACGGCCTAAAGAACAGAGCCCCCAACCTGTTCAAGGAGGGGCAGCAGGCTACAAATAAGCAAGCCCCTTTTCCAGGGAGCAAGTTTCTTGGTCAGCTACAAGTGGGGTGCTCCCCTCCCCCAGCCAAGTCCCACCCCAGTGACTCACGCCGTGAGGGCAGTAGGTGTAGTTGGCAACGACTATCCACAGCCACAGAAAACAAGGCAGTTTCGTGGGACCCAAGGAGCTCTGGACCGCGACCCTTTTTCTCAGGTAGAAAGGCCACATCTGTCACCACGATGCCATGGGCCTCCCTGACATAGTAGAGGCGCTGGGGATAGAAGTAGTGAGGGAAAACCCCGTTGAGAATATTCCTTTTGGAAAACACGGCCCCTACTCCCCAAAGGCTTTCCCACTACATGCTAGGCCAGACTTCCTGCAGTCAGGTCAAGGCAGGGCTAGAGCCCCCACCCCAAAGATCCCGCAGCACTGAGACCACCTCTACCCGTTACCTGGAGAGAGAAAGCTATGTAGATGGCAACAGAGCCAGTGACCGTGCCCAGGCCTAGGAAGGTTCCCGATTCACTGCAACAACAATAAAGCACTCATTATCTCGGAGGCCTGTGCAGTCACCTTCATTCACCAGCAACGGTTCTCAGGTGTGTCAGAAGCACCCCCAGGTACCCACAGACCCAGCCAAACCTGCATTGCTTCACACCTGACACTAAGGCAGGAGACGACTTCCTGGCCACAGGGCTTGGTCCGAAGGGGCAAAAAAGTGAAGCCATCCCAGGCTGTGAGGTAGCAGGGTGGGGGCTGGCGCAGACGCTTGTGGGGAATCTGCACTGTGAAGAGTCGGAGCCCAACAGGCTGATCTGGAACCTGCCCGAACCTGGGGGGTCAGGTTAGAGACTATTCAGCTCCCAGGCCTACCCAAACCTCCTTACCCAGGGAGCACCCTTGCACCCTGGTCAGGCCTGAGGTAACACCAACCAAGACCTACACTCCTTCCCAGCTTCCCCCAGTCTTTCCCCACTCTTTTTTTATATTTGGGCTGTGCCTCTTTTAGCACCCTCTAGGGTCGTCACACCTGCAGGCCTGGTAGCGGTAAGGCGTGTTAGAAAAGGTGGGTCCGTTCTCTTGCCAGTGCAGCTGTGTCACCAGCTGATCCTTCTGCCACACGGAGGCCTTAAGGTCCCAGCCCACAGTTACCAACTGGTTAGGATTCAAGATTCCAAGGATGGACAGTTAGAGGATCCACTTATTGGACAAGCAGCATAGCCACCTCTCTCCGCCCTCTCAACTCCTCACCTTGCCATCAGGCCCAAAAGCCAGATCCTGAATCTCCCCTTCATGGGCTTTGAACTCCAGCACCTTCTCCAGGCTTGGTACCTGTAGTCAAACCACCACTGTGGTGAGACCAGGCAGGTGAAGAGACTAAAATGTCCCCCATCCCTCATCTCTTCTAACTGTGACTCAGAGCAGGCGCCACTCACAAGTTTCCCTGAACCCTGGTTCGGTTTTTCACAATTCTGGTCCTGCTGCTACTGACTCTCATCCTCCCCAAATCCCCCCAAATCCCACCTTCCAGACGCGAACGCAGCCATCTGTCCCTCCAGTGGCGAGCAGGCTATTATCGTGGTTGAAGCACACCACTTTCTGCAGGGGATCTGGGCTGAAGTCTGTCTGTACCGCCTGCAAATTCTGGACACTGAGTTCTACCCCTTCCTGGTGGGTTTCAGCTCCAGATTTCCTCTCTGCTGGGGCCGTTCCCTTCCTCTGCCGAGGTGCCTGATCCTTGGAACCTGCAATACAGACAGCCCGCCAAATTCCAAGCTTCTAGAGTAAGTACCACTCTCTACACACAGCTGGACAAGATCCAGCTTCTCACCTGCTACCATAACTCCACTCCCAGTCCTAATGCTTTGGTCACTTGAGTGATTTACTCATTTTAACCCTTCTCCCAAAACTAGAGGGGGCTTCTCACCTGCCTTCTCTGCCTTGGTTTTGTCCTTCTGCTGACTGGTCTGGAAACGCAGCAGCTGGCAGTGGGCATCCTGCCCTGCAGCAAGGATGTTACCAGCTAGTGCCATGTTCATGGTAGCCCGTGTCTCAGTGTCATGGGAGTGTAGCAAGGAGGCACTCAGACACCCATTGATCCGCTCTAGCTGCAAAAAGTGCTATGGGAGAGAGAACCAGGATAGGCAAGGCTCAGGGTGCCTAGAGAGCACCAAGGAGGTAGTTACATTCCAAAGTCAGATGGGCTCCCCTTTGCTTACAGCACTTTCTAGTTCAAAAGACTTTTTCGAGCCCTTTCTTTCTCTCTGAGTCTCATAAATCTGTACAGCAAGTAGGATGCGATTACAACCTCGACCCTACAGAATAGAGTGATGCT
Organism: Galemys pyrenaicus; assembly: GCA_019455555.1. NCBI lineage: Eukaryota > Metazoa > Chordata > Mammalia > Eulipotyphla > Talpidae > Galemys > Galemys pyrenaicus. Next base: position 2,935,461 of record JAGFMF010011433.1, read on the forward strand.
CAGTAGAGCACAGAAACCTTAGCTGATCGGGAAAATACCCGGTAACTGAGACAGTGAGGCAAGTCTATGTGGACCCTCAGAAGGGAGTCAGGATAAAACCCCTGGACCTGCTCTCGAGGTCGAATTGAAGCATTCCAGCCTACGCAACGCTGTGCAGCTTCCACTTTACCCCAGAAGTCTCTCAACCGCCCGGAGGAGTAAATGATAGCGGGAAATTCGTGCTAAGGCGTCAGATATGCTGGAAACTCCCACCCAGGGAGGGGCAGGGTCCTAAACTGGGGTGCGGCTCGTCCCCGCCACCTTCCGGAATCGCCCCTCAAACCCTGGGCTATCAGGTCTCTGGGGCCCAGTGCTCTCACCACGCCATTCTTTATGCCCGTCTTGGCGGCGCCTCCGCCGCCCGCAGCGATGAGCAGTCCCGAGCTGGAGTCGACCTGAAGTGCGTACAACGGGAACGGGGCCCGGTACAGCTCCGGAACCCGCCGCCGACCCATCTTGCTCGCCGCGCACCTTACTGTCCACACCGCGACAATCGGGACATGCCGGAGCGGGCCTTCAACTACTGCCCGGTCGCTGCAGAAGTCGGTCTCGTCGCTGCCGAGAAAAGTGCTAACTCCTCTCGAACCTCCGGTGTTGTCACTACTCTACCCCAGGGAGCACTAACTCTGCTCCCGAACGCTTATTCCAAGCACTCCGTCTCGCAGTGCGCACGCGCACTGAGCCAGTGGCGTTTTTTTCGCGCAGGCGCAGAACCTCCAATACGCGTCAGCACTAGCCCGCCGCGGCGTGACGTAACAATGGCGTCAGGGTTACGCTCTCCGCCCCTTTGTGACAACGGACCCCGCCATCTTTGTGCTGGGATAGGGAGGTGCTTGTCGCCTACACCGCTAAACTTGGCGTTTCTGGAGTAGAAGGGAGAACTAAAAATTAAGAATAGTAAACCATTAATAAAGAAATGTTTGGTTTGGTGCTGTCCTCCCTTCAGTCCTAGGAGACATACAAGAGCAACAGTTGCATTTTACCCCAGAGAGGAAATGATTTGTCTAAGGTCACTTACCCGAAATGTGATCTGCTTCTCTTGCCTCTTAAAGGCAAGAGTTTAAAAACAAACTCGGCTTCAAATCCTGAATCCATTGTTGCCTAGAGATGTGGCTTGGAGCCCTTTCTCTAGAAACCACAATTCTCTTAGGAAACCACCATCTTTATAATAATAATTCTCCATAGTTGATGAAGCAAACTGCAGCCACTGCAGCAAGAGTTCGATCCCTGCCGCCGGCCAGGGAGGTGACCCACATGGCGCAGCAGACCTCTCCTGCCTCGCCCGCTGCTCCCCTCAGCAGTGTGTTTCCGTCGATCTGCCTGTTCTGTGTCCTGCTCTGTCTGGTGGATTCTCTCACCACCCCCACATCTCTGGCCTGTACCCCAGTGCTTGTATGCATAAATAAATCTTTTAAAAAAAAAATAAAAAAATAATTCTCCATAGTTGGCAGATGTGGGACTTGGGCATTTTAAGGACTCTGCTTCTGCAAATAAAGGGGTGGGGGGGAGAGAAGGAGAGAGAAAGAGTGTGTGTGTAGGGGAAGCTTGCTCCCTATGACACCCTCAGAGGGTGGCAACTCAGCCCCCAACAGGACAGGTAGGGTCTTTGCCAGATTCCAACCTCCTGAGGGGGCTGTTGGATTTCTGATCTCCAAGGTGTGTGCCCCCCCAGCTTTATCTGTGAGTGAGCGCTTACTAGAATGCCCTTCCTTGCGAGGAATCACTTCCTGCTGCTTTCCTGGGCTAGCTTACATCTGTTGCAGGGAAAGGTGCCTGATAACTTCATCTTTGGCCATGCCAATATTGTTCCTCCAAATTTTATTAAACGTTTGAAAGGCCAAATGGAGCTCTCTGCAGGTTTCAGGTGTCTAGGCCTTGCCTTCCTCAGATACATGGTACCCACTGTTCTAGGCCACTCAGTTTCCTTTGACTCTCCCTACCCCCCACCCTTTGTTAGGGACTGCTCCCCATCTTTGTCCACCCTTGTGGGTACAGTCACTCACTCTGTTAGGCAGAACACAGACACAAGTCTTGCAGGATCAGGTTTTATTGGATATGCTAAAGGTTGAGTGGGGCCTTGAGTGCTTTTGGTCTTCTTCATCCAGGAGAGAGCAGACTCCACAAGGGACTCCCAGGGTTCAGGGCTGGAGAACACACCTGACCTCCAGTCAGCCAGCCCTTCAGAGTATCTCGGGGGCTCCCTGAGGTCTGGGGCCTGGCAGGGATGGTGGCGTTTGGAGGAGGTGTTCCGGGGAGCCTCCGTGCCTCTGGAGTTAAGGTAGTAACTTTAGGAGAATGGGTTCTGGAAAGGCAGGCCTCCTTGGGGCAGAGGAAGGCCTGGGCTTCAGGGAGGTAGTGGCCTATTTTGGTGCCTGAGGTAGAAGCCCTGAACATGGGGTGGAGTTTGGTGATTGAGGGCCTGCAGATCTGAGGCTCCCTATCTGGGAGGGTGCGCCTGAAGCTGAATCTGCCCGGCCCTGAGCCACGGGGGTTGGAGCTGCAGGAGACTGAGATGCCTGTGGCCGATACCCATGGGCTTGAGCGGCCTCTCCCTGAGACCCTACTTCCTTCCGCCTTCTTTCGGGCAACAGATGCAAGGCCCTGGCCTGGCCCCGAGGCAGGCGGAGGCCAAAGCCGATGCCTATTCGGAGTGGTCCGGATTCCTGGCCCTGTGCACAGGGCAGTAGTTGGGGGAAGGCAAGCAGCCGGGGTCCAGTTTTGTACTTGGGCACGGGGCAAGAGGAACTGCGGGGCCGGAGACACACCAGGCATATGGGATACTCCACGACTGGGGCCTGGCCGGTTTTGCCTAGCCACAGACGTTGCAAAAGCAGTAGCCGCAGGTCGTGAGCAATGCGACGGTGCCCCAGGTGGGCCACCAGGGCTTGGGCTATGGCTCCTGGGTCCCTGAACTCTGCAGGATCCCTCTCGCTTGGCACGCATCCCACCGCCACCCCAGGGGACTTGGTGTCCCTGTACTGATGCCAGTGCCATGTCTGGCTGTTAGGGTAAATTCCACAAGAAAGTGGGTTGGGGCTCGGAGAAGTGAGAGTGGACCTAGCTGGGCCTTCTTTGTGGGAAGGAGACTGACAGTGTGAGTTTGAGAGGGATTTCTCTGGCTGACAGGGAGAGGAGGAATGAGTAGGAGAGGAATAAAACTGGAGGGAGGGAGAGGGGGAATTTGCAAAGGGGAGAAAAGGGAAATTCTGATGAAAGAAGGTGGGGGAACTTGGGAGAGAGGAAGAGTAGGGATGTAGGATCAAGTCAGAATTTGAGTCAGAAGAGTAGAAATGGGAGCCAGGAGAGTGGGTCCTTGGAGGAGGGGTAAAAGTTTGTTGGGAAAGGGGGCGTGCTTGCTGGGGAGACAGAGGCCGTAGATTCGTGGGAGGAGAGTCCAAGTGCTGTGAGGGGCCCTGTGGGATCTGTCCAGGGGGTGTTGCGTTCTGTAGCAACACCTGCTCCTTGTTTTGAGGCAACATTGCCTTGAATCCAGAAGGGACTGGGGTGTTAGGACCAGAGATCAAAGACCTGGTAGAGCCAGGACCAATATCTCTGAGACCATATGTGGCTGAGAAATCGAGGCCTCTGTGCACACAGTGTGGCTCCTGCCTGGTCTTGGTACAACCATTGGTGGCAGGTAGAGCAGCAGGCACCTCAAGTGTCCAGGCAGGAGTTTGGGTCTGAACTTGGCCTCTCACTTATTTGCCATCAGCCTTTGAGGAGGGATGTGTAGGACTGGAGAATCCCAGCTACCTCTTGAGAGCTGAGGGGCAGCAGCAACAATCTGGGTGGGCCAGGGAGGAAGACACAGCCATCCAACCTGTAGAGGAAGAACAAGAGCCCAAGGTATTGGGAGAACCATGCATTTCTGCCTGTGTTTCATGTGCCCATTTCCAAGCTGATTTGTCGTGACCCTAAATCCATGTCCCCTTTGGGTTCAGAACAGCTGGCAAAATGCTGCAGGTAAGGTGAGAACTGAAGAGAGAAATAGGAAGGAGGGAGGAAGAGGGTAAGATGGAGGTGGAGGAGGTAGCTTGGGGACTGAGGGCTGGGATGGGGCTAAGAATTCAGGGTGTTCTGTTGTGGTGAGCTCTTACCAGTGAGGTCCCTCAGATGTGTCTCACAGGCATGCCAGTGATGAGGGGGCCTGGAAGAGAGGGGAACAGAGTCACCAAACAGTGGCTACAACCATTCTCCGCCCCATCACTTGTCACCCTAAACTCTGACCAGGTCTCTGTCTGAACCTTCAGCCTTCAGGACCTTCCTTGCTCCTCCTTCGGCCAGGCAGAGGTCTTGTTCTCCTAAACCTGGATCAGGATTCTGCAGGCATCCTGGTTTCTTGCCTGTCTGATTCTCCTGACCCCTGGTTACCCCTAAAGCTGGTGTCCTTGGCTCAGCCTGGCCGCAGTCAAAACGGCTTATCACACCAGACGGCAGCGGTAACAGTGGGCCAGCTGGTGAAGCCTCTGGGACTCAGGAACTTTGTCTAAGGGGCGGCGTTGCCGCCCCCCTTGGGAGCTGGCAACCCCATTCCCTAGGGACAGTTCTCCTTGGCATCTAGTGCCTGTGTCACAAAGGTCAATTGCTGACATCGTAGACTCTCCTCCTCAAGGTTCTGAGAACTTCTTTCAGGGATCACCCAAAGGCTGACCCTTGACGAAACTGAACTGGGCAAATTCTTCCAGGCACTCGGCCTCCCTTTCTTGCACTAGCTCCACCTCTGCTGTCTGCTCCCCCACCTCCCCAGCCAAGGGCCTCCCTAACTACAGAGTTGATCTGAGCTTCCCCTTCTGCTTCCTGTTCTAAGCAGTGGCTCATGCTCTACAGCCTGCCCCCCCCCCAACACACACCTTGGAATATGCTTATGTTTTAAATAACTATTTCCTTAACAGCTTTATTGATACATGACTCAATACCATACAATCTACCCACTTAAAGTGTGCAGTTCTGTTTTCTAGTGTACTTATAGGGTTGTGAAAACTCATTACAATCTAATTTTAGTATATTCTTGTACTTCTTAAAAGAAATTCCAGGGCCTCCCTGGTGGCACAGTGGGTTAAGCAACGCACTATGAAGCAAACTGTAGCCACAGCACGAGTTTGATCCCTGCTGCCAGCCAGGAAGGGGACCCACATGGCGCAGCAGACCTCTCCTGCTGTGCCTGCTGCTCCCCTCAGCAGTGTACTTCCATTGATCTGCCTGTTCTGCTCCCTGCTCTGTCTGTGGTGAATCCTCTCACCCCCGTCAAACACACCTCTGGCCTGTACCCCAGTGCTTGTATGCAGAAATAAATAAATCTTAAAAAAAAAAAAAAAAGAAATTCCATACCCATTAACAGTCACTCCGTTCCTCCTTCCCCCCTCCTTGGGAACTATAAATCTGCTTTCTGTTTCCATGAATATGCATATTCTAGACATTTCATATAAGTGGAACATACACAACCAACCTTTATATCTGACTTTCACTTAGCGGTGTTTTCCAGGTTCATCTATAATGTAGCATGCATCATTATTTTTTTTATTGCCAAATAATATTCCTATATATGGATATACCATAGTTCATTTCCCCATTCATCAGTTGACAGGCATTCTGTTGCTTCCACTTTCTCAGCAATTACGCTTCTGTGAACACTCTTGTGTACGTTTTGCATGGACAAATCTTTTCATTTTTCTTGAGTAGATACCTAGGAGTAGAATTGCTGAGTCACAATGAATCCATATAGTTGTTTGATGCTTAATGATGGGGTTACATTCTGAGAAATGCTTCTTAGGTGATTTCATCTTTCTAATATAGAATAATTACACAGCCAGATGATATAGCCTACTACATACCTAAGTGACACGATATAGTTTATTAGAACAATCACCCTGTATTCCATCTCATTTAGACCAAAATGTGGTTGAGCAATGCATGACTATTTTATATTTTGATGAAATGTCAAAGTGTCTTCCGAATTAGCTGTACCATTTTTCAGTACCACCAGCAAGATATTCAGCTCATCCAGAAACACCTTCACAAACACACTCAGAGCAATGTTTTTTGTTTTGTTTTTTTAAAAAAAGATTTATTTATACATACAAGAGCTGGGGTACAGACCAGAGGTATAGGGAGTGAGAGGACTCATCACAGACAGAGAGGGGAGCAGAACAGGCAGACTGACTGAAATACACTGCTGAGGGCAAGGCAGGAAAGGTCTGCTACATGGTGTGGGTCCCCTCCCTGGCCGGCAGCAAGGATCAAACTCGTGCTGCAGTGGCTGCGGTTTGCTTCATAGTGCGTTGCTTAACCCACTGCACCACCAGGGAGGTCCACACCAAGAACAATGTTAAACTAAATATCTGGTCACTCCATGGCTTAGTCAAGTTGACACATAAAACTGACCACTCTAAAGTAAAAAGAAAAGATGAGATGTCCTTACAAGGGTCTAGGATGTCTGGTTTAGAGGAAGCTTTGCCCATATCAGTATTTCTAATTGTCTCTTTTTTTGGTGCCCTCAAGTTTTTTTTTACCTGACACAATTCATAATAAAATCAGGAATGAGTAAAAGTATGATTTGTGTAACGTGAGAGAAGGACCCTTAAGATAAGGTGGGCAGTGGGAAATGACAACAGGCAAAATCTCAGGCAGACCAGCTTCAGGAAGGAGTACAAAAGTCGAGACCCTGCCACAGGCACTTAAGGATTTCCTGGAACATGGGACTTTTGGTGCTCAAATCAAGACAGACAAAGTGGGACAATTGGTCACCCTAGAATTTAAGTCCTTCTGGAAAATATTCATATCCTCTGGGGTTATGAGAACCTCAATTTAAAGATTGCTGTCCTAACAAAAATTTTCTTCAATTATATTTACTTCAATTTGTAACACCCACTCTCTCCCTTATATGTGTTCATTAGTATATACTTAGTAAGACTTTATTAACCAAGTGAAAGAGAGTTAGACATCTCAGTATTTGGCATCCGCGCTGGAAACCTGATACCGCAATGTAGTTGTTTCAGTTTGCTAGTTGTTTTGTTGTGGATCTTATCTGCCACACCATCTTCCTGCCCCCTCCCTGCTTCAATGCTGGACAAGAATAGCTTGTTCTATTTCTTTCACATTTATATAATGTGCTTTTTCCAGTAATCTACAAATGTTTTCTGAGAGGATGAATGAATGGATAAGTTGACAGTTACATGGGAGAATTTGGCTTTTAGTTTTCTTCTGTTTGGTCTGTACATTATAATATGAGAAGAGGCTACTTGCACAACTGACTTTGGTTTTGGGGGGAATCATGATTTGAGGAAAGGTGTTAGGCATCTACAGAGAGGCAAATATTCCAAAAGGAAAAAAAAGAGAGGGAAATTCTAGAATCTCAACTCTGATCCTAGTTGCTTGCCAGGAAATTTTAAAAACTGGTTTATCAAGCAGAATGCAAGCTCTTGAAAAGAAAGCAGATGACCACAGTGGCCAGAGTACTACACTTGATCTTAGCCAAAAGGCCGAGAAGCGATTGGCCAGAGTTGGTTAAAAAAACAATATGTAGAGAACATACCTCCATCTGCTTCCTGTGTCACCAGGAAGGGCAGTTGTATCTGCCACTTCGTAGGGTAAGAAACGTGCTCTTGCTCATGCCCGCTCCACAACAACCCAAGGTAAGTGCCAGGATGCCAGTTTATACATTTACCTTTAAAAAGTAGCCCACGCAGACAAGAAATAAGTCACATATTTTCTCTCGATAGACTAGTTATTTGGGAAGTCAAAATATAATCAGAATCCACGTTGTTGATTTTGCATGAGAAGTCATGGCCACAGGGGCAGACTTTCTGCATTCAACATCATCAATATGCACAAATCATGTAGATAGATCTGCCTGGAAGTCAGGAAGATGCTTGATGCATGGCCTCAGAAAAAGGGAATTTGGGAAAATTACTTGATTACCTAATAGTATCAAGCTAAGAGAGTAAGCTTCATTCATGCTAACAGAAGTATTACTCAGTCTGTTGGGCAAAGCTCCACTTTTTCTGAATGGTGCTGGAATAAGGATAAGTATTACCAGACTTGCCTCTTTGACTCATTTTACTCTTCAAAGTTGATTCACAAATTCTCTCAAACTAACTACTGTGAGACTTACTAGGTGGGAATCAAAATTTGCACATTTCTGAGTTGCTTTTTGGAAAAATACATGCTCCAAAAATCCTAGGCTGGATGGGAATTGTCACCCAATTTTGAGATGTTTTGAGAAATTTTTATTCTTTGCTTCAGATGAAGATCTTAAAATGTGGCGAGTTGTTTTACAGAAGCCAAGTCACCTGTTCCTTACTCTCTTGTTTGCTTTTGTGCTGGTGGCTTTAATTTTGCAACAATGCACAGTTGACTGAAGGTCGAAGAAACTCTTAGTTAGGGGATACAAAGAAGAAAAGGGCGTTTACATGCTAAATTGAGGTTTTAAAAATTGCAATTTTCAAAAAAGCAGTGCAGTTTATTGTATTCCCAAGTACCTATAAGATACCTGAATATAGTCCTCAGCTACCTACCACATGGATTTTCCCAAATTGTTTGTATTTCCTACTTTGTAAGTGAAATTTCTAGCTTGGGGTTAAAATGATGCCCATGAATTCTGATTTCATGAAGACTCTTGGCACAGTCGGAAAATGTGTTTAAATAACAAGTTGCAATACTATGTTTTTTTGCCGTTTATCTCTTATTATTCTTTGAAGTTCACAGATAATACACAAATTCCATTGTATAAAATACAAACAGCACAAAGGTATGGAGAGTGGAATGTAAAAGTCAGCTTTGATACTTTTCCTACTTTTACTCTTTCCAGGAATGCCCACTCTTTGTCTTTTATTTTTTGATTTAGCTAAAATCTCGAGCTGATTAATTATCATTCATTTTCCCTACTTATATATCTCTATCAGTTTCTGAAAGGGGGTTGTTAAAATCAACAATAGTTTTTTTTTTAAAAGATTTATTTATTTGTGCATAGAAGCACTGGGGTACAGGCCAGAGGTGTGGGGGGTGAGAGGATTCACCACAGACAGAGCAGGGAGCAGAACAGGCAGATCAATGGAAGTACACTGCTGAGGGGAGCAGCAGGCACAGCAGGAGAGGTCTGCTGCGCCATGTGGGTCCCCTTCCTGGCTGGCAGCAGGGATCAAACTCGTGCTGCAGTGGCTGCAGTTTGCTCCATAGTGCGTTGCTTAACCCACTGTGCCACCAGGGAGGCCCCAACAATAGTTTTTGATTTTTTTTTTCTTCCTGTATTTTTATCAGTGTTGCTTGATTTATTTTTGAGACCATCTTGTTAAGTGAAAATGTTTGTGATGGGTACGTCTTATTCTGTTGTTCTTGTTACTTAGCAAAACACAGTAAACTTTAAAGAAAAGCCAACCAAGGTTTCTTCTCAAAAGGCTGGAAAATGAACACTAGGACAAACTGAAGAAGAAATGAGAAGGTAGAAAATAAAAAAGGACAAAAACTAATGAAATGGAAACTTAACAAGAATATAGTCTCATACTCATTAGTATGATGATTATTAAAATAATTTAAAAAAAAGAACAGAATATAATAAGGATGGCTAAGGATCCGAACAAATTGAAACCCTCGTGGAATGACTGCTGGTGGAAATATCAAATGGTATAGCTACTGTGGGACAGTGTGGCAGTTCCTCAAAAATTTAAAAATAGAACTACTGATCACCCAGCAGTTTCACTTCTGGGTATACATACCCAGAAGAACTGAAAACAGGGTCTCAAAATATGTGTACGCTCATGTTCACAGCATCACATTACTCACAATAGCCAAGAGGTGAGACTAATTCAATGTCCACGGACAGATGAAGGCCTAGGGGAAACACGCGACATACGGGCAATGGACTGTTAATCAGCCTGAAAAAGGGGCTTACTGCTGCTGCGTGCTGCCTCAGTCACGAAGCCAGTCACAAAAGAAGAAATATTGTTAAGCATCTACTCATAGGAGGTCCTTCCTTTAATGAAATTTGTGGAGACAGAAAGCTCAATGGCGGCCGCCCAGTGTGGGGACAGGGGTGTGGAGCGTTACTGTATGATGTGGACAGAATTTCAGTTTTGTTTTTTCAAACAGCCTTCTTTATTTTTCCACAATATAAGATTTCTCCCCTTAGGTGAGGTCACCATAGCTTCCCCACCACCAGAACACCTGCAGTCCTCCACCACAGCCATTGTGCTCTCCTCCCTCCCTCTGTCCTCCCTCCGCCTGTCCAAAACTTGTGGAAGGTACTAGGGCACCCTCGCCTGGGGCGCACCACACCTTGAGCCATTCCCTCTTGGTTCACTCTTGGGGCTTTGTGGACTTTAGTTTTTATTCCTTCCTGCTCTAGCACCCCTGCTGTGCTTGCAGCCCTGAGGTGACAGGTGATCTGACTGTGACTTTGTAGTCCTTCTGAGCACTGACCATTTGGATGCAGGAATTTCTGAAGGTGTCCAGGTCACCGAACTCCAGGGATGGACCTGAGCACAGGAACTCTCTCTCCACGTGCAGGTGTGTCCTTAATACTTTCCCCCTTTCTATTCTGTGCCCTTGCAAGGCTCATAAATTTGAAGCCAAATCTCCCTCCTTCCCTGCCAGGTAAGTTCTTCCAGAAGGAAAGCCATCATCCCCACTTATCACCTGGTGAGAACTTGCGTGAGTTCCTTTACAAGTTTGGCTTTGGCACTGGCCAAATTAAATTACAGATGGACTCTGAATGGATGTTTCGAGAAGAGGTAGCACAACTTAATGCCATCTGAGAAAGAGAATATCGAACTGGAAGCACGGAAATAGTCATCAGTGAGCCAAAGAGCCATGCCTCGTGTCAGGCGGTGAGAAAGCAGGAAGCACTGGATGCACCCTCAGCCCCTCGTGGTGGTGGAGTTTTCTGAGGTTAAGAAGGTCTTGGGATGGGAGCCCCCACTGACAGTTTATCACTTGAAGGTTGACCTCTGTAAACTTTCAGGTAGTTACATACATATGAGAGCACAAAAGGTAGTCCTGTCACACCTGAAAAACATGCAGTTCTTGCTTTTTCCATCCAAATGCCATTCTCCTCTCCTGAGGTTGTAGTGGGCAGTTCTCACAAAATTAGAATGACCTCTGACCCCACAGAGCCCACAGACACTCGAGAGAGTTTCATAGACCCTGCGCTTGCATAGCGAAAAGGTTCAAATACCAGAAGGGTTCTTATGCCTCTGAGAATGTGTGGGTCACAAGTGCAGAACTTGGGGATGTCCCCCATCAGTCGTCACTTGCCAAACTGTCAGCCTGGTGGAATAACTAGAACTTCAGGTTTTTCCAAAGCCCATTTTGAGGGTCAAGTGTTGTTCTTAGACAGGCAAATGCCCGACCTTCTCAGAGGTCCTCTGTCCTCTTCCAATGCAGGTGAACACCCAGATTTCTGAGAGAAAATTCCTGCAGGATAGGCTATTTGGTTTCTCTCCTGTCCTTGGAGACAGACTCCTAAGAGCATTTTGTACTTCAACTGTTAGAATTCTTCGGTGAAATGGATAAATTCATAGAAAAATATAAAATACTATTTAAAAGAAGTAAGAAATTTCAATCAGCTACTAAGGAAATAAACATTAAATTCCCCTCCCCTCTCTGCCAAAGAAAAAAACCCATGCCCAGTGTTTTTTTTTTTTTTTTTCATTTTAAAAGGACACATTTATTAAGAAAAGGAGAGCGGCACCGGCATAATCACAGGTGGGCAGGGGAGCGCCCCAGTGGTTACCAGACTCTCAAAGAAGAGTTTATTCTTTTTTTTTTTTTTTAAGATTTATTTTATTTATGCATACAAGAACTGGGGTACAGGCCAGAGGTGTAGGGGGTGAGAGGATCCACTAGAGACAGAGTGGGAGCAGAACAGGCAGACGGACTGAAACACACTGCTGAGTGGAGCAGCAGGTGAGGCAGGAGAGGTCTGCTGCGCCACGTGGGTCTCCTCCCGTGGCTGCGGTTTGCTTCATGGTGCACTGCTTAACCCACTGCGCCACCAGGGAGGCCCAAAGAAGAGTTTATTCTTATCTCACATGGACACCCTTGGAAACACATGTAGGGCACTTACAACATTGTTTGGGGGATGAAAAGTTGGATGCAATCCACATATCCATCCCTGGGACTCAGGAGGTTAAAATGTAAGGCCGGAACCCTTGCAGCAAGTTTGAAGCAAAGAATTTTAAAATACTGGATTGAATGGAAGCTGTAACAATGAAACATATAACACAACACCTAGTAACACATTGGTCTCGTATTATATATCTGTATTACCATTTTAATGAATTTATTTTTTAAATAGATTTATTTATTTATGCATACAAGAACTGGGGTACAGGCCAGAGGTACAGGGGGTGAGAGGATTCACCAGAGACAGAGTGAGGAGCAGAACAGGCAGATCAACTGAAACACACTGCTGAGGGGAGCAGCGGGCAAGGCAGGAGAGGTGTGCTGCGCCATGTGGGTCCCCTCCCTGGCCAGCGGCAGGGATCGAACTCGTGCTGCAGTGGTTGCGGTTTGCTTCATAGTGCGTTGCTTAACCCACTGTGCCACCAGGGAGGCCCCATTTTAATGAATTTAAAATTCAACAATAATTCACGTGGCTCAGTAACACTTATGATGTTATTTATTACTGTTTACTACATTAACTCCAAACTTAACTATCAATAAACATTTATTATTATGGCCTCCTTGGTGCTCAGGGGTTAAGTCTCAGCACTATGAAACTCTCACCAGCCATTGCAGTCTGAGTTTGATCCCTGGCCAGGGAGGGGGCCCAGCAGCAGCAGACCTGTCCTGACTCACCCGCTGCTCCCCCCAGCAGTGTAGATCTGCCTATTTCAGTAGATCTGCCTATTCTGTCCCCACTCTGTCTCTGGTGAATCCTCTCACCTCCCCACCTCTGGCCTAACCCTAATTCTTGTATGCGCAAATAAATAATAATAATCTTTACAAATGTTTATTATTTCCCATGACTTTAAGTGGGTCAGGAGTTCTATGGGCTAGAGCATATTACTGTGGCTCGGGGACACTCGTGGGTCGCACTCCAGCTGCTGGCTGTGCTGCAGCACCTGAGGCTCGCCTGGGGCTGGAGATGGTTTCAGAGGCAGCACTCACATGCGGACAGCACTGGCTAGCGGCCGCAGATCAAGGTGTGTATTTAATTCTCTGCATCTGGAGTAAAACACATCTTGAAATGTGCACCTTTCCAGCCTCCTTTATGTCTGTTCACATAAGCACATAAGCACATAAGCCTTCACACTTACAGTTTTTTGCTTTTGGGGTTTTCGATTCTGGCTGGCATCTTATCGCAAAGGTAGACTACAACTTGGTTTCTTCCCTTAACTGTGCACCTTGGAGTGTTTTTGTTTGTCACTAAACAGACATCTGCCTTATTCTTCCTATCATCGTAAATCATGGAAGGTCATGCATGACCATTCCAAAGTAATGAAACACCAAAAGGTGTTTAATGGCTTCCTTCTCGATGGACTTTTAGGTCAATTTTACTTGTCTGTTTTCTTTTCTCTGGTTGGCTGGGTCTCTCACTGGAGCTACATCCACCTTGGTTTCTCTATCCTCTCTGTGCTTTCCCCTTGCTTATCCTGCCCCTTGTGGAGTTCGAGATTTCAGAACAAGGCACGTGTAGGATGGATTGTGCTGAGGACAGAAAGGGTCTCCCGCGGCAGATTCGCTCTTCCTGCAGCTGCTCCCTCAGCTTGCTCTGGTGGAGGATTCCATGCAACTCAGCGAAAAGCTGGCGGCTGCCTTCAGAGACGTGGTGCTGAGTGTGGGGATGGACACAGGAGTGGCCTCCAGAGGCAGAGCAGTGCTGGAGGAGGAGCAGCTCCCACCTTGCCAGCCGACTGCCTGGTTTTCATCCTACTCCTCTCATTTACAAGCTGTTTGACGTTGGGCAAGTCATTTCACCTTCTGATAGCTCTTGTTTTTCCATCTGTAAAATGAGGATGTGAGTCTTTTTTCTTAGAAGGTTGTTTTGAGAAATAAGACCATGCACATGTAAAGAGCATAGCACAGTGCCAAGCACGTAGTGACTTAAAAGCATGGAGCTGTTAGCCAGGATGCAGTCACACATGAATGGGGTTACCTTCCAAATGGGGAGACATGGGCACTGGGCTCTCTGGGGCTTGAGGAAATGCTCTCAAATGAAGGGCATAACCCAAAGGGTAGGCAGCCGTTGCCCTGTAGAGTTGGAGAAAGGCATTCCAGGGGGTTAGAAAGGTCGAAGTCAAAGCCCTGGGATGGAAGTAGGAGGCATGGCTGAGGGGGTGGGGAGTAGCACCCTGTGGCTGGAAAGTCATGTTCATTGTCAAGAGGAAAAACAGTCCTTTCAGGGATGTATGCAGCCAGTTTTCTGGGACAGAGAAGGAGGTTCAGGACCCATCATGGACTTGAGCCCCAAGCTGAAGTCACAGGTCTATCAGAGGACTGTGGTGAGGGTCTGGCCAGGCTCTGGGAAGGAAGCTCCCTTCCCACCCACCCTCCTGCCTTCTTCGGCCAGGGCTTCCTCCCAGGGCTTGGCCACTCCCAGCGTCCAGCACCTCCATGCCGCAGCCATTTGGGAGGCAGGCAGGAGGCTTTCGCGGGGGCTGTGCCTGGTGGGCGGATTTCCCAGAGCAAAGAGCGAAGCAAGACTGAGCTGGAGCCAGCTCCTTCACATATTGCTAGCTGACCAGCCTGCCCTGGCTAGCTTGAGCCCAAGGGCTCTCTCGGGCACGGAGCTCCCGTCCTGGGTGTGGCATGTCACAGAGGGAGGCCAGAGGGGCATCAGTCATGCCAGGAGTGGGGCAAAGCCCAGCGCAGGCCAAGCAGCAGCTGCGAGCAGGCACTGACAGGAAGAGGGGCCGCCTGAGCAGGACAAGGCGGGACCTGTGGGAAGAGACCAGCTGGAGCACCCAAAGGTGGAGCAGAGCGGCCCCTAGCCCGAGGGGGGCCAGGGCTAGGAGCCTGGCTCATGGCAGGGTAAGGACACACTGGACCTGCAGAGGGAGCCGACAGGTAGGGGCTGGTGGGGGTGGAGGCTGAGATGTCACCTCTCACTCATCTGCATTAACCCTTCCTGCTGTAGAGAGGGGACACTGGCTGCTTCGACTCCAAGGCTCTGTTCCTGGGTGCTTGGGATAAGTCAGAGCTGGTCTTCACCAGAGGGCAGCCCAGACAGCTGGCCCCCATCGCTTCCCTGCAGTAAACAGAGGCCAGGCAGGTTGATGTGGATTTTCCAAGGTCCCAGAACGCAGTTTGACCCCCGGTTTGGTTATCTTCTCCTTATCACAGCCGGCTCTTCACCCCTGGATCAGACTGGGTCAAGGGTCGCCCCACAGAGCAGGGTGTGGTTCTGTGCTCCTGTTGGCCCTGGGCACCCGGCACCCTGATAAGCAGGATTCAGACTTGGGTGTGGACGGAGCAAGAGCTAGGAGGGGGCGGGGGTGTATGAGAAAGAGTGGAGGGCTCAGGTTCTGAGCCAGGCGCCCGTCCCGCTGCCATCTGACGCCAGGCAAGGGCTGCTTTCCATTTCCTTTGGGAATAAAATGAGGCAGAGACCCGACAAAGAGGGGGCAAGGTCCTTTGTTCTCTAGTGTTCGGCTGAGCCTCTGGTAGGAGACCTTGCACTAGAATGTTCTAAGTGACCGGGGCAGATGGGGGCCCACTCAGACCCACTCTCCTGGGGTCCTCTGCAGAGTGAGGCCAGTCCTGAGAATGCAGCACGGGAGCGGAGCCGGGTGAGGACACTGCGCCAGGCTTTCCTGGCCCTGCAGGCCGCTCTGCCCGCCGTGCCGCCCGACACCAAGCTCTCCAAGCTGGACGTGTTGGTGCTGGCCACCAGCTACATAGCCCACCTCACCCGCACGCTCGGCCACGAGCTGCCTGGCCCCGCCTGGCCACCCTTTCTGCGTGGACTCCGCTACTTGCACCCTCTCAAGGTAGGCCATGGGTCCAGGGCCTCGGGAAGGGGGCTCAGGGAAGGGCACCCCCTGTCCTGGCCAGTGCTGACCTGGGGCCAGCTGCTTCCTGCCTGCTCAGAGGGAGAGGAACTAAGATGGGTCCTTGAGGCCAGGCTGACCCAGCGCGTTTCATGTGGTGGGTGGGATGGGATTGCAAATGGCATCGTGAGATATAGTTCCTCCAAGAGGAAGGAAATTCTTGGAGCCCCTAAGACTCTGGCGTGTTTAGTTGGGGGGCAGGGGATAAAAGAGCAGCTGACAGGGCTGAGGCCTAGAAGAGTCCTAGATTCTAGGGGCGTCACCTCATCATACAGGGCCTCTCCGTGCTCTGGGCTTTTGTCACAGGGGAGAGACCCATTGAGAAAACAACTGTGTAAGAAAACATCAATCTAGAAGCAACCAGGCTGGGGAGGAGGCAGGGTGGCGGGGGGTGGAGGGACTTCCTGCATGCATCACTTACCTGTGACCTCCCTTTCTGGAACCTCAGCTTCATTTTATGTGAAATGGAAGATAACATGAACCTTCTTCTCTTCCAGGGCTAGGAAATGTGTTCATGAAAGGAAAGTATAATTAACGTAATCATCATCACGATAACAGCTAACCTGTTTGGGTGCTAAAGTTATGCCAGGGGCTGGCTAAGGTGCTTTAGAGCATTTTTATCTTTTCATCTGCACAAGAACAAAGTGAGCCTCACTTTACAGATGAGGAAACTGAATCCTGGGCAGACAGGTAGCTAAATGCGGTTTGAGCCCAAGGGTGTCTGAGTTGACTCGATCTCAAAGCCAAGAAGTGTTTGCAGAGCGTAAGATGTTAGAAAGGAGGGTTGGCCTTTGCCGCCACTCTGGACAGCTGGACCCATTTTCATCAAGGATACTTCTCACTCTCTCTCTCCCCTAATCACAGCTCTGAACTGTCTTGAAACTTGAGACTTTTCTTTCATACAAATATAGCTTAAAAGTCAGAGTTTGAGACTGAAATGCTGATGGGGGTACCTGGTGCAGGGTTCTGGGGGTGGCCTCGTCATTTCCTTAGCTAGAAAACGGCTGCAGGTGGTGGATAAGTATGCTGAAGAGTGAAGGCCTTAAAGCCGGGTGAGGTCCTCAGGGCAGTCACCTGGTGTTTTGGGGACTGCCCATGCTCTTGCTAGAAGGAGGAACAATCCTTGGGGTCTCCAAGTTAGAGGGAGTGGGCAGCATCGGCATCTGGAGCATTTGGGCTGGGGGCTGCCCAAGATAGGGGTCAGGATGGTTCGGGGCCAGTGCCCCAGCTCTGCTGCCCTCTCACTGCCCAGTCCCTGGCTGCTGTCAGCTCCGCCATCCGCCTCCCTGCCCTCTGTGGGGGCCTCTTCTGGGGACCTTCGCTCTCCTCAAATGCTCCCTTTTGAGGCTCTCAGCCAGGCGCGGGTGGGCGTGGAGTGGGTGGGCCATCAGTGGTGTGGCCACTCTCATTAGAGCAGTTGTCCCAGGGGAGGCAGGGGAGGATGTCAGGGAGGGAGGTGACAGAAGGCCACTTCTTGGGGTGCCAAGGCTCTGGGTTACAAGAGACAGCAAGAGGGAGCATTACTCACTTCCCATCTTTCTTGCAGAAGTGGCCGATGCGATCTCGCCTCTATGCTGGTGGCCTAGCGCCCCCTGGCCTGGACTCCAGCACAGCCACCACCTCGGGTCAAAGGGCCAAGGAGGCCGAGGTTGGGCTTCAGGATGCTCTCCTTCCCACCTGGCCACTCTCACCAGCTCTTTGTGACAAGTGAGCTGCACCCTCGCCCTTTCTCCCAGACTGCATCTCCAGTTGAGGGACCTGGATTCTCTGCTAGTCCTTACCTGTCTTCACTCTGACTCTCAAACGTCGTGCCTGGTCAGGCTCAGCTCCAGCTTCCAGCAAGCAGACCAGACAAAGCTGTGGGCATATGTGTGGTGGAGGGTACAACTTCATCTTGGTTACAGTGGATGACTCCCCAGTGGCAGCTACAAGGGAAGTGGGGGAAGGGTCTGAAGAGATTGGTAATTGAGTTAAGGCACCACCCCTTGCTTTTCTCCCCTATGGTCCCCACAAACCCTCTGGAGATAACAAGGCTGTTCAGATGTGAGGCAGGGACCTAGGATGGACGCCCGGCAGGTGCTGATGGGAAAGCCAGGCATGAGCTGGGCTTGTGGTAGCCTAGAATGGGGAAAACTGAAGAAGGGAACAGCCTTTGTTCTGTTCAGGAAATGCTGCCCCACCCAATGTCAAAGAGGCAGGGAGGGGTATAGGAGTCTTGTGGCTGTTTTGTGATCTCTGGCTGCCCCCTGGTCACTACATTTTCTTCCTCTCTGGCCCCTGTCCCCTTCCACACTTTCTTGATAAGTTCTAGTTCCGGGTTAAGCCATAAAGTCTGCATTGTTTACCTTCTAGTTTCTAGAGAAGTTTTTAGATTGTCCCAGCTGCCTTGTCCAAAGATCTTATGCCACAGGCCGCTCCACCTTAACTTCCCCTCCCCCTCAGGGGTTTGCATTCTTCAGGCCCCCCAGGCCTGAAGGACTTAAAAGGAGAACATGTTTCTTTTCCAAGGGCTGATAATCACAGTCTTCTCTTTCTATTATGTTAAAAACCTAACCTCCAGAAAAAACAAACAAGATAGTCCTGGGTTCAGTGGGTTCCTGGCAGGATTTTGGTCAAAAGCCTGATGGGCTCTGGAGTTATTTCTGCAATGTCTACAAATGAGCTCTCTAGGGCCAGCTCCTCCCCAGAGGTACTGCCCTTCCAGGCTCTCCCTAAGTCTGTGGGGTGCCAGAAATCTGATAAACCTGCAACATTATTTATATCTGGCCCTGCAGAAATAATCTAAGGACTAATCTGGCATCTACACATATTGAAAGTAACTCTCCAGATCAGGTGTAGCTGAGGTCCAGACAGAGAAGGAATCACGGTTTTTAAATTTCAGTGTCTCAGCAGGAAGGGATGGGCAGGCCAACTGGAGTCCCACAGGGTACCTTTCAACAGAGCCCCACTGCCCCCATGAGTGTAAACGGGGCTCTGGGTAGCTCAGAGCGCTGAGGTCTGGGCTCTGGCCTGACAAGGGGCTGTCACAACAGGGGCTGGCCAGGGGAAAGGGGGCTGAGGGGTGACTCAGCAAGCTGGGGTGGAGGCAGAAAAGGAGACACAGAACGTCCCAGCCTCGAGCTGCATGGGATGTGGGGGAGCAGCTGGACTGTGGCTGGAAGCCATGGGGAGAAGGCCTCGGCCAAGGCTGTACTCGTAAATCTACCCAATCTCTGCTGAGGGGCCTGGAAGCCTGTGCAGAATTGCTGCTGGGCAGCTGGATGGGGCCAGGCTGGAGCAGAGACCAGGTGTGGGTGGGCATGAGCTCAGCGTTCTTCCCAAGACCATAAAAGTCCAACTCAAATGTTCTATTTTTAAAGCAAAGTAGCAGTGTCTTCCTGGCTGAGCTCCAGGTGGTAGGAAGAGGGCAGTGCGTTTCCTCCCAGGCTAGTGGTACACAGTCTTTTCCTGGAGAGGAAGCAGGGAAAGCTGGTTTGGGGTATACATTGGAGCCCCGACCAAAGCATGGGGTTTCTGAGACTTCGGTTTGGAGTTTACTCTGCCCTGCCCTGCTTAGACTCAAGCCTTGGTCTAGGAATATCAGGCCCCTCGGGGGTGACTGCATTACTCTGTGGAGAAGATGGGAGGGCAAAGGAAGGATGAAGCTGGTGGCAGGTAGAAGGGCAAGTGCCACATTTATACCTTTCTAGGGCTGCCTTGGGTTTTTTCCAGAGAAAGCTATTTTCCCTGCTGCCTAGGACAGTCCCAGGGGGTTCAGGAGCATCTTCTCCAGCCAAAGAGCACCCCACATAGTCAGATGAGGGGGCCAAAGTTCTGCCAAGGGCCAGGAAGAGCCAAGGCAGAACAAGAATGGGAATAACTAGAGCAAGTACCAGCCCAAGACTGCCATCATTAAACGAACGAGGAGCAGGAGTAACCCTCTTTGCTCAACAGCAGGGGAAGAAAAACACCTGTTCACTTGGAAAGGGTTAATTCCCACTAGGACTGGGAGCATGAGGTGGACAAAGGTAGCTGAGACTCGGGTCCAAAGTCAGCTGTCACTCACAGGGAAGAGGGGTACTTGGGAAAGAGGCTCCGAAAGGAAACAGGAGCACAGATGACAAATGGCACAAGAGGGCCTGGCTCAGGCGTCAGAGGGACAGCTGGCATGCTTGGTTGGCTTGTACGGGCCCCATCCCAGGTGCCGATGGCTTGAGGGGTGCGTGGAGGCCGAGAGGCTAGGATCGCTTCACCGGGGAAGACTGCGCATGTACAAAGGCCTACATGGGCCGCGGGGGAAGCAGAGCTGGCCAAGGGGGTGGGGGTGGAGAATTAATGTAGAGACTGCGGATTGCAAAGCTAGAGTGCTTAGACACAGACGAGCTCATCTCTGAGAAACCCCCTTCCTCTTCCTCTGGAAGAAGTGTGGTCAGAATGAGTCGGATGGCTATCTTCTCTCTCCTTGGTGGCATGAACCCTGCAAGGTTAGTTTTCTAGCTCAGGGCTGGAAAACTACAGCCAGTGGGTCAACCCAGCACATCCAACCTGTTTTTGTAAATAAAGTTAAATTGGAGCACAGTCGCACCACTTGTTCACATGAGTCCAGCCCACATCCACCCCTCTCCCCAAGACATAAGAGCTGCTGAGTCTTCTACTGAGTGTCCAGGGCAACCCTCTGTCCTCTCCGTCCTCAGGGCTCTGAGCCCCTGCGCCCCCTCTCCTCGTAGAGCTCAGCCAAGAGGCCTGACCGTATGGACCCCCAAGAGCCCAGACTCCCTAAGTGTCCTCACGTTTCTCTGGGTCCTGGTCACCCGCCCCTCACCAGTGAGCGGACGGCTGGTCCACAACCCCTGCTGGGCAATCACAGGCCCCCATGCTCTAGCTGGCAAGTGGCCTCCAAAAACTGCTGTGGCGTCTTCTTCATGGATGGACATGTATCTCTTCTCGGTGGAGCCTGGGTTTCCTAGCCCCTTTCCCCCAGGCTGGCTACTCGGCTGGGAAAGTGAGCCCCCTCTGAGGAACTCTGCCTCCCCAGCCCCACATCATCTCCCCCCAGCACAGCAAGGGGGCAGCCCTGAGCAGTGAGACAAAGGAGAGGGACAGAGCTGCCGGCTCTGACTATGACCACAGGAGATGGCCCGAAGGACAGAGGAGCCGCCCCTAGCTGGTGGTGAGGAGGGGATACCGTGGGCACAGCAGTGGGAACTAAAGGCCACGGCCACTGAACAAGCAGAGGAGTTATGAAGGCACCAATGTTTCTCAACCTGGAAAAGCTTATGGTGGGCAGCAGGAATAGAAACAGTCTCCAGAGTAAAGATGTGGAAGGAGAAGGACCTGCCGAGTAAATCAGACTGTCCTTAAAAACCAAACAGTTATATTAAGGCTCCAGTGGTTCAGAACCTCTGGGCGGGGTCCAAGTGGGATGAAAATAGACTCTGTCACATGTCCCAGAAACCACAGCTAATGGCACGGTGCCTGGCGGGGGCCTCAGCATCCTGAGGTCCTTGTGGAAACACAGATACACTCTCTAAAGATGCAAACTTTGACTAGGGCTTGGAGAGGGCGCCAGCCATGATTGACGCACTCAAGACAGGTGAATATAAACCTGTCAGGGTCTGATTTTCTCTGACAAGAAGTGCAGGAGCATAAAACAGAGGTTTAAGCACATCTCGGCTGTAAGTCCCCAAGAGTTGGCACAGGCCAAGCCTGCCAGGAAGGACGACATCTTGCCCTCAGATGTGGCCTTGGGAAGGCTGCCAGATGTGGGATGTGCCAGTGAGCAAAGCGCCTCTTGTCTGCACAGCAAGGCTGGTTCACACAGCAGTTGTACTGTTCCACCAACTGGGCAAGGAGGCAAGGTGCCCTTCGACCCGCCTCACCGCGTTTCTCTGGGCGATACCACGCTGCCACCATTATTTCCCTGAACATAAGAGAAGACCAGGATGGACTTTAGCTTTTAAAGGTTAACATAAAAATATGCCATTGACCTTGATAGGTGAGACCCTCATACATTTCTATGAAAGGAATATCTACTTTGGCTTGGAAAGGGAGATGTTACATGGAGGGTGGGGGAGAATGGTATTACTGAAAAATTATGGAAATAATAGGTTGTATTTTGATGACTGCAGGATCCAAGGTTAAGAGATTTTCTTGGGGTTCCTGTTATATGTGGAGGGACTTGAAACCAGCTGTTAGAAACACCCCAGTGAAGTGGAGGGTGTGTTACTAACAACATACTTGTTGAAGACCTAGGAGGGAGGGGGCCTCCCTGAGGGTCTTCCTGGTGGTGAAGGGGTTAAGTCTCAGTGCTGTCACCTCTATGGCCTGAGTTCAATCCCCAGCCAGGGAGCTGACCCACATGGTGCAGCAGACCTCTCCTGTCTCTCCCGCTGCTCCCCTCAGCAGTGTATTTCTTCCTGTTCTGCTCCCCACTCTGTCTCTGTTGAGTCCTGTCACCCCCTATACCTCTGGCCTACACCCCAATTCTTCTATGCATAAATAAATAAATCTTAATAAAAAGAAGACCTAGGAGGGGAAGGCGCTGGTCTTGTGCACAATCAAAAGAAGCCAGATTCAATAGCAGCCTCCCAGGGAAAGCAAAAAACCTAAGTAAATCATTACATGCTGATGCTCCCAACACTCTTTGGAGAACAGTGTTCATTCCAGTTTATTTTATTTTTTTTTAAAGATTTATTTCTTTATACATACAAGCACTGGGGTACAAGCCAGAGGTACAGGAGGTGAGAGAGTCCACCAGACAGAGCAGGGGGCAGAACAGCAGATGGACTGAAACACACTGCTGAGGGGAGCAGCGGGCCAGGCAGGAGAAGTCTGCCTGCGCCACATGGGTCACTTCCCCAGCCAGGGGCAGGGATCGAACTCGTGCTGCAGTAGTTGCAGTTTGCCCCATAGTGCGTTGCTTAACCCACTGTGCCACCAGGGAGGGCCTTCATTCCAGTTTAAAAGACACAGATTGACAGGGCCTTCTTCTTCCGCCACCTTTACTGGAGGCTATTTTTCTTTTAAGTATTGTACTCATGTAAGAATTATAATCACAATCTTTGTACAAAGTCAGAACTGGAATTGTTAAAAAACCCATCCACAGGACACTCCCTGGTGGTGCAATAATTAAGCAACACACTATGAGACAAACCACAGCCACTGCAGCAAGAGTTCAATACCCGGCCAGGGAGGTGACCCACCTATGGCTCAGCAGACCTCTCCTGCCTCGCCCGCTACTCCCCTCAGCAGTGTGTTTCTGTTCCCTGCTCTGTCTCTTGTGGATCCTCTTACCCCCCACCCCCACCTATGGTAGTACTCCAGTTCTTGTAAGCATAAATAAATAAATCTTTTTTAAAAAAAACCCACACCCAAAGACCTATACTGACAAAGCATCTATGTTGAAATACCTACCCCCTCTGGCTTCTTTCTTTACCAGAATCTTCCCCACTTAAATTTACATCCAAGCCAGGGAGATCGTCCAGTTTGAAAGTATTCCTCGTCCTTCCTAAACTGCAACTGTGAACAAAGCTGGCTCTGATCTTGATAGAAGGGAATCAATGGGGTTTGAAATCAGTTGTCTCAGAGTCTTTATTTTCTCCTAACTTGATGTGGTCCTGGATAACTGTCTCATTATTTAGCACAATAACTGCTATTCTTGCAGAGCTTTCATTCAGTTTGTGCTCAGTTAAGGCAACTATACGATTTATGGAAGGACTTTCTCCAAGACACTCTAAACAAACATGAAACAGAGCAAGAAAGAGAATATTTGAATTTGTAAAACACACTTGACTGATTGCTTGAAGTAGAAATTACCTACCTCACAAGGATCCTTCATGAGTGACATATTTTTTTTTAAATTTTATTTATTTAATGCATACAATTGCTGGGGTGTAGGCCAGAGGTGCAGAGGATTAGCGGATTCACCAGAGACAGATGGGAGCAGAACAGGCAGACCTATTGAAATAACAGAGGGTGAAGCAGGAGAGGCCTGCTGCGCCATGTGGGTCAGCTCCCTGCCTGGGATCGAACTCATGCTGCAGTGGCTGTGGTTTGTCTCATAGTGTGTTGCTTAATTATTGCACCACCAGGGAGTGTCCTGTGGATGGGTGGCTTTGGATAGCTCACAGTGCTGAGACTTAACCCTATGCCCCACCAGCAAGGCCCCCCAGCATGAGTGACATATTCTCAAAAAATTTATTGGATTTCCCTTTCTGAAAATATGATGGATTCTGCCTGGCCATTCTTGACAATGTGCAAACAATCCTGGTATAGAAACTCTCAATTATGGATAAAATGTTTAAAAAGCGTGGTTTCAATGTGTTACTGGGCCAGCATAAAAGTAAGGGAAAGGAATAAGGAAGTGTAAAGCCAAAAAATGATAAGCCAGAACTAGCCAGTGTTGTCTTGTTGGTATCTGCAGTTACCTTGGTACTCGGGGTCAGGGTTTTAAGGGTCAAATTAGAAGACAAGAGACAAAGTCCAGGGCCCATACAAAATGGGAAATTGGATCAGAGAGCCTGTCATAAGCTGGGATTCCCAAAAGGCAAAATTCTCATGGAATAAAAGAGAAAAATGAGGGTATGTGTCCAAATAGGTCTCACCTTGGGGTAGGGAAGAGGGGACGGGATAGAAAAATACCCCAGAGATTTCCAAGTCCTTAAAGTTTTGGGGAAAAAAAAAAAAAAAGCCAAACATTTCAAGTGGTTTCAATTTAGTATTCTAGAGACAAGCAAGTACAATTTTTCTCTGGAAAAGCATACTTTAAATCAGGCTTTAATGCATTCCCATGGATAACATTCAAACAAACTTGAGCTCATAGAAAACAATTCTAGGGGGCCTCCCTGCAGGCTTAACCTGCAGTGGGTTAAGCAACACACTGTGGGGCAGACCGTGGCCACTGCAGCATGAGTTTGATCCCTGGGGGGACCCACATGGCATAGGCAGACCTCTCCTGCCTCGCCTACTGCTCCCCTCAGCAGTGTGTTTCAGTCAGTCTGCCTGTTCTACTCCCCGATCTGTGTCTGGTGAATCCTCTCACCTCCCTGAACTCTGGCCTGTACTCTTGTGTGCATAAGTGGATGAATCTTTAAAAAGGAAAAATATATATATAAAATTAGAAGGAACTATACCACTGTAAGCAAATTCTAGCAGAAAGAAACATCAAACTATAAAATCACACTTGTAATGATTGCAAATACTGTATTTTAAGGAACAGAATAGACATTAAATGTTTTTAACATGTTAAAGAAATTAAGAGTGTTTTTGAAAAGGTGATGTAGGAACAAGAGGTTGTCAAAAATAACCAGGCAGAATTGGGGGGGGGGGGGGAATGGAATGTCTAAAAATCAAAAACATAATATTTTAATTTGAAATGCATATGTTAATTGAAACTGCTGAAACAAAACTAGTAAATCAGAAAGTAAGTCTGAAGAAATTACTTAGAATTTAGTACATATGGACAAAGAGATTAAAAAGAATATTGTTGTGCAAGAAAATATCTTCATGATCTTGGAACAAGGAAATATTTCTTAAAGAAGATGCAAAGGGCACTAAGGGAATAGATTAATAAACTGCACTCCATAAAATTAGGAACACCTCTTTATCATATGATAAACACAATGACGAATGTGAAAAAATGCAATTTCACAGTCCAGAAGAATTCATTTGCCATTCTTATGAATATACTTTTAAAAACCCCTTGATCAATTAAAAAAAAGACTGACAATCCAATTGAAGTAGAGACTTAATCTTTCTAAAGAGGCTATTTAAGTTGTCAGATTGCCAATTTCAATAGTGATTAGAAATATGTAGTTTGAATCATAATGAGATGCCACTGCACCTTCACCCGGATGTATTTATTCAATCCAACAAGTATCCCCCAAATATGAATGAACAAGGTATCAAAAGATATATGCAAGAGTGCTCATTCACAGCATTATCTCTAACAGCCCAAACATAGTTTCCTAGGAGGACAGCTTGAGCTGAGCTTCCGTAAAGTACATTTCCGTTTTGCCAACTGACACCTTAGGGTCCGCCATTAGGGGGCGCTAGAGGAATCCTGCCGCGCGAAAAGGAACTTCTGCATTGAGTCTGAATGTCAAGGTAGCAGCAAATAACTTGGTTCAAGTTTTCAGCTTTTCTGCCTCTCAGAACCAGCCTTTATTGTGCCTCTTAAAGATAAATGCACCGGGGCCCGCCCTGGTGGCGCAGTGGGTTGGGCGACGCACTATGAAGCAAACCGCAGCCACTGCAGCACAAGTTCGATCCCTGCCTCTGGCCAGGGAGGGGACCCACATGGCGCAGCAGACCTCTCCTGCCTCGCCCACTGCTCCCCTCAGCGGTGTATTTCTGTCAATCTGCCTGTTCTGTGTCCTGCTCTGTCTGGTGGATTCTCTCACCACCCCCACATCTCTGGCCTGTACCCCAGTGCCTGTATGCATAAATAAATAAATCTTTAAAAAAAAAAAAGATAAATGCACCGTCACTACCCCTTCCTCTGAAGTGTGGTTCCACTTCCTTCAAGCTTGGGTGTCCAGTAACTCACCCCTCTTCCCTTAGTTAAACTCATCCTCCAGGGGTTTCCTCCAGGTACAACCACGTGTCCCCTTTGATCTTTGCCATCCTTGTAATAAATTTACTCTGTTAAAATAACTCACATGGGGAGCCTCCCTCGTGGTGCATGAATTAGTCACCAGCCACTGCAACATGGGTTTGATCCTTGCCAGGGAGCTGAACACATGGTGCGGCAGACCTCTCCTGTCTCACCTGCCGGTCCCCTCAGCAGTGTATTTCAGTAGATCCTTCTGTTCTGCTCCCCACTCTGCCTCTGGTGGATCGTCTCACCTCCCATGACTCTGGCCTATACCCCAGTTCTTGTACGCATAAATAAATAAATCTTAAAAAACAACAACACAAAAACTGGCATAGTTTCTCTATTGCTGACCCATGTCACAGCCAGGTTTTGATTCTGTTGGCATTTGATCTGCCTACTGGCCAGGCATGCATTGAACTGATTTCAGTTCCCTTTTACACTTGATCTTAGCCAAAAGGCCGAGAAGCGATTCAGTTCCCTTTTAAATAACCTGTGACAAGGGGTCCCAGATCCTCACGCTAACTCGGCTGGTTACAGGTGGCGTCTTGACATGGGTACAGAATTCAACCTGTGCCAAAGGAGCAGAATAGCCCAGACGCCTAAGACAGAGACGGCCCTGGCTCACACCTTTCCGAACACGAGCAGACAGCACTTTCTTTTCTCCTGTGAATGTGCATGGAAAATGGCGTCTCCGTGAAGTTTTCATGACCTGCCTTGCATCGGTTGCTGAGGAAACTATTTGAAAACATCCAACTGCCTTGCATTACTGCGCACCCTTTGCGCACGCGTATTTAATGACGTCATTGTAAGGGCTGATTCTCCAATCAGTTGCAAGATTATAAACGTGTGTGCTTATTCCACAAACTGACCAGAAGGTTGTGCAATTTGTAAACAAGACAATATGAGCTCAGACCTTGATGGGCCATGATTTTTCAGCATCCTTCCCTAGCAGGCTTGTACCAATCTTATGAATTATAAACCCAGTTCTTCCTTGCACACCCACCCCCATAAAATCCCTCATGGTATATAATTTTCCTAATCCAATTAAGTACAAACCTCCATAGTGCCTATCATTTTGATCTTTGTTTGAAGTAGAATGCATGCCACTTAACTCAAAAAATATTTTTATTTACACTTTAAACCACAATGCCATAAGATTTTCCTACTGTGTAAATTCTAGATCACGGCCACCGACTGATCCTGCCCAGGGGCGCCATCTGCCATCTTGACACCTTAGCTCCTGACCTTCTCAATGCCATTTCCTAGTCCCTCGTCTTAGCCACTCACCGCTGTGGTCATACCCTGTACCTTGTCCTCACCAATAGCTGCACCACCTCCCAAGTCTCTTTCAAGTTGATCCCTCTCCCCTCTCCTTCCACCTCATCTAGGCTAGTGGGTGTAGTATAGCTTTTCTTTCATCTTGCTGAGATACTCTAATGCACTTGCTGTCTAGTCTTACTAACCATCTTTTTACATGGCCTTACTTCCTCTTTACTCATCTCAGATTCCATGTTCATTTTTACAGTTACTCCCTTGCAGAAAATTCCCATCCAGGGGCCTCCCTGGTGGCGCAGTGGGTTAAGCAATGCACAATGAAGCAAACCGCAGCCACTGCAGCGCGAGTTCGATCTCTGTCTCTGGCCAGAGAGGGGACCCACATGGCATAGCAGATGTCTCCTGCTTTGCCCACTGCTCCCCTCAGCTGTTTGTTTCAGTCAGTTTACTTATTCTGCTCCTGACTCTGTCTCTGGTGAATCCTCTCACCATCCTGGACTCTGGCCTGTACCCCAGCTCTTGTATGCACAAATAAATCTTTAAAAAAAAATCCCCACCCCTTACTCCCATCCCCTCCCTCCACTGATTTTGCCTGGCAACACACCGGCCCAGTCCTATCTTCTCACTCCAAGATTTGCCTGAACACAGCTGGAGATGAACTCACAGCTGCACTCTGGCCTCACTGGAAATCCTCACCATCAATCTCAAATGGGCGCTCAACGCCCCATGGCAACCTTCCCTGATATCTTCTCTTCACTGATATGTTTCTGAAACATTTCTCTCCTGTGTGTTTTCTCCTAGAGTCCTCTCAGCTTCTCTTCGCCCAGTTTTTCACGGAGAAAATAAGAGTGTCAGGCAGGCACTGCCCCATCCCTGTTGTGCCACCAACTGTCACACATACAGGGCTCCCAACTGTGAGCCCACACTGAGGATGGCTGAATCCTGTGCTCCCCACGGGGCATGAGCCCCCACCCCCACATTTGTCCTCTTGAAGAGCCTCATTCCTGAAAGGGTTCCCTCTGCTACCCACATCTTATATTGCCCCTCACCACTGGGTCATTTCTTCCATTTATGTCAGCATGAGAACATTCTCAGATGCTGTATCCTCCATTTGAAAAAAACTTCCCCACTAGCCACTGCCACCTTCCTCTACCCCGCCACATAGCAAACCTCTTAGAAAACTCTCCACTGTTTTCCCTCACCCACCCCAACCAGGGGCCCATCTCCCCTCACCTCTAAAACCGCCTCCTTTTCTACAAATCTGAAATGCAGTTCTAGGACCGCCTCATAGGGTTTTGTTTTAAGCATCATTTGACAATTGTGTCTTTTTTGCAATGCTTTTCTTCCCTGGGCTCGTCAGCCAACTGCCCCGTTTCAGTCTTCTTCTGACTCCACTTCCTGTGTTCTACTTCCAAAAAGAAAAGTAGCACGGAGAAAACTAACAAGGCAAAAGTCACTAGAAGCCAAGTTAAAAGCGAATGACAAACTAGACAATAGTATTTACAGTTCAGGTTATAGACCTAGTGATAACGACCCTAATATTTATTTATTTATCTATCTATTTATTTAATTTTTAAAAAAGATTTATTTATTTATACATACAAGCACTGGGGCGCAGGCCAGAGGTGTGGGGGGTGAGAGGATTCATCACAGACAGAGCAAGGAGCAGAACAGGCAGATCAACGGAAGTACACTGCTGAGGGGAGCAGCGGACACAGCAGGAGAGGTCTGCTGCACCATGTGGGTCCCCTCCCTGGCCGGCAGCAGGGATCAAACTCGTGCTGCAGTGGCTGCGGTTTGCTTCATAGTGTGTTGCTTAACGCAGGGATCGAACTCGTGCTGCAGTGGCTGCGGTTTGCTTCATAGTGTGTTGCTTAACCCACTGCGCCACCAGGGAGGGCCCCAACAACCCTAATACTTAAAGCACATCCTAATAGAGGTGAAGTAGTAGAGGTTCATATTTTCCTAACAGCTAATGATGCTCACTGTTGTTTGGTTGGTTTCAATCTTATATCCAAGTCTTGAATTAATTTTTGCAAAATGGTCTGTAGTTTAATCTTGCCAGCTTCTCCCTTCTGTCAAAGAATTATTAATACAATGCAAACATAGCAATTTTTTTTGTCTTAAAAAGATGTGTTAAGAAGTTTTTGTGTTTACTGTAATGCAAAGAGATGCATGGAAAGAAACACCTGTGCCCTTTTCCTCTTTGCTGAGGAATTGCTGCAGCTCTCTTGAAATTGTAAGTGACACCACCAACTTGGCTCACCATGACAAGGCA
The DNA here is from genome assembly GCA_019455555.1 of Galemys pyrenaicus. Taxonomy (NCBI): domain Eukaryota; kingdom Metazoa; phylum Chordata; class Mammalia; order Eulipotyphla; family Talpidae; genus Galemys; species Galemys pyrenaicus. The sequence goes on from JAGFMF010011433.1 coordinate 2,965,612, forward strand.
TCTGGTCAACCTCACTGGTGGCTCCGCAGACCCTTGGGCAGATCTGGAATGTTCTTATCAAGGCTCTGAGTTGACCTTGAACCACTTGGCCGCTGACAGCTTTTTATCTGAGATAACAACAGTCTTTATTGTTGTTCTATTATTTTATTTTCTTGTGATACCTTTGTCTCAAGGGGCTCCCAAACAATTGCCAACAGAAAAACACCGTAATATTTAAGTCACAGGAGAATGAAATTACAGGTGAGAAGAATGATGGCTGTAAAAGGATTTTTATTTGAATGTTGACTGAAGGTCAGTTCTGACAGCTTATTAGATCCTATGCTTCACCGCTGTTCAGTTTTGAAAACCGAACAAAGAGTGTTGCAAAAAGTGTTGCAATAGAGCAGAACTGTATATGATAAGAAGCAAATCATCATGTTTGATAAAAACAAAAATATTGTCAAGAAAAATTATCGAAAAGTTTGGAAATGCTTGTTAGGGGCTACTGTGTCCTCTACTGTGTCCTCACAAAGATACTTTGTATGTGTTTGCACCCTGGCACGACTGTGTATTCTAGAGAAAAATGAGTTGTCAAAGGTGTTTTTTTTTAAACATCGAAAGAGCGATTAAAGGAATCTAAAGTGCCAAAAAAAATAATATGGTGCAATGGCTGCTTGGCAGCTCTTCCCCAGACATTACAACACATTTCCCAAATGCTCTGTTGATGGAGATCCTCCTGACAACACAGGGTGACATGGGTTTATTTTGTATAGAATGTGAGAACTCGATGGCTGTGGATGACCCGAGAGGCAGCACAGGGCACTGATATGAAAGTAAAATGCTGTGAGTAAACATTCACAGCACCGCAGGTGTCAACTCGGCTTTTTTCCCCTCAATCAAAACATGCTGTCATGCAGGCAAGAGGACTGACACAATCAATGCACTCGTGGTGTGGAGATCCCTCCAGAGAGAGCTGGAGAAGGGGGCTCTAAGAAATCGTGTCCGTGAACTCACACAAGTCTAAGCTCACCTCAAGTTTGCATGTGCAGGATTCACCCCAAGAAACACAGAAAAATTTAAAGAACGGAACTAAAACATAACCATGACAATATCTAAGGCCCAGCCCAACCTGAGCAGTACTGTCACAGGCAACCTCATATAAAGTGGGTTTCCATGACTCGGTTCTTACCAGCGTGCTTGAAAGGCTTTTTTTTTTTTTTTAAAGATTTATTCATTTGTGCATACAAGAACTGGGGTACAGGCCAGAAGTGTGGGGGGTGAGAGGATTCACCAGAGACAGAGTGGGGAGCAGAACAGGCAGAATGACTGAAGCACACTGCTGAGGGGAGCAGCAGGCGAGGAGGCAGGAGAGGTCTGCTGTGCCTTGTGGGTCCCCTTCCTGGCCGGAGGCAGGGATCGAACTCGTGCTGCAGTGGATGCGGTTTGCTTCATAGTGCGTTGCTTAACCCACTGCGCCACCAGGGAGGCCTTGAAAGGCTTTTATAATAAGCCCCAACTGCAGGCATATGCGCAAAGGTTAATAAAGGGTTTTATTTTATAAAAGAATGGGAAATAAACTAGTAATAACATAAGGAGAAGAGAGGGACACAGATCTGTAAATATCTTACCAGATCCTTTGAGTTGGAATCCAACGGTGGGCTGAGAGCTGGCTGCGAATCAAGGGAGGTGACTCTGAATGAAGAGAACTCCCAAGGCTCACCTCTCTGGTTTTATAGGCAGCCTGGCTGCTTAACTCCACCCTCAGGTCCCAGTGGTCCACTCTTCAATAATCATCTTATCGGATTTGTGGTTCTGGAATATTGGGGGTCTGGAGTGGGGGTTGGAGTCCATAAACTTATTTGTATAATTCATTCAGGACTACCTTTTTGCCCTAACAATACCACAAAGTCTAGCAAAATCTTTGAAAACCCAACAGATGTCAGAATTACTTCTCACAGAAAATGAAACAGAAATGTGTGGTCTGCAGTTCACTAGATTGGATGTTTGCTAAAACAATAGAAGAGTCAATATTATTCAAAGGATTTAATAGGACCCAGAGTCTCACAACATAGTATTCAAAATACCAAGAAAATCCAATCAGTTCTCAAAGGTAAATACAATCAACGAGGCCTCCCTAGTAGCTTAAGTATTGTCTCAGTGGATCCTCTGAGACCTGAGTACAATCCCTGGCCAGGGAGGTGACCCACATATGGCACAGCAGACCTCTCCTGTCTTGCCCACTGCTCCCCTCAGCAGTGTATTTCAGTAGCTCCACCTGTTCTGCTCTCCAGTCTGTCTCTAGTGAATACTCTCAACCCCCCCATACCTCTGGCCTACACCCCAGTTTTTTTATGAATAAATAAAAATGAATCTTTAAAGAAAAAAAGAGAAATTCCCAGAAGAGAAATAGACATTAGAAAATGAACCAAGAGAAATTCAGATATTTAGACTATCTGAAATGAAGAAAAAAAATAAGACTGACTAACTCAAAAGTAGAATGGAGACCAAACCTTACCCAAACTCAAGGGCAGAGAGGAAGAAACTGAAAAAGATAATGCATGATAATGATTCCATTTCTGTAATTTTCCAGAATAGACAAGTCTAAAGAGACAAAAAGTAGTTTAGTTATTAGCAGGGAATGGGTTAAAGAAGACAGGTTTCTTTTGGGGATTCTTTTTGTCAGCTGCAGCTATCATAACAAAATAACAGACCAGGTGGCTTAGACAACAGAAATTTATTTCTCACACATCTAGAGGCTAGAGTCTTAGTCTTAATCAAGGTGCTGGCGAGGTAGATTTCACTAATACCTCTTCTCTGGGCTTTTAGAGGACCGCCATCTTGCTGTGTGTTCATGTGCTAGATAATAAAGTATTTCCATTTTCAGTTTTTTAAGCTAATCTAGGTTGCCTAATACAAACTACACCAGTTTATATTCCTACCTACTGTGTAAGAGGGTAGGGGTTCCTTTTTCCAAATCCTTTTCAGCAATTGTTGTTGAGATTCTTTTTTATTTATTTATTTAAGTATATTTGACATCATTTGTATTCCCCAGGGAGTACCCACCACCATTCCTCCCGTGCACCATCACCTGAGTCCCTTGTGCTCTTTCTGCCCTCATCCCGTCTTTGCCCTCTCCTCCTTCCCACCCCCCCTCCCACCCCACCCTCGCCCATAGTCCCTTTGGTTTATCTTTGCCTTTTTGGTCTTGTTTTTTTCTTTGCTTTTGGTTACATTCTCAGGGTGTGAGATGAAATCTCATTGTGGTTTTAACCTGCATCTTTCCTACTGGAAGTAATGGTTTTCCCATGAACTACTGGCCTTCTGAATAGCTTCTCTGGTGAATTTTCTATTTAGATCTGTTGCCCTTTTTTTTTTATACTGGGTGTTTGTTTTTCTCTTTTTAACTGTATAATTTTACATATTTTCAATATTAACCCCTTGCCAGTTACGTAAATGCATAAATATTTTCTCCCATTCAATAGGTGGCTTTTTAATCTACTTGTGTTTTCTTTTTTTTTTTTTTAAGATTTATTTATTTATGCATGTAAGAGCTGGGGTACAGGCCAGAGGTGTGGAAGGTGAGAGGAGTCACCAGAGAGAGTGGAGAGCAGAAAAGGCAGATCTACTGAGATACACTGCTTGGGGGTAGCAGCAGGTGAGAAAGGAGAGGTCTGCTGTGCCATGTGGGTCCCCTCCCTGGCCGATGATGGATGATGGAACTCGTGCTAATGTGCCGCTGATGCTTCACAGTGTGGCGCTCAACCCACTGTGCAACCAGGGAGGCCCTACTTGTGTTTTCTTTTGATGTGCAAAAGCTTTAGGGTTTTTTGTTGGAGATAATCCCTTTTGTTTATTTTAGTTTTTATATCTCTTGCTATAAGGGTCAAATCTATAGAAACATTTTTACCATTGATGTCATGGAACATATTGCCAGTGTTTTGTTTTGCTTTTTCTTTATTATTTTATTGTTGCAGGTCTTATATCTGAATCTTTAACCATTTGGAATTTAATTCTGTGTGTGGAGTTAGAGTGATCAACTTGATTCTTTTACAGGTGGCCTTTCCATTTTCCTAGCACCCTTTATTAAAGAGATTCTCCTTTCCGATTGTATGTTTGGGCTGCTTTATCAAAATTAAATATTGACATGTCTCCCACATAGGAGCACACTTAAAATAGTTGTCACATGGTTTCCAGGATGACAGCCAGAACTTCCCAGTTGCCTGGGTTATGGGTGGGAGTGTAACAAACCATTGATTTTACACGGGGCTGCAGGAGCTGGGACATCCCGTTAACCGTGCTAAGCTGGCAACTTGGCAAAGAAGCTGTGGGTGTGTGCATATCTATAAGTAGCAACCCAGCAGTCACACATATAATCATATTTGAGAAGTGCCTTTTCATTACTTACCTCAAAATCATCCCTTTTATAATAAAGCATAAAAATAGTGTTGAGATGACACTGATTCCCTTAGGAAGCGATTTTGTCCCCTTTCATTAATTCTATGCACTTTGCGCTTCAATCCCAAGGGTCTTTGAAAAGGATCTTTTCAATCTTTTTTTTTTTTAAGATTTTTTTTAAAAAATTATTTATTTATGCATACAAGAGCTGGGGTATAGGCCAGAGGTGTGGGGGGTGAGAGGATTCACCAGAGACAGAGTGGGGAGCAAAACAGGCAGATTGACTGAAATACACTGCTGAGGGGAGTAGCAGGTGAGACAGGAGAGGTCTGCTGTGCCATGTGGGTCCCCTCCTTGGCCGGGGATCAAACTCAGGCTAACAGCGGTTGTGGATAGCTTTATTGTGCTGCAACTTAGCCCCTTGTGCCACTAGGGAAGCTCACACACACCTTATTTTTGACAATTCTATCACTTTTCAGTTTTGCCTACAAATCCTGGCACCAGGGAATGATGTTCCTGGCAACCCCCAGACCATGATGTCACAGCTTCCCAGAAGGGCCATCCACGATCTTCTGGGTAGCAATGATAGCAGGGATTGTGGTCATGAGTCCCTCCACCATGTTAAAGTCCTCATGGATGACCTTGGCTAGGTAGCCAAACTGTTGGTGGTGTAGAGGTGCTGCTGACCATCTTGAGGAAACTGTCCTACTTCCCATGGCTCACACCTATCACAAACAGGGACACCATCTCTACAAATGGGGACAATCTTTGCTTCACGTTTCAAGTGAATCAACTTTCTCCAAGGTGGTGACGGTACCAGTGGGCCCACATCATGATCAGCACCAGCATCACCTCGTTTGATGTCGGCCAGATCTCGCTCGTGAAAGCTGTGGATGGGCTTTCCATTGCTGACAAGCTTCCCATTCTCAGCCTTGGCTGTGTCCTTGAACTTGCCCTGGGTGGAATCATAATGGTTCATGTCATCAAGGTCAACAAAGGGGTCATTGATGGTGACAATATCCACTCTGCCAGAATTAAAAGCAGTCCTGGTAACCAGGTACCAGACCAATGAGTCTTCTTTCCATCCTATCCTTTCTTTAAAAGTCATAATTTTTTAAAAAAGATTTATTTATTTATGCATACAGGAACTTGGGTACAGGCCAGAGGTGCAGGGAGTGAGAGGATTCACCAGAGACAGAGTGGGGAGCAGAACAGGCAGACTGACAGAAACACTCTGCTGAGGAGAGCAGTGGGTGAGGCAGGAGAGGGCTGCTGAGCCATGTGGGTCCCCTCCCTGGCCGCGGATTGAACTTGTGCTGCAGTGACCGCACATGCTTCCTAGTGTGGTGCTTAACACCTTGCACCACCAGGGAGGCCCCTAAAAGTCATAATTGTTATCAGTTTCTTATGTATACTTCCATATTTTTGTGTACCTGAAAAAGTATTTGAACATGCACAGCTCCTTTTACAAATATGCATGGTTCAACATAACACACATTAATCACATGTTGGAGATATTCCTATATATTTCTTTGAAAACAACCTTTTTTTCCCAACAGTTGTATTATATTCTAATGTAAGGATGCATCCTAATATATAAGCCATTCTCCTATCGATAGACACTAAATGACATCTGTCATTTTCGAATGGCCCTGTGCCTGTGGAACACTAGTGATGTTTGTGGAAAAGCTAAGTGTCCAATCTCCTTTGAAGCTACATCGAGTTGCACCCAGACCAGTGTCCAGATTAGAACTGAACCCTAGTAGGAAATGGGCTTTGGGCAGGACATCAATTTGGCTGGGGAAGGAGCAGCAAAGGTCTGTGGTTTGGGGCCAGTAGGGGTTACAGGGCAAGGTCCTAATGCAGAAGAGACATGGGGGCAAGGGTGTAACAGCTGCAAGTGCAGTCAAGTTCTAGGTCACAGCACAACGTTCTGGGCCTTTTATCCACCACACTGTTTCTATATATGGCTGGTGGTTTATTTCTTGAGGTTTAGCATCCAGCCTATTTTCCAGCCCATTTGTTATCTTTTTTTTTTTTTTTAAAGATTTATTTATTTATGCATACAAGCGCTGGGGTACAGGCCAGAGATGTGGGGGGGTGGTGGTGAGAGGATTCACCACAGAGAGCAGGGAGCAGAACAGGCAGATCAACAGAAGTACACTGCTGAGGGGAGCAGCGGGCACAGCAGGAGAGGTCTGCTGCGCCATGTGGGTCCCCTCCCTGGTCGGCAGCAGGGATTGAACTCGTGCCGCAGTGGCTGCAGTTTGCTTCATAGTGCGTTGCTTAACCTACTGCGCCAACAGGGAGGCCCCATTTGTTATCTTTATAACAAAAGATTTTCTGCTCATCAGCCAAAGTCACTTGTGCATGCAATGAAAAGCCCAATCTGAGACATTTTGTTTTCCTGCTAATTTGTTGTTTTTAGAGGAAAAAAAACCTAATTATTATCCTTCCATATACATCTATATGCCTGTGTATGGGTAAATGTGCAGATAAGATCTTAAAAATGGAACTGCTTTGAGAAAAAAAGTTAACCAGAGACACATCTGATAAGATCTACTATCCAAAATATTCAACGAACATTAAAAACTAAACAATAAGAAAAAAACCCAATTAATAGACCAAAACCTTAATAGATACTTCACCAAAGAAGATATACAGATGGCAAATAAACACAAAAAGACACTTCGCATCACACGTCTTCAGGAATTGCAAAGTAAACAACAGTGAGGTTCCACAACACACCCATTATAACAACTGAAATCCAGGCGTCGGCAGTGCCAGTGGCTGTGGAACAACAGGAACTCTCATTCATTGCTGGTGGGAATGCAAAATGGTACTACTCTGGAAGATGGTTTGGCAGTATCTTACAAAATTAAATGCAATCCTTGGCATTTAACCAAATGAGTTGAAAACTCACATCCGGGCTTCCCTGGTGGCGCAAGGGGTTAAGTACTGAACTATGAAGCATCTGCAGCCACTGCAGCACAGGTTTGATCCCAGGCCAGGGGGGTACCCAGATGGTGCAGCAGACCTCTCCTGCCTCACCTGCTGCTCCCCTCAGCAGTGTATTTCAGTCAATTTGCCTGTTCTGTTCCACACTCTGTCTCACCTTCCCACACATCTGGCCTGTACCCCAGTTCATGTATGCATAAATAAATCTTAAAAAAAAAAAAAAAGAAAGAAAACTCATGTTGTGGCCTCCCTGGTGACCTAGGGGTTAAGTCTTAGCACTATCACCACTATTGCCTGAGTTCAATCCCCAGCCAGGGAGGTGACCCTCATGGAACAACAGACCTCTCCTATCTCACCCACTGCTCCCTTCAGCAGTGTGTTTCAGTAGATCCACCCTGTTTTGCTCCCATCTCTGTCTCTGGTGAATCCTCTCACCCGCCCCCCTCATACCTCTGGTCTACACCCCAGTTCTTCTATGCAAAAATAAATAAATAAATAAAAATTTTAAAAGATTATTTTCTAAAAAAGAAAACATGTCCACACAAAACCCTGCAGGTGGATGTTCATAGCATTTTTATTTATAATTATCAAACTTGGAAGCAACCAAGATGTCCTTCTTTTGGATCCTGAATAAACAAATGATGGTAATCCACACAAAGGACTATTAGTCAGCAATAAAAAGAAATGAACTATCAAGTCACAAAAAGATGTGGCAGAACCTTAAATGCATACTGTTCAATGTAGCAGGCCAATCTGAAAAGGCTAGATACTACATAATTTCAACCATATGGCATTCTAGAAGACAAACCAAGGGAGACAAAAAAGGATCAGTGGTGGTGGGAGACAGATGGGTAAATAGGTAGAGCATAGGGCTCTGTAGGGCATGGAAACTGTCCTGGTTGAAACAGTACTGCGAGACACACCGACATTTATACATCTCTCAGAACCCTGAGGGATGACATAAAGGGTGAACCCCAATGTAAGCTAGGGAGTTTAGTTAATGATAATGTATCAATATTAGTTCATCAGTTATAATGGAAGTACCTCACCAATACAGGATATAAAGAACAGGGGATATACAGGATATAAAGAACAGGGGATATACAGGATATAAAGAACTGGTTTCTCAGAGAGAGGGAACACATGGAATATCTCTTTACTTTTTTTCCAATTTTTCATAAACCTAAAACTGCTTTTAACATTTTTTTGATACAATATCAAAACACATAAACCCTTCAATAAAAACCACCTCAGGTCTACTAGGATAAAAAAAGATGAACAATAGCAAGAATCTGTGAAGAGATGGAAAATTCTTATACATGCAACCCTAATATAAAATGGGTTTCCCTGACTGGGTCCTCACCTGCGCTCAGCCGACTTTTATAATAAGTCCTAACTGCAGGCACATGCGACAAAAGTTATTAAAGGATTTTATTTTACAAGAGATGGGGAATTGCCAGACTATACTCCAAAATTGCTACAATTTTACATCTCCACTGTTAGGGGGAAGAGTAGGCCTGAATGGATCACACAGATGGGTGTGTGAACTCCAACCCCCACTCCAGACCACCAGTGTTCCAGAACCACAAATCCGATAAGATGATTATCGAAGAGTGGATCGCTGGGACCCAAGGTGGAGTTAAGCAGCCAGGCTGGCTATAAAACCAGAGAGGTGAGCCTTGGGCTCTCTCTTCCTTTGGAGCCATCTCCCTTGACTCAGAGCCAACTCTCAATGCGCCATTGGGTTCCAACTCGGAAGATCTGGCGGGATATATACGGATTTGTCTCCCTCTCTTCCCTTGGTGATTATTTCTACTTTATTCCCCTTCTTTTGTAAAATAAAACCCTTTAATAACTTTTGTCACGTGTGCCTGAAGTTGGGACTTATTATAAAAGTCTCCTGAGTGCGCGGGTGAGGACCCAGTCAGGGAAACCCATTTTATATTAGGGTTATCCTGTACCAGGACCACATGATTTCATTGATACAAAATGTTCAGAATAGGCAAATCTACCAAGTCAGAAGGCAGAGCCCCACCCCCAGAATCACTGGAGATCCACGTGGGGAACACCCAAGTCCTTCCCAACCAGGGTGTGTCAGCAGAGGGCTAGTGGGAGTCTGCCCTTCCCAGAGTGCCGACAGGGGCTCTGTGGGGAACCTGTACTTCCACTCCCACCTGACAGTTAGGTAGGTAACATAATTACAATAACAAGTACAACAGGCAAATACAGGTTTGAGAAAACACAATTGGCTTTTGGCAAGGTCAGAGCTCGACTTGTGTGAGCCATGTGCATGCAATTGCTTTAGAGAGACCACTCGTTCTGGCCTTTTATTTATTTTTATTTATTTATTTACTTATTTTTAGCTCTGGTCTTTTAGTGGGTGTCTATTCACCATCAGTATGTTTTACAGAGTAAAGGGAGTGCACCTTTCAATCTCCTCAGATGGCTAAATAGAAGTTTGGTTAAGATTAGGATTACTAAGGGTCTGAGGTGATAGTGCACAGGTGAAATGGTGGTGGGAACTCCCTGGGGACTACAGATGTTGTCAAATACAATTAAATAAATCTAATGAGAAAAAAAATTTAAAAAAATAAAGTGGGAAACTAAGACCAGGGACATATTAACACATATAAAGTTTTCTTTATAAATTATCTCCCAAGAGGTGAAGTAGTATCCAAACTGTATGACATATTTATCCTTGAAAAACTGATTTTTCAAACAGTCTTTCTAGATAATGTATAAATATATATGATACATTTTATTATATCATATAACAATGTGTTTAACTTGTTTGTGTTGTGATTGCAAAGCTCTAGTATGATTTTAGGTTCAGTGGGGTGTGCTCAAATACACGAACTTGTAGGTATAAGAAAAAAAAAAGATTAGGATTACTATTGCACTTCTACATCTAAGTATTAAAAACCAAGTGAGTCTTTTGCCTCGGAGCCTGCACGTGTCTGTCGGAAGAGCCCACTAGAAGCCCATCATGCTTGGGATAGCGAGGCCCCCTAGTGGCCAATTCAGACAAGGTCTGGTGACTCCTTGGGCTATTCCTGTCAGAATCAAGTAAAATTCACGAAGGACACGGCTGCTCAGAGCTAGTACCGTATCACCCAGGAAAAGCAGTTTCTGTGCTTTTGTCATCCAGGACGTCAAATTAACCTAGAAATTGAATGCAATCCCACCCAAAGTGTAACAGGATTTTAAATTTGGAATTTAAGAATCTGTATTCTCTTCTGGAAGAGAAAGTGTTCAGTAATAGTCAACAATATTTAAAAAAGATTATTGAATGGAGGGGCCTCCCTGGTGGCGCAGTGGGTTAGGCAACGCACTATGAAGCAAACCGCAGCCACTGCAGCACGAGTTCGATCCCTGCTGCCGACCAGGGGGGGGACCCACATGGTGCAGCAGACCTCTCCTGCTGTGCCCGCTGCTCCCCTCAGCAGTGTACTTCGTTGATCTGCCTGTTCTGCTCCCTGCTCTCTGTGGTGAATCCTCCCCCACCCCACACACACTTCTGGCCTGTACCCCAGTGCTTGTATGCATAAATAAATAAATCTTTAAAAAAAAAAAAGATTATTGAATGGAAATTTGCCCTACGATATATGAAACTGTAAATACAGAATATAGAATCTCTTGCGGCACCAGAGAGGCCCCCAAAGATCTTATACTCTTTTTTAAATTTAATTTTTTTGGTCTACTTTATTTTATTTTATTTTTTTAAAGATTTATTTATTTATGCATACAAGAGCTGGGGTACAGGCCAGAGGTGTGGGGGGGTGAGAGGATTCACCACAGAGAGCAGGGAGCAGAGCAGGCAGATCAACAGAAGTACACTGCTGAGTGGAGCAGCGGGCACAGCAGGAGAGGTCTGCCGCACCATGTGGGTCCCCAGCCTGGCCGGCAGCAGGAATCGAACTCGTGCGGTGGCTGCTGTTTGCTTCATAGTGCGTTGCTTAACCCACTGCGCCACCAGGGAGGCCCGGTCTACTTTATTTTTAAAAATTAATTTATTTATATAAATTTGACATCAGTTGTAGTCCCCAGCTCTCATACTTTAAATGTTTGTTACTGGCAAGTAGGAAATGCATTCAAGACAGATCCTTCTTCTATACACTGGAGTCACGTAAATTTAGAATTATTTATTACTTGAAAGATTAGTAGAAATCAATAGTGAAACCATGTAAACCTGGAATTTTTCTCACACTGAGATTTTTTTAAATTGTTTCTATTTCTTTAATGGGGAAAAAGACTATTCAGGTTTTCTGAGTATTTTACTATGATTTTTTAATAATGTGTCTGTTTAACTAAAGCATCAAATTTGTTGGCCTAACAAACAAACAAAAATGTTAATAAACAAACCAGAAGTTCAGTTTCACACAATCTGCAAATACCCTTGGGGTAAAAGCAGCCTCAGAGTCTATGGACTCTGCTTTCTCTTACACGGCCATCCAGTAAACTCTTACCCTTACTAACTATATGATGGTTTTAAGAAGTTTCCAAAATAATTTTGTTCAGCATTCTGTTTTCAACAGGAACATTGGTCCAGATAGTTAACCAATCTCATTATCAGTGTGAAACAGAAAAAAATGGGCCCAAAATAGAGTCCTGGGGCCCCACCTATTATACTAGTGAGGTCAGCTGCCCAATAACCCCTTCCCCTGCCCTCCCCTGCGGGAAAGGTGGCTTTCCCCAAAAAGAATCTTTCCTTTTTCTAGGACCTTATCTAAGGCCTCCCTGGTGGCACAAAGGGTTAAGCATAACACTATGAAGCATCAATAACCACTGCAGCATGAGTTCAACACCCAGCCAGGGTGCAGCAGACCCCTCCTGTCTCACCTACTGCTCCCCTCAGCAGTGTATTTCAGTCAGTCTGCCTGTTCTGTTCCCCACTCTGCGTCCGTTGAATCCTCTCACCCCCCAACACCTCTGGCCTGTACCCCAGCTCTTGTATGCATAAATAAATCAATCTTTAAAATAAAACCTTATCTAGGGGCCTTTGGTGGTGCAAGGGGTTAAGGCAGAGCACCATGAAGTATCCGCAGCCACTGCAGCAACAGTTTGATACCCAGCCAGAGAGATGACCCACATGGCGCAGCAGACCTCTCCTGTCTCCCCACTGCTCTCCTCAGCAGTGCATTTCAGTAGATTTGCCTGTTTTGCTCCCCACTCTGTCTCATTGAGTCCTCTCATTCCCTGCACCTCTGGCCTGTATCCCAGTTCTTACATGCATAAATAAATAGGTCTTTAAAAAAATAAATAAATAAAACCTTGTCTAACTCCTCTTCTGTCTGTAAATACCCTCCAGCTTGCCGAGCCCTTGCAGTCCCAGATGGGTTGCTGCAAATTCAGGAAATATTTAATAAAGCCAGTTGTGAGTTTTGTTTTTTAACATCAGACACACAAATCCAGTAGGTTTTTTTTGTTGTTGTTGTTGGTTTGTTTTAAACAATATGAAATATATCAATTTTGGTCTGTTTTAATACTTTCTGCTATGAATTCTAATTCACCTGATATTTATGATGTCGTTTTTGAGTGTGGGGTTCTTGGGTTCACTCTGGGAAAGGTTTCACCAGAGCCCTCTGTTCAGCGAGTTCCCAGGCGAGTTTCCCCATGAGACAGAGACATTAGTTATTTTTTTTTTTTAAGATTCTTAAAGGATTTTTTTTTAAAGATTTATTTATTTATACATACAAGAGCTGGGGTACAGGCCAGAGTCCAGGACAGTAAGAGGATTTACCACACACAGAGTGGGGAACAGAACAGGCAGACTGACCGAAACACACTGATGAGGGGAGCAGCGGGCACAGCAGGAGAGGTCTGCTGCGCCATGTGGGTCCCCTCTCTGGCCAGCAGCAGGGATCGAACTCATGCTGCAGTGGCTGCTGTTTGCTTCATAGTGCGTTGCTTACCCACTGCGCCACCAGGAAGGCCCCAACGTATTTTAAAGAGCAGGTTATTAGGGAAAAGAACAGAAGGGTAAAGGACACTTGCATAGTCACAAGTGGGCAGGAAGAGCTGCCCTGAAGGGACAGGTTGGCTCAGAGAGGCCCGCATGGTCGCAGGCGGGTACCCTTGAGGAGAGCTGCCTCCACTGAGGGAGGTCAGTGAAGAGAAGCCCAGCATGGTGCTGGTCATGGGCAGGCAGGAGGCTGCTGCCCTGCAGAGGAGAGCGCTGGTGGAGAGAAGCACCTGCACAGGCACAGGTGGGCAGAAGGTGGCTGCCCGGTTGTGGGGGACACATTAGGGTTTTATCATTTTTTGGTGGGGAGGGGCTCACTCTGTGGGTGGATGGTTTGTTACAGGGCAATTTTATTATAAAATGGGTTTTTTTAACTGGGTTTTTTACCCGTGCACTCAGAAGACTTTTATAATGTTTCAGTTTTAGGTATATGTGACAAAAGTTATTAACAGGTTTTATTTTATGAAAGAAGGGGAATAAAATAGTAATAATACCAAGGGAGAAAAAGAGGGATACAAATCCGTAAATATTTTACTGGATTTTCTAAGCAATGGTGCGTTGAGAGCTGGCTCCGAGTCAAGTGAGATTGCTCTGAACTAAGAGAACTCCCAAGACTCACCTCTCTGGTTTTATAGCCAGCCTGGCTGCTTAATTCCACCCTCGGGTCCCAGTGATCCACTCTTCGATAATTATTTTATCGGATTTGTGGTTCTGGAACACTGATGGTCTGGAGTGGGGGTTGGAGTCCACACACCCATCTGTGTAATCCATTCAGGACTACCCTTCCCCCTAACAGTTTCTTCCTTCGCCTTCACGTTTGTGCTCTTGACACTCCCTACAGCAGTCTGATCCCTGTCTGGGTCTTGAGCTTCTTAATCTGGGCGTTGACCCCCAAGGGTCTTGGTTAAAGTTTTATGCTAATCCCTTCTACCCCTGACCTTGTGGTCCCTGCTCCATTCTTTTTTTTTTTTTAAGGATTTATTTATTTATGCATACAAGCACTGGGGCGCAGGCCAGAGGTGTGGGGGGGTGGTGAGAGGATTCACCACAGAGAGCAGGGAGCAGAACAGGCAGATCAACTGAAGTACTCTGCCGAGGGGAGCAGCGGGCACAGCAGGAGAGGTATGCCGCGCCATGTGGGTCCCCTCCCTGGTCGGCAGCAGGGATCAAACTTGTGCTGCAGTGGCTGCGGTTTGCTTCATAGTGTGTTGCTTAACCCACTGTGCCACCAGGGAGGCCCCCTGCTCCATTCTTTATCCTCCATCATTACTACTTCTGCATTCTTTTTATCACGTACATGGCAAATTTTTTCCACACTCTATTTTCACTTATTCTATGCTACTTTCTTTAAAGTATATCTTTTCTAATAGCAAATATCTGAGTGTATTTTATAGCTAAATCTAGCAATTTGTGACTATTATGGTTAATTTTGTTACAGGGCAGGGTGAGGGGCATCCCAGGACCCCTAAAACTGCATTATCTAAATGGGTTCTGCCATCGGCTGTATAAAGATAAACATACTTAGTACGTAAGACCTTCAATAGAAAAGAACTGTAATATAATTAGTGTGCAAAAGAGAAAGAATGCAACAAGTTAAAACAGTATAAAATATTATAACTATAAAATTATTTTAATAGTTAAAATCACCTATGAATCCAAAATGCCCCTTAGAGCAAGAGATGACTGTTCTGAACCATGGCATGAGAGATGTGTGCTCCTCACTCTTCTTCAGACTAAGCCGCTTCCTTGATCTTCCACTGACTCTGCCCTTCATGGCCCTCCTGCTTTTCAAGATTTCAGGCCAGTTATTTTCTAGAATGTTTCTCAGTTTTATTTTGTCTGATGTTTTCTCCTGCTTAGAGTGAGTTTATTCTGCTAGGGGGAAAGGTGGTCCTAAATGGATTATGGGTGTGTGGACTCCAACCCCCACTCCAAACCATCAGTGTTCCAAAACCACAAATCCAATAAAATAATTATCAAAGAGTAAATTACTGGGACCTGAGGGTGGAGTTAAGCAGCCAGGCTGGCTGTAAAAACCGAGATGAGCCTTAAACACACTCTTTTACGAAGGAGCCAGACCCCCTTCCTTCGAAGCGATCTCATTCGACTCGGAGCCAGCCCTCAACGCGCCATTGCTTAAATCTAGTAGAGTATTTGTAAATTTATATCCCTTTCTTTTTCCTTTAATGTTATTACTATTTTATTCCCCTTTATTTCATAAAATAAAACGTGCTAATAACTTTTACCACATATACCTAAAATTAAAACTTTTAAATCTTCTAAGCGCGCAAATAAAAAACCCAGTATAAAAAACCCATTTTATATTAAAATTGCCCTGTAACAGAAGGAAGAACTTGAAAGTATGTATATACCATTCCTTGTCTAAATTCCGATTTACTGCTCACTTTTATATCAGTGTGTAACAGGGTGGTCCCCAGGAAAGGGGGAAGTTCCAGGATCCTGGTCCCACCCTAAGTAAGGTAGAGCTGAGCAGAAATTAAGAAATGTTAGAAAGAAGAAAGAGAAACACAGAAGGAAGAAAGAAGGAAGCAGGATAAAAAGCAGCAAAGAGACATGGAGGAGGCACGTGTGATGGAGGATAAAGAATGGAGCAGGGACCACAAGGTCAGGGGTAGAAGGGATTAGCATAAAACTTTAACCAAGACCCTTGGGGGTCAACGCCCAGATTAAGAAGCACAAGACCCAGACAGGGATCAGACTGCTGTAGGGAGTGTCAAGAGCACAAACGTGAAGGTGAAGGAAGAAACCATCCACCCACAGAGTGAGCCCCTCCCCACCAAAAGATGATAAAACCCTAATGTGTCCCCCACAACCAGGCAGCCACCTTCTGCCCACCTGTGCCTGTGCAGGTGCTTCTCTCCACCAGCGCTCTCCTCTGCAGGGCAGCAGCCTCCTGCCTGCCCATGACCAGCACCATGCTGGGCTTCTCTTCACTGACCTCCCTCAGTGGAGGCAGCTCTCCTCAAGGGTACCCGCCTGCGACCATGCGGGCCTCTCTGAGCCAACCTGTCCCTTCAGGGCAGCTCTTCCTGCCCACTTGTGACTATGCAAGTGTCCTTTACCCTTCTGTTCTTTTCCCTAATAACCTGCTCTTTAAAATAACTAACATCTCTGCCTCTCGGAGAAACTCGCCTGGGAACTCGCAGGGTGCTGCTGAACAGGGGCTCTGGTGAAAACTTTCCCAGAGTGAACTCAAGCACCCCACACTCAAAAAACAACATCATCAAACATGGCTCGCATTATCTTCAATGTATTTATGTGATTAATCACTCTGTATGTATTGCAAGTCCCATGCTGTCTGTTGCACAGAAGCCCTCCTCATTCGACTCCAGCTTTGCAACCTGCATAGGCTGGTCCCTCTGCGGCCTTCTTCATCAGCTTGGGCTGCCACCACAGTATGTGGCCTCCTCAGCTGCTCGAGCTCCCGCCTGATGACAATTCTGCCTCCGAAGTAGGCACCCAGCTTCCTGCCCAAGCACTATCTACCAGCCAGGCCAGACTGTGCTGTGTGCGGGTGCCGGAGCATTCTCTTTGGGCTCTAGTTCTCCATTCTCACATACGTGCTCGTGCACTGACTCACAACCCATGGCAAGCCTCCCCCTCTGATACGTCCTCGCACCAATGTGACCGCTCTCTGAGAGGGGCAGAGGTGTGCCATGGTAGCACTCTGGGCAGTCACTGGTCGGGTCAAAAAATCAGGGGTGCAATGGTCACACTCCAAGAATCCAGAGATGATGTCCTACCTTCTGCAGTTCTTGGTGAAATGCAATCTTGCTCTCTCTCTGATTGCTTCAGTTCTGGCCTTTGTAGACATTCTAATCATTTCCATTCTTGGTTAAGAAAACCTTCCCCCCAGAGGCAGTTCTACCAAGATATCTGATCCAGAGAACATAAGGCTTGAATTTGGAAGAGCCTGGAATGACAGGTTCAGTTGCATTCCCGAAGAACCTATGAAGGGCCAAATGACATTACAGGCTTTTTATATTTCCGCTGATAGAACCCTTCCAGAACAAAAAAAGATAGGCCCTAGTCCAAGGGGCCCCCAGAATAATGTTTGCACCAGGCCTCTTGGCTAGATTCACATCCTCCTTAATTGAGAAACCAAACCCTCGGAGTTCAGTCTCCCCAGCTCTCCCTGGACTCCTGCCCGGGACATCCTTAGTGATCTTTCTCTGGCCTTGACTGTGAAAGTAACTTCCCAAGGCTATAGGAGCTCATAAGCAGATAGCTGAAGTCCATTCTGAGAAGAAATGCTTGGTGGAATTCCTGAGCTTCCTGGACTGGGAAAAAACTCAGGGTAGCAGACTGAAGGGCTATTAGGGAAAAAACTCAGGGTAGCAGACTGAAGGGCTATATACTCACTACCCCCGTGAGTATAAATGGGGCTCTGGGCAGCTGTGAGTGTCAGGGGCCTGGGTTCTTGCCTGATAAGGAGCTGTCACTCCACAGGGCTGGCCAGGGCAGCTGGGGGAAGGGGACCAAGAGGTGGATCAGCAAGTTGGGGTGGTAGCAGAAAAGCAGACTCAGAACGCCCCCACCTCGGGCTGCATGGGATGGGGACATTAGCTGGACTGTGGCTGGAAGCCATGAGAAGGATGAACCCACAGGTCTGCCTGGGGCCAAGTCTCTGCTGAGGGCCTGGAGAGCCTGTGCAGAATTGCTGCTGGACAGCTGGATGAGGCCAGGCTGGGGCAGAGAGCAGGTGTGGGTGGACGTGAGCTCAATGTTCTTCCAGGCTGAATGTACTATTTTTAAAGCCAAATAGCAGCATCCTTCCTCCAGCCCCGCAGGGGAACATCTCAGAGCAGTGGTGATTGCTGTGGTCAAGGACAAGGGAGGCAGGACAGGGACAGTGGGTTGAGAACTGGGAACTGGAGTGTTGAATGGAGACCTAGTGGATAAGGATGTACAAGTCACCCACACGGGGTCAGCAAGCAACTCCATCAACATCCAAGATTCCAGTTTGGTGAAGTGAAACCCACACTGAGGTAGTTTGAATACAACCATAGTAGAGCCATAAGATTTACTTACAGATTCCAGAAGTGGGGAGGAGGGGCAGTATGAATGAGTTAGGAGAAGCGCAGGATAGAGTAGGGTGGCAGGCACCTATTACTTATAATGTGGCTGGAGCAGAGGTCTCTTCACTTTTCATGGGCTTAACTCTAAGGGATCATTTTATTTATTTGAATTATTTTATTTTTTCTTACAATGTTTGCTTTCTAGGTGTCGTCCCCATAGAGTTTCCACCACCAGTTCACCTGTGCACCATCACCATAGTCCCTTGTGCTCTTCCCATCCCTGCTTTAACCCCAATCCCTCCCTCTTCCCTTCGGAATGTCTCTGATTTGTAGTTGTCTGTTTATTTTTGTTTTATTTTGTTTGTTGTTGTTGATGTTATTATTTTTTCCCCTTGACTCCCTATATTCCTCCTGTGAGACCATCCAGTGTTTCACTTTTTTCTTCTGACTTATTTCACTGAGCATAATCTCTAAAGGGTTATTTTATTTATTTGCTTTCTAAAAAGATTTAATTATGCATACAAGAACTGGGGTACAGGCCAGAGGTAGGGGGGTGAGAGGATTCACCAGAGTGGGAAACAGAATAGGCAGCTGACTAAAATACACTGCTGAGGGGAGCAGCGGGTGAGGCAGGAGAGATCTGTTGCTCCATGTGGGTCCCCTCCCTGGTCAGGGATCAAGTTTGTGCTGCAGATGCTTCATAGTGCAGTGCTTAGCCTCTTGCGCCACCAGGGTGGCCCCTAAGGGGTTATCTTAAAAGGTGCCCCAAGAAAAGCAAAGCTTGCGCTTAATGTCCACATTCTAATGTCCACATTCAGTGGAAATAGGGTTATTAGGCTGTAAAATGCAACTCATCAAGGTCTTTCTCCTTACAATTGACCCTGTGATGCCTAGACATATCACAAGGCCCTGTCTAGACAGTAGTTATTAAAAGGCTCTGGCAAGGTTCTGGTCACTCAACACAGAAAACGTTTGAGGGCCTCCCTGGTGGCTCAGTGGGTTAAGCAACGCACTATAAAGCAGACCACAGCCACTACAGCACGAGTCCGATCCCTGCCTCTGGCCAGGGAGGGGACCCACATGGCGCAGCAGACCTCTCTTGCCTGGCCCGTTGCTCCTCTCAGCAGTGTACTTCAGTCCATCTGCCTGTTCTTCTCCCTGCTCTATCTGGTGAATCGTCTCACCTCCCACCACTCTGGCCTGTACCCTAGCTCTTGTGTGCATAAATAAATAAATCTTAAAAAAAAAAAAAAAAACGTTTGAGGGAAGCAAAAATGCCAGTCAGTGATATCACCAGACAAGCAACAATTGGAAATAATGAAACTCCCCTTTCCCTCCCATTTGTTGGAATCCAGCTAAGAAAATAAATCAAAGTCCTTCAATAAGGTTAAAGTAGGTATTTGATCACACACTCAGGTGAGGTTAAAGAATACCTGTACCCTCTCTTTTGTTCATTGCTCTAGAATGGCTGGCAGGCCTTTACAGTCAACAGTAATCTGAAGGTAAACACGATCCCAAACTACCTGTGCTCAAGAGTCACTTGATATCGGCAGGCCAGGCTTGGCTGTAACGCCCTGTGTGTCCACCAGGGCACTGACAGACTAGCTGCTGCGTGCCCAGTGAGGGGAGCCCAGCCTCAGCTCCTGTAAGGGGTGGCAGCTAACCTCCTCCCAGTGTAAGGATGAGTTCTGCCCATTTCTGACCTGAGGGGCAGAGACAGCTTGGGCTCCTGCTCCATAAGGGTAGTCCCACCAACTAAAGTACACTGGATGGGGGCCTCCCTGGTGGCGCAAGAGGCTAAGCACCGCACTATGAAGCATTCACAGCCACTGCAGCTCAAGTCTAATCCCCAGTCAGGGAGGTGACCCACGTGGCGCAGCAGACCTCTCCTGTCTCACCCGCTGCTCCCCTCAGCAGTGTGTTTCAGTGCATCTCCCTGCTCTGCTCCCCAGTCTCTGGTGAATCCTCTCACTGCCCTCCACCCCCCACCCCCACACCTCTGGCCTATACCCCAGCTCTTGTGCACATAAATAAAACAAAGGGTGGTTGGCTCTCCGAAGTAGTTACCCAGGAGAGGGAGAGAGGGACAGGTCTGCATTTGGGGGATGCCCTGATGCGCTGAGCAGCAGGGGTGAGAAGCAGCCTGAGGAGAGGCCCATCTCCTGCCTCCACTGAGATGCTGGCCACAGACACCTGACACCTCTAGGAGGCAGTGAGTCTCCTACGCCCCTTGGAAAGGAAGACCTGTGTACAGGAGGGGACTCTTTATCCTGTTTAAGGCGGGGGTTGGGGTGTACAGCCACACACAGCACAGGAGTTCAGACTGCACATCCAAAGATTTTTATTCCCTAGGAACAAAGATATATGGGAAAGAAACTCCAAAGGGTATCAGGACCACAGTGACAGAACGACAGAGTGGTGTGGCTCAGGAATCAGATGGATGACACACTCCACAGTGGACCTGGTCCTGCCCTGGTTTCTTGATCACTACCTGCCCCGTCCGCAAGGGCCCATTACAATGGGGGCGTGCAGTAAGGTGGGAAGCTTCTGAAGCCTACACAAAGGAGATGAATGTACGAACATACCTGTCTATTCAAGGAGGCTCTTGGGAACACCAAAACCTCCCTCTCAAGAACAGAGGTAGACAGACAGGAGTGAGGGGGGCCTGGGTGTCACAGACAACCAGAAAGGAGTCCCAGGGACCCTGTGTGGCTGACAGAATCTGTTTCCCTGCAACTGCAAGGGAAGCAATAGCTGGCCACAGCAGCTTTGAGAGGATCAAGTCTGAGAGTGTTAAACTTGCCAAATTGGGTCCCCGAGCACTTAAAGCCTGTAATGCTGTTTCTATTCATTTGAGTAAGAAGCCATTTTCCTTTTCCCAGAAGATTCGCTTCTGTCCCCTTTTCTGGCAAAATCCTGCCCGCTGCAGGCCTAGTCTTCTAGAGACCAGACTGACATGGTAAAGAAAAACCCTGGACCCTCAGATTTCCCAAGATGTGATTGTTTCTATGGCAGTGAGAACCCCTAAGAAAGGTCTTTTGGGGTGGGCTAAGCCATCCAGGCCTGGACTTCCCTGCAAAACACATCGAGCATCTCATCACTGTAGCACAGGGTGGCCTCTGGGCCTGAGCCTCAAGTCCAGGTCACAGTGAGGTCTCCTGGAGGATGAAGGTGGGGCTGCTCCCCTGCTGGGCCGAGGCTTCCTCAGGCGCTGCCACTGCCTCCTTGTCCCTCAGCATCCCATTACTCATCTTCTCCGGAAACACAGTGGTGTCCACACCAAAGTCCTAGGGAACACAGCAAAGCGAGCGGAGTGAACATGAAATAAAGGGGTGATGGAATGCATGCAGAGCAGGGGCTAAGCCCCCCCAGCAGGGAGATGGCAAGGAGGAAGGAAGAGTAAAGCACAGGGGCAAGCCAGAGGGTAGCGGAGGGAAGGGGAAAGGCCAGCAGGCTGGCACCAGTGCTCTCCTACAGCAGGAGCCGGACAGCTGCTGTGGGGCAGTCCGGGCGCAGGCGCTAGTCAGCGGAAGGGGTGCTGGGCAGAGAAAGCAAAGGGATGAAAGGAAACCTGGAAGGTCAGCAGTACTGCTCAGAGGAGAGGGGACGTTAGGGACAGCATAAGCACTACCTGGCTGTAGCTTCTGCAGTGAAGTCGCTTCTGACAGGACAGGGGCAGGAGGGCAAGGAGCCTGGGCACCACTGGGTAAATGGTCCGAGGGTTCAAGGTCCGGCCCCGCATTCCCCCTGAAGGCAAAGGTGCTGCTGAGTCTGCTGCCAAGTCACCAGTGCACGCCCAGCCAGCCCTTGTTCTATTCTTGGGGCTCAAAGCCCCCAGTTGCCCCTTCACCTCCTAGAACCCAGCCGAGAAGCAGGCACAGACCCCCAGGAGCCCAGAACCCTCTGAGCTCCAGTGTCCAGACACGCTGAGCACCCTCCTGAAGCCTGCCCCTTTTCTCTGTGGCCCACCCCACACCCCCTTACCGGTGAGCAGACTGACAGTCAGGCCCACCACGATGACGGTGGTGGAGTTGTGAGCGCTGTACCATAAATACGACAGAGAGTAGAGCCGCTGCAATCCTGAAGGCCTGGGGAGAGCAGATGGGGAAGGACAATTAGTAACTCATTGACAGGGCATTTCCCAGTACCCACTCCCTCCCCACCCCATCCAAGTCCTAGGGTCAAGGCCCCTGAGGAATCCCTCCCAAATGAGCTCTTCGCCCTGGAAGAAAAAACTCACTTGGAGGGGGTGGTTGTGGGCATCAGGGTGGTCATGGTGACAGCAGTCAGATTGCTGGGCAGGGAGAAGCTAGACCCATTAGGGGGAGAGGGGGCCATGCCAGTGCCCATGCTGGTGACGATGCTCCCAATGCCGATCCAGAAGGCCATGGTGAGTCCAGCCAACAGGCCCACGATGGCACCCTGCCCAGGGAGACAGCACGCTCCCTATCACAATGCAGCCGACCAAACGTTTACGCCGCTCCCGGCACTGGTGGGTCAGCCCTACCAAGCCATTCCCCAGACCCAGCCCAGCACGTGACCACGGCAACACGATCACTCACAGGAGGGTTGGCACAAGGAAAGAACATCCCAAGGCAGAAGAGTCCAAGCAGTGGCCCCCCAACCATGCCAAAGATGCTGATGGCTGCCTGCGAAGGACAGGGTTGAGATAAAGAAACACACCAGCTGAGAGGCCCCTCAGCCTCACCAACATACAACACGTCCAACTGCCACTGCCTCAGAGCCCCACCTGTCAGACCCAGCTGCCTGTCTTCCACCCAGAGTGACCAGAACACAGGCTGCCCTAGGGCAGGGGTGACTAGGGAGAAGTGCTCTGGGCGCTCCCCTGAGGCCGGTCCTTCGAGCTGAGCCTACAACATCCAAGGAGTGACCCTGGGGTTGCAGGCTACTTGAGAGTCCGTTCGTAGCGAGCGGTGGTTCCTCAGAAGGGGATTTAGACCCCTGACCCCTATGACATTCTCTTCACTATATGTCTTTCTACATTTCCTATTTCAGACAACTCCTTTTCTCCCTTAATAGCTGCTTTCTTGGGGCCTCCCTGGTAGTACGGAAGTTAAAGTCTCAGCACTATCAAGCTATCACATGAGTTCAATCCCTGGCCAGGCAGCTGACCCACATGGCGCAGCAGACCTCTCCTGCCTCGCCTGCTGCTTCCCTCAGCAGTGTGTTTCAAAAGATACACTGTCCTGCTCCCCACTCTGGTGAATCCTCTCACCACTCCACCACCCCCACACCTCTGGCCTACACCCAGTTTTTGTATGCATAAATAAGAAAATAAATCTTTAAAAAACAATTGCTTTCTTCCCTCCACGGTCATTACCTGCAGCACGGGTCCCATCTGGGAAGAAATATAGGCCATTCCCAGACAAAGCAGCCCATAGCCAAAGGCTGGGGGGGAGAAGAGAGAAAGCAAGCAAATGTGAGTTAAAACAGTAAGAAAGGGAGGAAAACAGAGCAAACTCTTCCCCAACCAA
Source organism: Galemys pyrenaicus (assembly GCA_019455555.1). Lineage (NCBI taxonomy): Eukaryota > Metazoa > Chordata > Mammalia > Eulipotyphla > Talpidae > Galemys > Galemys pyrenaicus. The sequence continues at coordinate 2,989,440 of JAGFMF010011433.1, forward strand.
ACCACCACCTGTGGAAAGCCTGAAAACGGCACACTATTTCACACCCCAGCAGGTCCCTCCAACTCTGTCCTCCCTCCTCGGTGACTCAGAGACCTCCCTGGGAAAGGCCCTAGGATATGAACAAGGCCGTGTCTCCACTCGCCAAATACGAGCCCAGGCTAAAGACAGACAAGCATGACGGCACAGCTGAGAGAGAACCTGACTGAGGAGAGGAGGAAGCATATCCCACCGAGGAGTCTGGAAAGCATGGTGGCCCGGAATTCAGAGAACTCGGGGAACCAGGGTCGGATCAAGTCTTCCATCGTAACAGTTGCCAGTGAATTAAAAGCAGAGGATATGGTGCTGAGAGGAGGAAGAGAAGACAATGCTGTGCGGACTCTGGGAGCCAAGAGAGCCACACTGAGAAGGGGCCCAGTGGGGGGAGTGCCCTGAAGGTGGGAGATGACCCATGTGGCACAAACCAGCCTCCCAGTGGGAGATAAGGTGGTCACGAGGGCAAGGTCACTTGTTTTCTCCTGAGTGGGGCAAAGGCTGTAGATGGATTACAGATATTCCACGGAAGAATCCGTCTACATAAAGATATCCATAAACAGATATAAACATATCCTGGCCTCTTCCAGGACAGGTTCTGCTCGGCACGCTCTGTCCACACAGCAAAGCCACCCGGAGTCACTCACAGATGGAGGGGCACGATGTGAAACTCAGAGGCGTTTCCTCCTCCGCCCACCACCTTGTGCCAAGTAGCAGTGACCTGCACCAACCCCGAGGGAAACGGTCACAAAGGGTACCTGAGGGAGCCACTGAAGAGGCAGGCGACAAAGAGCCCGGGCAGACCTGGCAGGCCTTTCAGGAGGTCCATCACGAAATACAGCACGAACTGTAAACAAACCCCCAACAGAGACTGAGCACAACAGGAAGGGGCCAGGCACTGCGAGTGACCCCACAGTGAAGAGTGATATGGCTGGCACCCTGCTCTGCCCATGCCTGGCAGTGGGCCTCGAGCAAGCTGAGCAGCTCGTAAAGCCTCTTTTTCCTCTGTAAGGTAAGGTGATTGGGAGGGTTAGAAGAATCCAGGTGCCCAACAGCTCCCAGCAGAGCACAGTACTGGTCACACCGTGGGGAGTCAATAAAGGAAGGCCCCCCTTGAGGACAGTGAGCACTGTGATCAGGTGGTGCTGGGAGCTGGGGTCCTCGAAAGCTAGCTTGCTAAGACCCCAGAGTAAAGAAGGATTTCATATCCATTTCCCACCAGGCTGGGAGTCCTTTCTTCAGCCACCAGAAGTTCCATTAGGGGTCCAAGTGGGTCTCTTGTTGGTCTGTCATGAGTACAGAAGGGGGCCAGGGAGTCTCCGTACCTGGTCAGGGGCTGCTTGACTCTGTTGGGTACTCATGGGATATTCCTGGTAGTAGGCGAACATGACAAGGCCAATGAGGCAGCCCATGCAGAGGACCACCTGCTGGCAGGGGAATACCGCATAGCAGGAGCTGCAGAAAGATCAGTGCCAAGGGGAGAGAGGGTGTTAACAGGCCATGGGGCACATCTGAGTCCCCAGAAAGTAGACCCATGTTCTGCCCGCACTCCAAATGATTTAGTGGAACCAGGACCACTCCCCCCCTCCAGACCTTGCTCCCCATTCATCCTCCTGCACTCACAGCACCGCAGCCTTCTCTGTGCGGGAACTGAGATAGCGCTGCACCTGGGCCTGGTTCACCCCGTACAAGGACAGCATCATGAAGACACCCCCAAACGCCAAGGTCCAGAAAGTGTGCCGCACAAAAGGGTCTGGATCCAGCCTGCAACAGATGCCGTGGGTCATTGCCACAGCCCTAGACTTGGCCTTCCTCACCCACCCACAGCAGAGTTGAGAGGGGAGCACAGACACCATCGCGAGAGCCACGGAGCTACTGAAGGCAAAAACTGGGCAGACTCAAGAGGTAGCGCAGCAACTTGGGAGGAGTGTCCAACTCATATCAGGTTCTAAAAGTACCCTGACCTTCCTTAACCACTAGCCAAACACCTGGCACAGCCACCGACCCCTCTCAGCACTGCCCCGGAGGCTTCAAAAGCATGCCCTCTGCGCCCCACAGCCCTGCACTCGGGCCTGTGGACAGGCTCAGCTCCTAGCACTACAGACCCCAGGTGGGGGGGAGGGGTACTTACTTGATCCCAGAGATGAGGCCATGCTGGGAAGCCACATCCCACACACGCCCCATGCCGCCCACCTTGGCTGACCCTACGATGATAACAGCCAGTTGCCCCAAGAACATGACCAGTGTCTGGAACACATCTGTCCAGATGACCGCCTTCAGACCGCCCTGCGGAGCAAAGACGGCACACATTACAGTGACTGCCAGGGAAGACACTAACCCACTGGTGAGGGCGTCACACCACCGCAGACACTGTCAACAGCCCCACCCTGTCCCTGACTCCAGGTGTCATCCTGCACTTCCCTGCCACAACCCGTCCCGTTTCCGGCCTCATTCCACTGCACCCTAGACTTCTGCCCCTCTCCTCCCTATATGCTTATCTCACCCCCCCACCTTCTTATCTCATTCTTTCTTTGCCCCTTTCACCCTTCTCCCCTCCGCCTTCTCAGCCTTCTGTACTTACCAGAGCAGTATAGACCGTACAGACGACGCCTAAGGTTAGCACTGACAGCCACAGGTCAAAGCCAGTTACTGCAAACAGAGAAAAGTCACAATCTGGCCTTTGGAAGAGGTTTTATCAGTCATGAAGCCAGAGGAGTCCTGGGAAGGGGAGGCATGTTCACATTACAGACATGACGTAGCTGGTCGTTGAGGATGAAATAAATCATTCACCATGGGAAAAAAATGTCCATAAAGCTCCACCAAAAGGTATTGATTAACCAATTCAGCGGGGCATGGAGCATGCAAGTATTTGATTAACTGTCAAGCGAGGCGAACAACAGCTATCTCTGGGAGAGAAAGCCAAGGGTCCAGGCAGCGACGTGTCATTTCCTGGCCACGGTCAAATTCTCTCCTGCCCTCCCAAAGGTTTCTCCGGGTCTGCCACACGGGAGCCAGGGCCCAGGACTTCTCACCTGCATTGAGGGTCAGCGACGGTGCATAGAGTACAACCCCCATGTAGATCACCTGTTGTTGAAGAGGGATGTGAGGAGCAGAGATGAGAGAGAGAAGCCAGGGAGGAGGACAGACCGACCTCTGCACCGACATCCCAATGGCCTCCCTTCCCTGAGGCTCACTCTTCTCTCCTTCCAAATTTTGGCTTGCTGCCCCATAGTATCTGTGCTAGAATTGAAGGAATGGGAAGGAGGATGCTTCTGGGGGGGCTTCTGTAATACTGACCCCTAGTAGGAGTTTCAGTCCTGCCAGGCAACCCTCCACACCTCAGCAAGCCTGAGTTCAGGCTTCCCTGACACACACCAAGCTCAATCTCCATCCTTATCTCACTCACCATCTGAAAGATGAAGGTCACGGTCCCACAAACCCGCACAGCTTTGTTGAATCGGAGCTCCAGGTACTAGGCAGGAGCAGAGGGAAACGGTATTCCTACTTATTCTATTCCCCACCTGTCCCCAATTCACACACAACTTCCCCCAATAGGTCCAAGAACATGAGGTGATATCCAGTTCACATTGACTCCAGCACCCCCCCTCCCGCCACTGCACCTCCTGTTCCCCCGATTCCCAGCTCCTACCCCCTCCCCATCCCCGATTTCCACCAGAAAGAATTTGTGACTAGCTGGTATGTTCCCTGCTTCCATTAGGCAGCAGAGAGCCAAGGACACAAGTCCTCCCCTCCATCCCTTACCCTGGTGCTCCTATGTGCTCCTCCCTTCTCTCTTGCTCACCTCATAGGCACTGGTGAGATGCAGACGGTAGAAGATAGGGATGAAGATGTGTGCTGGGATCAGTAGCCCCAGAAAATAGGAGCAGCCCAGGAACCAATATTGGGTCCCAAATAGGTAGATCTCAGCCGGCACACCCAGGATGGCCACCGCTGACTGGAAGGTGGCCAGCAGGGACAGCGCCACAGGGAGACAGCCCATTTTTCGGTCCGCCATCAGCAGCTGGCCAACGGTATGCCGCCCCCAGCCACGACAGGCGTGGTAGAGCCCGATGACAAGGGAGAGAACCAGCAGCAGGACAAAGACCACGTAGTCCACGATGGAGAAGGACGATATCACCGTGTTTGTGTCTGAGGTTGGGGGGAAGGGAGTGGAGGTGCTCCCCCCGACACTCATCCTTACTAATTCTGTGGCCTGTGGCCACTTGCTGTTCCCAGGCTGTCGACTGACCCTTGGTTGGGCAGAGGTGGGCAAGCGGCTTCAGCCTGGCTCGCAGCCACGGCCTCACAGTCCTCCTCCTCTACCAAGTGACATCGTGCAGGGTGAGCTGCAAAGAAATCAGCCCCTAGTCAAGCCACACTGCCTTCACAGCTGCCACAGCCTGCGTCTGTGTGTCCATCAAGTTTGGATCAGCCAGCTCACTGTCAGTCCTTGAAGGCCTGGAGATGTCATATGGGTTCCCTGAGGCAGGTAAGGGAGGGAGGAGTCAGGAGATAACTACTTGGCCAAGACCTGTTTGGGTGTGAGTAGCTGTGAAATTTGAGAACCTTCTTAGGTCTCCATCCCAGTAACAGAAGAAAAGTCAACTCTAGCCATACTTCTTGGAATTCCCTGCCCCCATATTAGGCACAGACCCAGTCACTACAATGCACTAAGCCAGAAGGGCCCAGCCTGGCGCCACAGCCCAGCAGGGAAGAAGAAATAAGAGAACAGGCTTCTTCTATTCCCCTATTCTCAGCCCCTGCCTCCCATTATCCCTTGTGTTACCTCCTAACAGTACCTCTTCTCAAGACTGATCACCAGGGAGATACCTCCAGGGAAGCCCTGGACTCCATTCTGGGCACACTCAACCAACTGTTCTGACTGCCCTCTCCAACCACTGGATAAGCCTGTCACCCACCTCTCCTGCCCTCCACCTGTAACACATAGTTAATAACAGATCCAGGAGAGTGGTAGGATTCAAAAGTGACAGGTGTGAGGTGAGAGGGCTATGTGCTGGAGCTAGGGACTCAAAGTGATAACTACATGGTCATCCTGGAGAGCAGCAATGCAGCGAGGATGTTGGTGGCCAGCGGGAAAGACAAGGAGAGTAGCTCTATCCTGCTAGGGCAGATACCTACCTAGAGAAGTAATCCCTGTTCAGAAGTGGAGCTGCCTGGAGAAGCTACGTGTGTCTGAAGCTGCGCAGAGTCTGAGGGTCTGGTCGATATAAGTTAAGTAAGATCGGGAACTGGGGGCGGAGTGTAGCTCTACAGCTATTTGTTCTGGCCCCTTTGGGGAACCAATCGCTGTAATCCAAATGGCCCTATCACCCTATGGCCCCCAAACTCCAGCTCAGCCCTAGAGGCTCCAGAATGGGGAGCAGGGAGCTCACATTCAGCAGCATTCCTACATGGATTAGGCTTTCACTGCAAGTCATACTTGGCACTATGTGCTAGAGGGAACTAGAAAAAAGGAGCTGAGAAAAGATGGGAAAGTTGCTTTTTTGACTCCTGCCAAGAAATACTAACCCTCAAAGAATATACAACTGTTACAGGGCAACCCTGATATAAAATGGGTTTGCCTGACTGGGTCCTCACCCACATGCTCAAAGGCACTTATAATGCCCCAACTGCAGGAACAACACACACAACAAAGGTTAATAAAGGGTTTCATTTATAAAAGAAGGGGAAATAAAGAGTGAATAACACAAGGAGCAGAGAGGGACACAAATCTGTAAATGTCGTACCAGATCCTCCAAGCTGCATCCTAACAGCACGCTGAGAGCTGGCTCCTAACGAAGAGAAACCACCAAGGCCCACATGCCTGTTTTATACCCAGCCTGGCTGCTTAACTCCACCCTCAGGTCCCAGTGATCCACTCTTCGATAATGACCTTATAAAATTTGTGTTTTTGGGATATTATTGGTCTGGAGTGGGGGATGGAGTCCATAAACCTATTTGTGTAATCCATTCAGGACTACCTCCCTCCCCACCCCCCCAAAACTACTATCCTCCGAACAAGGACAGGATCACAGTAGAGATCTTCCTCAACCTTATGATGGGGTTAGTTCAGGGCAACCTAAGTTGAAAATAACAGTAAATCCAAAGTGCTGACTGGGAGCTACCCACTCACTGCCTCGCCCAGCCCCACACCCTGAGTCTTATACCATGATTTACTTGAATGCTTACTGCTTTCACACCATCACAAAGTCAAAAAATCTAAGTCGAGCTACCATAAGACAGGAACTACCTGCATTTCAGAAATTTTTTTTTTAAAAGATTTATTTATTTATGCATACAAGAGCTGGGGTACAGGCCAGAGGTGTGGGGGGGTGAGAGGATTCACCACAGAGAGCGGGGAGCAGAATAGGCAGATCAACAGAAGAACACTGCTGAGGGGAGCAGCGGGCACAGCAGGAGAGGTCTGCCACACCATGTGGGTCTCCACCCTGGCCGGCAGCAGGGATCGAACTCATGCTGCAGTGGCTGCGGCTTGCTTCATAGTGCGTTGCTTAACCCACTGCGCCACCAGGGAGGCCCCAGAATTTTTTTTTTAAAAGATGTATTTATTTATACATACAAGAGCTAGGGTGCAAACCAGAGGTGGCAGGAGGTGGGGGCGGTGAGACGATTCACCAAAGACAGAGTAGAGAAGAGAATAGGCAGATCGACTGAAATACACTGCTGAGGGAGCAGCAGGCAAGGCAGGAAAGGTCTGAGCCATGTAGGTCAGCTTCCTGGCCAGGGACTGAACTCATGCTGAAGTAGCAGCAGATAGCTTCATACTGCTGTGACTTAACCCCCTGTACCACCAGGGAGGGCCCCAGACCTACAGAAATCTTAAGAGGTCACTATTACAGTCCTCATGTTTACAAAGACATTCAGATGACTCAAGTGATCTTTTCAAAACTACTAAGCTGATTACTGACAGAGGCTACATTAGAAGCCAGGTCTAGTGATTCCCTATCCATCTCTCCATTTATTATATCCTGTCTGTTTTTAGAGGCTATTCCCTGGGGATGCCTATTGGTATGAGGGAAAAAATACCCTTACATGATGACAGTTAACATTTTTTGAACACCTGCTGTGTAGCCAAGCAGTATACTATTTACTTATAAACATTAGTGATCAAAAACGAAGGAACCATAACTGTTACTTTCAACACAACACTATCTCAGGTTGTGCACTTTACACAAACACTCTAGTTCGAAGAGACTGAGATTTAGAGAAGTAAATCAATTTGCTTAAGGTTACACATGATATAAGGAAGGGGCCTCCCAGTGGCTCAGCGGGTTGAGCAGCACACTGTGAAGCATCCGCTGCACAGCAGCTCGAGTTCGATCCCCAGCCAGAGAGGGGACCCGCATGGTGCAGCAGACCTCTCCTTCCTCACCTGCTGCTCCCCTCAGCAGTGTATTTCGGTCGATCACCCTGTTCTACTCCCCACTCTGTCTCTGGTGAATCCTCTCACCTCCTGCGACTCTGGCCTGTACCCCAGCTCTTGTATGCATAAATAAATAAATCTTTAAAAAAAAAATAAGGAAGAAAGAATCAGTACTACCTGCAGGTATCAACAATGATTCATCAGGGTTTCTGTCCTCACTACTTCAGAACCAAAGCATGAGCAGAGTGTTAATTGCAGGCAATCATTTACAGAACAAAGTTTAGATTTCAATTAATCTAGAGGCAGATTAATAAAGGCTATGTCTCTGTTCTTGCCTACTAGGCGAAAGATCAGCCTGGCTGTCTTCCTGCTCTCTCATATTGTTCTTGGGCAGATGTTGCCTCACTGACAAGACATAGCTTCATGCAGACCAAACTTGAACTCTGACCCTTCCAGGGCTAATGAAGTGAAATATCACCCCAGAGTCACATATTCTACAGTTACAAATGTTAGTTCCCAGAACAATGTTCCCAATAGGCCACTCTGGTTTAACCTAAAGATGCCCTGGACCTTTGTACATTTGAGTTTTCTCACCTCTTTGGCAAATTTTTACTGCTATGATAGAGATGATGAAAATTACTGAAGAGTAAGAGAGATATCTACTGTGTGCAAATACGAATGTGGAGTGGTAAAAGATAAGCAGGTAACCAAATAAGGGAACACACCAAATAAGGGAACACAGCAAAGAACCACTATGGCGGGAGTAAACTGGCAGAATTCTGTTTGCAAAAGGTGCAGAGTATGCTCCTGGGTAGCTTCAGGCAAGACAGGAAAAACCTGACCGAGTCTTCATCAGACATGATTCTAAGAACAGGACAGTAGCTTTCTGAAAACTCTACAATGATCCAAAGCCAGTGAGCTTTATACCCAATGTGAGAGAGTCCAAGTCAAAAGTAGAAGCTGAGCTGTTTCACTCAGGTAGTGTAAAACTGTCACACACAGGGCACAGATGTGGGGCTGTGGGACCTGCTTTAATAAAGTTTCACACACACAGACATGGAAGAAAATAATTCTCCACCACTCTACTCCCACACTCACTTGGTTCACAAAGTTGAACTGAATTGCTTTGATTCCTACAAAAGGCAGAGGCCAGGCAGGTCCAACCACCCCAAAGAGTCCTTCAAAATCTATTCTGGAATCTAGGATGCCTCACATCTAAAAGGATTGGAGGTTCTCACTGAAATGCTAGTAATTACTAACACCTTAGAAAATGTGCAGGTCAGCTGAAAGTAAAGCCTTTCAGGAGATTCCAGATACCTGGGGCTAAGTAGAAGGGAAGCCTGGATCGAAATGAGATTTGGCAAGCTTTGGGCCCGCCCTAACCAAAGGCAACACTCAGTCGCTCCCTGCGCAGCACCCAGCCCTTTCGACCGGGCCCCAGGCCACTTGGGAGTGCTTCGTTTTACCTCCGGGGCTAAGAAGGTCCCGTCGTCCTCCATGAGATCAGCATCGCTCCCCTTTTCTGGGGAGGCAAAAGACATCAGAAATCAGGAAAGCGTCTATCCCGTCCCTACCTCTTCTCCAGGGCTCCGGACGCAGCACGTTCTCAGGACTGAAGTGAAAGGGACAGGGTGCCCGAGGTGTCCCCACGCTCGCCTCCTCCCGCTGGAGTTCGCCCTTCGTCCTCGCTCCTCCTTCACCCTTACCCTCTTTATTCCCTGCCTTCCCTCCTGCCCGCTACACGTGAAGAGGCGGCGGGACCACCTAGCCTCTGGAACATCCGATCTTCCCGGGTCCCCACGCCGGGGGCCGGCTCGCCCCGCCCCTCCAACTCTCTCAAGAGCCTCTCCGCATGAGCCCTTACTCTCCCGATCCGCCCCCGTCCAGCCCACTTGCCGGGTTTCCACACGTGGGTCTAGCTACCGACGAGGAGCCGGGCCCGCAGCGCCCCAGCCTGGTGACAGCGGGACCCCGCCCCCGCGCCGCCATGTTTACTGAGGGCGGATGGAGTGGTGGTGGGCAGAAACGCCGCCACGGCGTCCGGGCGTGCGAAACTCGGGGATGAGAGAGCGCTGGCCGGAAAGCTTTCGCTTAAAGAGGAAAAGTCGCGGTGGAGGGTGTCGGCCAGGCCGCCCAGATGTAAACTGCGTTGCCTCGTAAAGAACGCCGACCTCCGCGAGCTACGGCGGCGCCTGGCCCTCCCCGGGCGGATGGGCCCGGCCGACGAAGCCACGCCCAGGGAGGGGCGGGGTTCGCGGGGAGGGGCGGAGCCTAGCGCAGGTCTCGCGAGTCGCTGAGGACGGAGGGATCGGAAAAATGGCCCGTCACTGGCCCGGCAGTCCTTGGAACCTGGTGCCCTGGGCTGTGGCCTTCCTCCTCGCTGTGAGCGTGGAAGGGGCTCTGGCGCTACCCGAGGTACAGAAGCAAATTAGAAACAAATTAGAGGGCGGGCTGAAACAGGCTTGCTGGCCAACCGTGTTCCCCATTAGCCCGCCCTCCTCTCTCTCTGTCCCCAGTGGGCTCCAGTCTCGGATTTCTTCCCTGAGGCCTCGGGGCCCAGCCTAGGTAGCCCCGCCAGCTCCTACCCCGGAATATCACGCACCGCTGGTCTTCCGGCTCCCTGACCCTGCCAACGTGCAAAGGCCTTTGAAATTTGACCTCCTCGCTCCTCAATCTTTGAATAACTTTAAGTTATTCTTTGTACAGACAAGTCCCCTGGATGTTCTGCAAGCTCGTCGCGCACGAACGCCGTATTTTGAGCGGTGGCAGGAGGACTGTACTTCCTGTAATGCTTGATGAGTTCTTTGTGTCCTTTTATTCCAAACTGGGGCTGTCAGGTTGAGAAGTCACCGGAGAAAGCATAATAAATGTGTTTGATTAGTGATCCTCAAAGATAGAAACTCCTCTGGTACAGAAAGTCTCTGTTGCGCTGATATGCGCCTGGTTCTAGGGGAAGAAAAACATCTAGTCAAATTTGATAAAAAGGTAGGACATTCCCTCTCCTGTGTTGGAGAATTCTGGAGAGGTGTACTGGCAGTTAACTTTGGTCCCTGTTTTTTTCTTGGTTTTTCTTTCTAAAATGCTAATATATTTCTGTCTTCTGCAGATATGCATCCAGTGTCCAGGGAGTGTACAAAATCTGTCAGATGTGGCCCAGTACTGTAAGCAGAACCCTGCACTAGAGCTGCACGCCCGCTGCTGCCTGAATCAGAAGGGCACCATCTTGGGGTGAGATGAAGAAATCCCTGGATATTGGCAGTTCCCAAGCTGAAACTTCAAGGCTGGCCCAAGTGGCCTTGAGGAGAAATATTGGTGCCTGTTTTAAAAACATCAAGACTAGGATTCTCAGACGTCTAAATCTGTCATCGCATTTCAGCTTGATAAAAAGAAAAAAAAATTAGTTATCCCTGGTTGAAAAAGCATAAAAGTGATTTGTTTTGCCTGTTTTTAAAACAAAACAAAAAAACTACTTTAATGGCTCCATTTTAAAATTAACATTGTTATTTTGTATATTATCAAGTCTTTGGATTGTTTACTTTGTGTCTGAAATGACCACCCCCCCCTTGGTCTACAAGACACTGTGCTATTGTTTTCTTCCCTTTCTGATCAATTCATGTTAGAAGCAAATGCTTGAGTGTTCCCTTATGCAAGTTAGTACTAAATTTCCTCACCTTGAGAATCCACCTATTTTTATGATTTCAGCTTATAATCACCATGCAGTTTTCTCTCAAAACTAGATACTTTTGTGTCCTTAGACCTCTCTCCAAGCTCCAGGTACATTCCCTCTTGAATGCACCTTCACTTCAGACTCATAGCACAAGTCTTGCTTCCTTTTCCTCATTACCTAATTTACCTAAATACCTCTCTCATCACACTTTCTGAAAACTAAATTATTTCCATTACCACTCTCTTGACTTTACATTAGATTTATAACTGTCTATGCCCCCAGGATAAAGTTCAGACCATGAGCTATCTATCACAGACTAGACCCAACCCATCTTTCAGACATCCTTACCTATTATTTGTCCACTCACACTGTCCATGAGGATCTGGCTTGAGTCTGCCTCTGAAGGTAATCCACCTTTGTTTCTCTGTTGTCTCTATACCTGAAATTGTGTTCCATCACCAAATTAATGCATCTCCGTCTTTTAATTCCAACATCTCTTGTGAATGCTCCCTACTACTAAATTGCAAACTGGTAACATTTTTTACTTTCTCTAATCCTTAGTGTCTGTACCACCGAGGTTTGTTTATATACACTTGTAGGGGCACAGGGGCAAAATTCCCCCACTGCTCTGTGGCTTCTCTCTGACTGGGTAGAACAAACAAGTTAACATTAGATTTGTAGGAGAAAAGGAACACAAATTTAACATGTGTGTATGGAGAATTTACATTGCTGTAAGTTTTAAAGTAAATGGGACAAGCCAGGGTAAACTTGAGCTAATGAATGGAATGGGAGCATGCGGCCTTTATTTCATGGAGGAGGGGTGTCTCACATGTCAAACCAAATGCTCTAGATATTTGTCATAGATCAGTGTCTTTAATAAAAAGGTTATTCCTGGAGATAACCCTAAATCTGGGAAATCTCATTCTTTTCATTAGTGGTAACATTTTCTCTTGAAGCCCCCAGGGCTTTGATTGATTTTAGCTCTACCTGCCAAGGTGACACATACTGAAAAAAGTCTATCTGAACATTGATTTGGAAGCCTATCCTTTGTCCTGTGATTTCTTTTTTTTTTTAAAGATTTTATTTATTTATGCATACAAGAGCTGGGGTGCAGGCAGTGAGAGGATCCACTAGAGACAGAGTGGGGAGCAGAACAGGCAGACTGAATGAAACACACTGCTGAGGGGAGCAGCGGGCGAGGCAGGAGAGGTCTGCTTGCTGTGCCATGTGGATCCCCTCCCTGGCCAGCGGCAGGGATCGAACTGGTGCTGCAGTGGCTGTGGTTTGCTTCATAGTATGTTGCTTAACCCACTGCGCCACTAGGGAGGCCCTGTCCTGTGATTTCTTTCATATTGCAACTTAGTGTTAATATTGTTTGTGTTTTTGGTGATGGTCTTGTTCTAATACATTGTAAACCACTTGAAAACTAAGATGCAAAAGCTGTGTGTTAATTCTCCTAATTATTGCGATTAGTTAGCACTCAGTAAATATTTGTAGAATATTTACATATATTTGTAGATAAAGACAGCAGTAGATATTGAAGGAAAAGTATGCATCATGATCCTTAATGTCCAGTAGTTTATATTCAGTCTGTGGTATAACAAAAGGTACTTAGAAAAAAATTTTTATTTATGGTGACTTAAATTTTTTTCTATTTGAAGATATGAGAATCATGTGAAATTTACTAATCTAGATAAGAAACATTTTTGCTAGTATATATGCACAGATACATAATTCTATCCAATAGAATTTTCTGCACTGGTGGAAATATTCTGTATCTTTACTCGCCAGTGATACCACTAACCTCATGTTAATGGTTCTTAAACATTTGAACTGTGACTAGTACAAATGAAAGACTGAATTTTTAAATCTAAATTAACAGCCAATCTAAATTAACAGCCCGTGCACAATGCAGGGTTAACATATCTAGCACCTAGTGTGTGGCACTGAACACAGCTATGTTCAGTTAATATTAGCTGAAAGGAGAGTTGTATTAGCTTACCATGGATGAAGAGAAAGAGAGGCATATAGTTACACTAACTGCTTTCTTTCTTCAGGCTAGATCTCCAAAACTGTTCTCTGAAAGATGTTGGTCCAAACTTTCCTCAGGCATATACTGCCATCGTCATGTAAGTACTTACTTAGTTAGCCTCCTCCACAAGCTGAATATGGTGAAGGACTGATGGGAAGGTCTTTGAGGAGGGACTTCTAAAAGGTGGGTGAATGTTAATCACTAAACTTGCATGGCTCAATGAATACCGATTACCAGCCTAGGAAGATGTGTAAATGGAAATAGAGTGTTTTCCTGGAGCTCAGTACCAACAAGCATTTGATTTTCAGAGACCTTCAAGAGAACCCCCTCAAGGATGACTTGGCTGGAACATTCCGTGGCTTTACCCAGCTCCAGACTCTGTGAGTAAGACTGTTAGTTGGACCAGTGAGCCACTTTGGGCTGCATATCATGACTGCCTGTTTTGTGTTCAGGGTACTGCCACGAGATGTCAGGTGTCCTGGAGATATCAAAGCCTGGGATACTGTCACCATTTATAATGACCACCGAAACTGTCAAGGGCAAAAGAATCTTTGCAATACCACAGGAGACCCAGGTATGCTGTCTCACTTCCACCTTTCTGGGAACTGTCTTTCCTCCCTGCCTTTCTCCACTTTACAGAAAGATAGCAAAGTTATTGAAGTGCCCTTTATTCTGGTTTCTGAGATTCTAATCTCTTGGAAAGAAAAGGTCTTAGAATATATTGTTGCAGTATTGGTTCTGATTATCTACAATAATCTACCTTTGACCTCAAATTGAGATATTCTAACTTGAAGCAGATGAAATGCATGTGATTGTGATTTCTCTCTGACTCCCAGAAGTGTGTCCTGAGAATGGATCCTGTGCACCTGATGGTCCTGGTCTCTTGCAGTGTGTTTGTGCTGAAGGTTTCCATGGCTACAAGTGTATGCGCCAAGTAAGGAATTAGACCTTCAAATTGGGAATAAGAGAACTGCACAGAGCAAGAATCCCTCTGAAAGAAGAGCCATAGACAAGAATCATCTAGAGTAGGACACTAGGAGAATTACTGTGGATGAGGGGACGGGCAATACCAATAAAGAATTGGGTGGTAGACTTGAGCTTTGTGTGTGTTACTGGATGAGATTTTTTTGGTCTGTTATTCACAGGATTCTTTCTCACTGCTTATGTTCTTCGGGATTCTGGGATCCACCACGTTATCCATCTCCATCCTGCTTTGGGGGACCCAACGCCGAAAAGCGAAGGCTTCCTGAACCATATATGAGTCTTACTACAGACCTAAAGATCATCTGGAGCTACCCTAACCCAGCCAGAGAAATCTGCTTCCTTGACAGGCATCGTTGGCCCAGGAATCTTCAAAGTTGAGGGCGCCATTGGAAGGAAGATAGAAAATCATCCAAGCCTGGAGTGTTGGACCCCCCTAGCTGGGATTGGACTAGTAGCAGTTCCTACTTGTGCTGTTAATTGTAATAAACACTTGATTTTTATTTTTTTTTTAAGGGAAAGGCGCCCTAGCTTTGTGTGTTTCTTGGTTGTGATGGGAGAGTGCTTGGGAGGAGTGGGCTAGATTTTCCAGGTTTCCCCAGCATCTCCTAGGTACACCAGGACTTCCAACCCGGTCCCTCCCTGGCCCCGCCCCTTACGTGCCAAGCCCCGCCCCTCACGCCGCCCGCAGCCCGCGCCGCCGCAGTCGGCCGCCACCCAGCCAGCCTGAGGTTCCTACCCCTTGCACACCGCCTGAGCTCCAGCCTCCGGCGCGGTTAGCCACGTGGACCGACTCCCGGCGCGCAGTCCTCACGTGGTTCCAGCACCGGCTGGGGCGTGCTGCGTTTCCCGCGTCTCCGCTCGCCCCCGCCTTTGAGCTCCGTTCCTTCCTATGGCGGCCCTGGTGTTGGAGGACGGGTCGGTCCTGCGGGGCCAGCCCTTTGGGGCCGATGTATCTACTGCCGGGGAAGTGGGTAAGCAAACCCGGCTGGCCGCCGACCTCATCCCACTCTCTACTGCCCTTCTCTGCCCAGTCTTCCCTACCCAGACCCTGCCATTTTCCTATCTGGACCACCCCCACCTCCCCATCCAGGATCCGGGTGCCTGGTCCCCTGCCCCTTTCATCGCTCACGATCAAAGCAACCTCTGCCTGGACCTTCTCATCTCCAGGGGCAGTGTTCTGAATAATGCTCTGCCTGAGCCCCAGCCCTGCCTATTTCTTGCAGTATTTCAAACCGGCATGATCGGCTATCCTGAAGCCCTGACTGACCCTTCCTACAAAGCACAGATCTTAGTGCTCACATATCCTCTGATTGGCAACTATGGCATCCCTCCTGATGAGGTGGATGAGTTCGGTCTCAGCAAGGTAGCCACACCCATTGCTTTCTCCAAGTTCTTTTCAAATCTGACTGTTATTGAAGTGAAGGCTTTGACATTATAATAGGCATCTTGGCGAGAAAAGATAAACTAGAGTGGATTTTTACACAAGGCAGGGCTGTTAGTACTTCGATATGCTCAGAGTCCTGGAGACCAAACCGGTTTTGGTGAGGAACCAGTGAAGACTTTTTCCGCAAAGATACCTTGACGGGGAGTCTTATGATGGATGGGAGCGATGCTTTAAAATTATGGGTTAGTGGGAAAGAGACCTAAAACTAAACTCATAGCCTTCCCAGAGATAGTCTCAGTTCACCTACTAAATCAGTGAAGGTTATTATCTTCTAAATCTGATTGTCTGGCCTCACTTCTACCAATTTTCAGTAAAGTTGTTACCTCTAGGGAAGGAAGCTTAGTTTTCTCCCATGGTGAAGTCTTTTCCTATTCTTTCTTCTCTGAAACTTGGAATCTAAATTATCCTCTGAGAGTTCCAGTAATAAATAAATAACCACAAGTTAATGTGGAAGTCACCAGAGCTTAGGTGCAATATTCCTCACAACTCTTTGTCCTAATTCCCAACATACTGAGCCTTTCTTTCTAAATTTGCCTCCCCAATCACTATGACACTTGGGAGTAGGAGCACTAGATAAGGGACACACTTGTTATTCCTGGAAAACACTATTGCTCTTCATAAAGCTGTGACTGCATTGTATTCTGGTTGATGCAGTTTCTTGGTTAACATACGTGTCGACTCTAAGCATACAAAATTGAGTTTCTAAACCTGCAAAAATTTAGGCCCTGCCAGAATTAAGGTAAGGCCTCCTAGTGCAGACCAGTCTGTTTGGCCACAGCGAGTTTTAGCCAAACTATTCTTCAGATCCCTAGAGGACAGTCTAACATCCATCTGCCTTTAAATCTTCCTCCACTAAGAGTATAATTTTAAAACACTGCTCCCTCACACACAAGCTACCTCCAGAATTTCTCTATTTAGTTATTAAATGTCTGTCTATTGGGTAGCAAATTGATGTTATTTTTCTTTAATAACGGACTGTGGAGATATACTCATGCCTAGTGTCATTCCTGAACTTTTATTGAGTATGGTATTGTTCACCTACCTGTTTTACTCTGTTTTCATCACACTGTGTAATTATAATCTTGTTTACTTGCTGCTTGTTCATTTTTAGTCTCCATAAGTAGCAAATTAAAATCATGAAGATAGGCAACCCCATCTGTTCCAACACCTAGCACCCACAGACACTCAGAAATATTGGCGGCCTCTGTGTGTCACACACTTTTGCTCTTGAGTTAGTTCAGAATTGTGTGAGGAAGACACAAACGCATTAATAATAATGTGTAAATAACAAGAAAGTGGAAATTCAGTGAGCTTAGGTGAACTCTCAAGAGGCAAAACTACTGTGATGAGTAGGGGTAGCATCACAAAAGAGCAGATATTTGGTCTCTGTTTTGGGTAAATGAAAAGGGGAAGGGAAAATCTGTCATTTTGAAAACATTTTTTTTTTTTAAAGATTTATTTATTTATGCACACAAGCACTGGGGTATAGGCCGGAGGTGTGAGGGTGGTGAGAGGATTCACCACAGAGAGTGGGGAGCAGAACAGGCAGATCAGCTGAAGTACACTGCTGAGGGGAGCAGCGGGCACAGCAGGAGAGGTCT
>JAGFMF010011433.1:3006631-3046845 GCA_019455555.1 Galemys pyrenaicus
GGGGAGCAGCGGGCACAGCAGGAGAGGTCTGCCGCGCCATGTGGGTCCCCCCCCCCCCCCCCGGCCGGCAGCAGGGATCGAACTCGTGCTGCAGTGGCTGCGGTTTGCTTCACAGTGTGTTGCTTAACCCACTGCGCCACCAGGGAGGCCCTGAAAACATTTTTTAAGATTTATTTTGTGCGTACAAAAGCTGGGGTGCAGGACAGAGGTGTGGCCGGGGGCTGAGAGGATTCACCAGAGACAGAGTGGGGGGCAGAATGGCAGACTGACTAAAATACACTGCTGAGGGGAGCAGCAGACGAGACAGGAGAGGGCTGCTGCATCATGTGGGTCAGCTCCCTGGCTGGGGTTTGAACTCATGATGCTGTGACTGTGGACATAGTGCTGAGACTTAACCCCTTGTGCCACCAGAGAGGCATCCCCATTTTGAATTATTAATCACACACTCTGGGCCCTTGTGTTCAGAGTTTCACATGAGGGCAGTATTGCTGGTAAAGGGCAAAAGCTGGAGGTGTTTGGTGTAGGCATAGCAGATTGTTCGGTCTGGCTGGAGTATAGGTTTATATACGGTATAGAGAAACATGCCAGAGGGAAGCATGTGGCCCTGCACTTCTCACGCTCTCCTTCCATCAACAGTGGTTTGAATCCTCAGGGATTCACGTGGCAGGCCTGGTGGTGGGAGAATGCTGCCCCACGCCCAGCCACTGGAGTGCCCACCACACCCTGCACGAGTGGCTGCAACAGCATGGCATACCTGGCCTGCAAGGTAAGATACAACACAGGAATGACTAGGCAAAGCGCAGGTGCCTGGATGGAACAAATAAAAACAAGATTTCTGTGTCCTACTGGGATTCAAGTCCACAGTTGTGATAGAATGTACCGCACTCACTTGGAAGGTGTACATGGGACCTGGGCCTGGAGGAAAGAACTGAGCTCTTGCTCCAGTGGAAGATTTCAAACAGAAAATCAACTCAGGGTTAAACTTACTTCACCACTGCTACGAACCCCCAGATTATTTTGAAGCAAATCTAGACATTGTATCATTTCATCCACAAATATTTCAGTATCTATGGAAAATAAATCCTTTTTTTTTTTTTTTTAAATCTTTGGTTATGCATACAACAGCTGGGGTGCAGGCCAGAGGTATGGGGGATGAGAGGATTCACCAGAGACAGCGTGGGGGGCAGAATAGGCAGACTGACTGAAATACACTGCTGAGGGAAGCAGCGGGCAAGACAGTGGAGAGGTCTGCTGTGCCATGTGCGTCCCCTCCTTGACTGGAGATTAAACTCATGCTGCACTGGCTGCGGATAGCTTCGCAGTGCTGAGACTTAACCCCTGGTGCCACCAGGGAGGTGCCACAAATCCTTTTTAAGATTTAACAATGGTAATATACCTTTAAAAAAGCTAATTTCCTAATATGACCAAATGTCTAGACGATGTTTAAAATTTTCCCAGTTATCTACTTTTAAAAAAAACTTTATTTAAATCTATACTTAATGTCCGTATATTATGTCTGTTTTACCTATGGAACCTGTTTGAGAAAAACAGCACCTTTTTCCCTTTAGGGTATCCCAGACTGCATTTTGTTGGTACGACTCCTTAGTGTCTAGGTAGCATTTTTTGTGTGTGTTTAGGTATTTTTATCTATAGATAGATCTAGAGTCATGGCTCGGTTCTGCTGTAATCTCTGCTGATACGGGTGATGATAGTATGCTTCCATCAGGATGGCCCAGGATGTTGACTGGGGGCTCTGGAGTGAAAGTGCTCCAGAAGTCTAACCATCTGCGTGACTGGGTGAGGATGTGATTTCTCAGAGTGGTATTTTGACAGGAGTGGACACTCGGGAGCTGACTAAGAAGCTGCGAGAGCAGGGGTCTCTCCTGGGAAAGCTGGTCCAGGATGGGACAGAGCCTTCATCCCTGCCATTCTTGGACCCCAACGCCCGCCCCCTGGTGCCAGAGGTCTCCATTAAGGTACATGGGACGGCGTGACAGGCTGTAGCACTGTAGTAATATCTGCCCATGATGGACACACACTTGAAGGAGAATCAGAAGAGGCCTGGGATGTTGGTGTGCACACATCTACGCTGAGAGGTCACAACTGCCAACCATCACCCGGATTTCTCTTCCTCAGGCTCCACGGGTGTTCAATGCAGGAGGTACCCCACGGATCCTTGCTTTGGACTGTGGTCTCAAATATAATCAGATTCGGTGCCTGTGCCAGCGTGGTGCCGAGGTCACTGTGGTACCCTGGGACCACACGCTAGACAACTGTGGTGAGTAGCTGAGGTCAGTACAGACCATAGCCAGGCAGCGTGGACAGAAAGATCTGTCCGTTGGCCCAGTTGCTAAAAGTCAACATGAGCTGCAAAGAGGAAGAATAGGCCTTTTACTCTGATGGTAAGGGCTGGAAGTTTGTCTCTCAAGTTGAAGGTTTTCGTCTTTCCTCCCTACTGCAGAGTATGAGGGTCTCTTCCTGAGTAATGGCCCCGGTGACCCTGCCTCCTACCCCACCGTGGTATCCACATTGAGCCGTGTCTTATCCGAGCCAAAGCCCCGACCTGTCTTTGGGATCTGTCTGGGACACCAGCTGTTGGCCTTAGCCATTGGGGCCAAGACGTACAAGATGAGGTAGGACTTGTGCAAGGCGGAGGAGCTCAAACTTTGACAGCAGGGGGGGGAGTCTTGGGAATAGAGACAGAGTCAATGTTTATTATAATGTTGAAAAAGGACTGGGTGAGAGTCAACAGGAGCTGGGATTGGTGAGGGGGTGAAGGGAGGTGAGGCAAGCCTGGCACTCAGCACATTTCCACTTCCAGATATGGCAACCGAGGCCATAATCAGCCATGCTTACTGGTGGGCACTGGGCGCTGCTTCCTGACATCCCAGAATCATGGGTTTGCCGTAGAAACAGACTCACTGCCAGCAGGCTGGCATCCTCTCTTCACCAACGCCAACGATCGTTCCAATGAAGGCATTGTACACGACAGCCTACCCTTCTTCAGGTGAGCCTGGGTGGTTCTGGCAGGTGACTAGAGCTCTGCTGCTCTGAAGCCCCCCGGGACTTGAAGACGGCGAAATAAAGAACAGCAGAGGAGCCCAGTCGTCTGTTCCACTGCCCTCTCCTTGGCTGCCCAGGCCCATGCCAGTGATAGCAACACGTTTTGTGATCTCTCTTCTGCAGCGTCCAGTTTCACCCAGAGCACCAGGCTGGCCCCTCAGATATGGAACTGCTTTTTGATATCTTTCTGGACACTGTGAAAGAAGCCGTAGCTGGGAACCCTGGGGGCAGGACAGGTAAACACCTGAGTAGAACAGAGCTGTGGCACTAAGAATAGGGTTGGCTCTGGGATGGGACTGGATGGATATGTCCCAGGACACTGACACATCTTTGGGAAGTTGGGGGGTGGGGAGTGGGGTGGGATGGCAACCAATAGTTGGTATATTCTTCTTCTTTTGAAAGGAACTCCAGAGTTGGAGTCCTGGGTTCTGTCTGCTGCTCTCTGGATCCACGACTTGTCCACGAGTCTCTCTTAAGTGAGAGGGTTGATCCAGGTGGTCTCTTGGGTCTCATTCTTCTTTAACCTTTTGTGACTTTTCTCTGCCTTCACAGTTCGAGAGCGGCTGACGGCACACCTCTGTCCCCCCGGGACTCCCACCCCAGGCTCTGGGCTTCCACCACCCCGAAAGGTCCTGATTTTGGGCTCAGGGGGCCTCTCCATTGGCCAAGCTGGAGAGTTTGACTACTCGGGCTCTCAGGTAGGGTGTTCGTGCCTGCCCTCCTGGGTGTGTGACCCTCAAGAGTGGAGCGTCTTGAGAAGGGCAGAGGCACAGACATTGTCGCAGGGAGGAGATGAGCCAGGAAGGTGAGGGGTCAAGCCCCTGCTGTTGAGGCTGATGGGCCATTCTTGTCTCTCAGGCAATTAAGGCTTTGAAGGAAGAAAACATCCAGACCTTGCTGATCAACCCCAACATCGCCACAGTGCAGACCTCCCAGGGGCTGGCTGACAAGGTCTATTTCCTTCCCATAACGCCTCACTACGTAACCCAGGTAAGGCTGGGGGGACATCTGAGTGGGCAGGGGAACCCTGTGATCACTCTTATTTTCAGAGTTCCTTGATGAGGCACCAGACCCCAAGATCTTCATGCCCGTTACTCCTCCCTCTTGTTCAGGTGATCCGTAATGAGCGCCCAGATGGCGTGTTACTGACTTTTGGGGGCCAGACAGCTCTGAACTGTGGCGTGGAACTCACCAAGGCCGGTGTGCTGGCTCGTTACGGGGTGCGGGTCCTGGGCACCCCTGTGGAGACCATTGAGCTGACTGAGGATCGGCGCGCCTTTGCCTCCAGGATGGCGGAGATCGGGGAGCATGTGGCTCCCAGTGAGGCAGCAAATTCTCTTGAACAGGTTTGTGGGGTCGTTGGGAAGGTCGGACAGTATGGCTTTTTTCATATCTCCTCTGGGTCCAGCCACCCTCTGGGCAGCAAGAACTCAAGGCTAAGTGGCCTGATCTGTTTGTTCATTTCTTCTACTCACTGCAGGCCCAGGCAGCCGCCGAGCGACTGGGGTACCCTGTATTGGTGCGTGCGGCCTTTGCCCTGGGTGGCCTGGGCTCTGGCTTTGCATCTCACAAAGAGGAGCTCTCTGCTCTCGTGGCCCCAGCTTTTGCCCATACCAGCCAAGTGCTGGTAGACAAGTCCCTGAAGGGATGGAAGGAGATAGAGTATGAGGTGGTGAGAGACGCCTACGGCAACTGTGTGACAGTAAGTGATGGAGGTGGGGTGGGAGCAACATCAGGCAGTATGAGCCCCTGTAAGCAGAGGCCAGACTGAGATTTGGGGTTCCATGGCCCCTCAGACCCAGGATGGGCACAGGCAAGAGGCAGCAGGACTCCGGGAGGCGCCTCCTGCCTCTCCTGACTCCCTGCAGCAGTGACTTCACGGGCCCCTCCCTTCACAGGTGTGCAACATGGAAAACTTAGACCCACTGGGCATCCACACTGGTGAGTCCATAGTGGTGGCTCCGAGCCAGACACTGAATGACAGGGAGTACCAGCTACTGCGACAGACAGCCATCAAGGTGACCCAGCACCTGGGCATCGTTGGGGAGTGCAATGTGCAGTATGCCTTGAACCCTGAGTCTGAGCAGGTAAGACTCTGGGTCCTGGAGCTGACTTTCTAGCTGTTGAACCACCATCTATAATTTTGGGGCCTTAAGGCCTAATCCTGGAGTGGAAGCCAGGATTGACTTTGGTAAGGTTGGGTCATGAGGGAGGAGAGTCCTTTGTTACCCATCCCTTTGGGGAGAGGGCTTGCCTTTCTGAGGTATCCCCAAGGCAGCGCTCTAAGGCCAGTTACCTGCTGATTTTTTTTTCTGTTCTCCCTCTTGCAGTATTACATCATCGAAGTGAATGCCAGGCTCTCTCGCAGCTCTGCCCTGGCCAGTAAGGCCACAGGCTATCCACTGGCCTATGTAGCAGCCAAGCTAGCTTTGGGCATCCCTTTGCCTGAGCTCAGGTATAAGCGTCGGGAGTGGAGAAATTATTCTGGGATAAGGGTGTGAACAGAACGTTGGCCTCAATTTGTGAGGATGGAGACAACTATCTGGAAACTTGCCCTTTACTTCTCTGTCTTTCTGACACCCCCACTCAATGTCTCCTAGGAATTCTGTGACAGGGGGAACAGCAGCTTTTGAACCCAGTCTGGATTATTGTGTGGTAAAGATTCCTCGGTGGGACCTCAGCAAATTCCTGCGCGTCAGCACCAAGATTGGGAGCTGCATGAAGAGTGTAGGTAAGAGAGATGTACCCCAAGAGACCCCTCCCCAGTTCTCAAGAATGTCAGAGCTCCCTGACACGGCCTTTCAGTCCCTGTTTTAGCCACTTCTTGTGTACACATTTCCTACACTCACAGAGGCCTTTCAAACCACGGAAGTGGTCCTCATCAGGAGTGGAGACCAAAGGCGAATGGGAGTCTGTCAGACACATGCCACCTCCATTTCCAGGTGGCACATCAGAGTCTGTGGGACGGCTGATAGCCTTCAGACAGGCTCATTTCTCGTTTTACAAATGAATAAACTGAGGTACCCACAGAAGGGAAGTGTGGGACTGCATAGAGGCAGAGCCAGAAACTGAAGACTTGGCCTGGTTCCTAGTCCTGTGTCCCTCCGCTACATCAGTTGCCTGTCATTGCTGAGACCAGTTCATGAAACTCCACCCACAGCATTTCCTGGCATCTTGCCCGTTGCCACATCACTAGGCTATTAATGCCAGTGACATTTTGTTCTCCATCCTCGTTTTAAATACTGAGACTTCAGAGAAACAACTGCTGTTTTCCTGTGAACCCTTCTAAACCCAAGTCAGCACAGTGGCAGCCATTCTCAGCTTATCTCTTTGTCTGGGCACTTTGTACCGTGGTCACTAAATGAAATGTTTTCTCAACACCAGGTTTAAGATCAGAGACCCTCTTGATAAAAACTAGTGAACTCTGAACAGGTGTAATATCTCTGAGTGGGTACACTCAGTATGATAGAATTGAGTTAATATGCTTCCTGAGGGGATATGTAAGTTCCCTTAATCTGTCTTTTTTTTTTTTAATGTTTTTATTTTTTATTTTTTTTTAAAGATTTATTTATTTATGCATACAAGCACTGGGGTACAGGCCAGAGGTGTGGGGGGGTGAGAGGATTCACCACAGAGAGCTGGGAGCAGAACAGGCAGAGCAACTGAAGTACACTGCTGAGGGGAGCAGCGGGCACAGTAGGAGAGGTCTGCTGCGCCATGTGGGTCCCCTCCCTGGCTGGCAGCAGGGATCGAACTCGTGCTGCGGTAGCTGCTGTTTGCTTCATAGTGTGTTGCTTAACCCACTGCGCCACCAGGGAGGCCCTAATCTGTCTTCTAATACATTTCACTCAAAGCAAGCATGTACTTGTGCCAAAGTCATCAGCATAAAAGATCAGAGCAGCTCACTGTGCTCCAAATTTCCAGTAAGAGAAGTAGTAGCCTTTAAGCAACTAAGTCTAAGCTCAGATATTGTTTCTGAATTTTTAGAAATCTTACAAGACTGCCAAGTTGTTCCTTCTGGAGATGAATTCCTGTTATATGAAAATTTTAATAAATATGGGAATGAAGCCATAATTAAATTGTGGCTAAAAAAAATTGGATTGAAAATAGGACAAAGATCGATTCCTAGATGAGACATTTGAATGTTTTACAATTACTCAAGTATTCTTAGAATATAGTCTGTTGTGTCTTTTGTAACTTATTCAAACAAGTGAAATACTTGAATCAGGGGCCTCCCTGGTGGCGCAAAGGGTTAAGTCTCGGCACGATGAAGCTATGCACAGTCACTGAGGCAAGAGTTCGATCCCTGGCCAGGGATCAAACACGGCGCAGCAGACCTCTCCTGTCTCACCTGCTGCTGCCCTCAACAGCGTATCTCAGTAGAGCCGCCTGTTCTGCTCCCCGCTCTGTCTCTGGTGACTCCTCTAACCCCTCTGCATCGCTAGTCTACATCCCAGTTCTTGTATGCATAAATAAATAAATCTTAAAAAAAAGAGAGATACTTGAATCTTTGCGATGGTCTAACAACAACAACAAAAAAAACTTCCGTAATCATGTTATACAAAAATTAATTTGGGCATAAGTATACAGTTCCAGAAGACGTCTAGGTGTAACTCCATGCTCACTAAAAAACACAAGGTGAAAAAATGGTGGTGAGAAGAGCAGAGCTCTCAATTTTAGATTCCTCAACAAAACACTTAAGACCCCCCCCACCACCACCAAAGGACTTGCCTTGAGAACTTCCCGTATTCCACAGACATCCTGGGGAGTCCCTCACCTCCACACCCTCAGTTCTTCCACCCTGTCCTTCCAGGTGAAGTCATGGGTATCGGGCGTTCATTTGAGGAGGCCTTCCAGAAGGCTCTGCGTATGGTGGATGAGAACTGCGTGGGCTTTGATCACACAGTAAAGCCAGTCAGCGATATGGTAAGCAGCTCCCCTCCCCCTGGTAGCAGCAAAGTGGACCCTGCTGCTCTGTGCCAGCCCGCGTGCTGGTCACCAGCAGCAGTCATTACTGGACAGCCGGTACTGTTACTTTGCAGAGTTTTATGATGTCATCTCATTAATCGTCTTATGAGGACACATCGTTAGATTTGTTTTTAGGGATGAGGGAACTGAGGCTTGGGGAAGTTGTAGGACTTGCTCAGAGTTGTAAGAGGCAGACCCAGGGTTCGTACTAGGTTTTTGCTGTTACAGAGTCTGCACTTTAGACCACTTCCTCCAGCGATTGTGCCTCATGCTCAGGCTTTGTGGGTGCTGGCAGGAGACTGCGAACGTGTCCTTAACACCCTGACACCTGCCTCTGTGCAGCCCTTCTTATCTGTGTGCCCTCTCACCCTTAGGAGCTGGAGACTCCAACAGATAAGCGAATCTTCGTGGTGGCGGCCGCCCTGTGGGCTGGCTACTCAGTGGAGCGGCTGTACGAACTCACCCGCATTGACCGCTGGTTCCTGCACCGCATGAAGCGGATCATCGTGCATGCCCAGCTGCTGGAGCAGCACCGCGGACAGCCTTTGCCCCCAGACCTGCTGCAGCAGGCCAAACGCCTTGGCTTCTCAGACAAGCAGATTGCCCTTGCCGTTCTGAGGTCAGAGGTGGTGGTGGAGCAGGGGGTTTGGGAGGTGAGCTGAGAAAGGTGGGGCAGAGAGTTTTCGTATTAGTGAGAGACTGAAGAAAGGGAATGGGAGCTTTGGAGACTTCTAACTGTCATCCCCAGGATGTTTCCCTGTGTTCCCTGCCCTGGCTCTCAGTCCATGCCCCACTCCCAGGGCCTGTTTTCTGACCCCCCCTTCTCCTTTAGCACAGAGCTGGCTGTGCGCAAGCTGCGGCAGGAACTGGGGATCTGCCCAGCGGTGAAGCAGATTGACACAGTGGCAGCTGAGTGGCCAGCCCAGACAAATTACTTGTACCTGACGTACTGGGGCACCACCCACGACCTCACCTTCCGAACACCTCACGTCCTGGTCCTTGGCTCTGGCGTCTACCGCATTGGCTCCAGCGTTGAGTTTGACTGGTGTGCCGTAGGCTGCATCCAGCAGCTCCGGAAGGTCTGAGCGCTCGTCTTTTCCTTCCATTTTTTCTGCTCTTGTGTCCACCTGCACCTAACCCTGACACCATTAGTTCCTACCCCTACAGCCTTACAGGGCCTTGGGGTGGAGGGCCCCTGTAGGTCACCTTGTGCCCCAGGCAAGGCACGTGTCTCCTCCCAGCACTTTGGAGCCACTGTCCTGGTTCCTACAGCACTGGCCCTTGCCAAGGCAGGAAGAGCCAGCCATTTCAGAGCAGACTGTCGTGGTACCTCTAAAGTCGGGGCTTTGGCTATTTGTCCACGCTCTTCTTCCCTCCAGATTGCTAAATATCACCCCCTCCCGATCTGTTGCAGATGGGATATAAGACCATCATGGTGAACTACAATCCAGAGACGGTGAGCACAGATTATGACATGTGTGACCGACTCTACTTCGACGAGATCTCTTTCGAGGTGAGAAGCTTGAAGGCTGGGTGACCAGGGTCAAGTGGGAGGGCTGGCTGGCTCGCCAGAGGTTCTTTGGCACTTGGGAGGTTGGGGGGCTGTGAGGGGAGGATGAGCCATGAGCAGGAAGGCTCAGATGCCTGACCTTGCTTGCTTCCCCCCTCGGTGCAGGTGGTGATGGACATCTATGAGCTGGAGAACCCTGAAGGTGTGATCCTGTCCATGGGTGGGCAGCTTCCCAACAACATGGCCATGGCTTTACATCGGCAGCAGTGCCGGGTGCTGGGTACCTCCCCTGAAGCCATTGACTCAGCTGAGAACCGTTTCAAGTTCTCTCGGCTCCTCGACACCATTGGCATCAGCCAGCCTCAGTGGAGGGAGCTCAGCGACCTGGAGGTGGGCTGGGGCCTGGATGTGGGGCTGGTGGCTGAGGATGATGTCGGTGAATGCGGCCCACCTGGCTAAGCTCCCTGTGCCTTTAGTCTGCTCGCCAGTTCTGCCAGACCGTGGGGTATCCCTGTGTGGTGCGCCCCTCCTATGTGCTGAGTGGTGCTGCTATGAACGTGGCCTACACTGATGGGGACCTGGAGCGCTTCCTGAGCAGTGCAGCAGCCGTCTCCAAGGAGCACCCCGTGGTCATCTCCAAGTTCATTCAGGAAGCCAAGGTGAGAGGCTGCAGACAGGCGTCTGAGGGCGGCCTCCCAGCCTTGGAGGCAGTGCCCTCTGCTTCTGCAGACATGTGTGGTGTGTGCACAGCGGGCTGGGGAGGATCCGTTGCTCTGTGGTGGTGGGAGGAAGCGAGCATCCTAGGGCAAGACAGAAGAAAACGGTCCCTGCCCTGTAGCACGTTTCCCTGTGCACACGCCCCCCCAGGAGATCGACGTGGACGCCGTGGCCTGTGATGGCGTGGTGGCGGCCATCGCCATCTCTGAGCACGTGGAGAACGCAGGCGTGCACTCAGGTGATGCCACGCTGGTGACCCCGCCTCAGGACATCACCGCCAAAACCCTGGAGCGAATCAAAGCCATCGTGCATGCTGTGGGCCAAGAGCTGCAGGTCACCGGACCCTTCAATCTGCAGCTCATTGCCAAGGTAGTAAGAGGCGGCTCAGGGAAGGACGAAGGGCCTCAGTGTCAGGGAGCCCTCATCGGAGTAGGCGGGAAGGCTGGGAGGGGTCGTGGCCAGGGCCGGCAGTGCTGTCAGGTTTGTGACTGTCAGACATCCTGGACCCTCCCCCAGACTGGCAACCCACAGAACGGTGAGGGCAGGAGTCAGGCTAGTGGAGTGCGCTAGGGAGCCCAGCGTCTAAAGGCCTGACCCCCTCTCTGTCTGCACGGCAGGACGATCAGCTGAAAGTCATCGAGTGCAATGTGCGTGTCTCTCGTTCATTCCCCTTCGTCTCTAAGACGCTGGGTGTGGACCTGGTAGCTTTGGCCACACAGGTCATCATGGGGGAAGAAGTGGAACCTGTGGGGCTCATGACTGGATCTGGAGTCGTGGGGGTAAAGGTAAGAGGGAGCAAAGCCCTGGGGTAACGATCAGAAGCAGGAGGAGGGGTGGGAGAAGGTTTACTCAGGATGCAAGATAGACACCTGCTGTGGGCGAGGCCGTCTGTGCCGTGGGGTTGTAGATGGCTTTGTCCCTTGGCGCTCGCACGCCAGCAGGAGGCAGGCGAGGTCCAAACCCACCTGCGTGATCGAACAGCCTTGTCACCAACAACCTACATGACAGATGTGAATGAAACGCTAAAGGAGTTTCCAGCCCTCATAAAGAGGCGACCTAGGAAGACTTGAGGGGAAAGGTGGTGTTTGAGTTGAGCCATGGAGGGTGGTAAGGATATTTGGTTGGCAGAGCAGGGTGAGGAGCTATTCTAGGATTGGGGAATGCCCTAGTGGAAGCTGGAGGAGAACCCAGAGCGTGTCTGGGAAGCAGCTGGCTGGTGTGTGCAGGCCACGCATAGGGCCGTGGCAGGGAAGGCTGGCCCCGCTCTTCAGATAAGACAGGGCAGGGGACTGGAGCTGCCTCTCGCGGGTGGGGGAGGTGGTCCCCTTGAGCCTTGTCCTCTTATCTTCTGCTCCCGCAGGTGCCCCAGTTCTCTTTCTCCCGCTTGGCGGGTGCTGATGTGGTGTTGGGCGTGGAAATGACCAGTACTGGGGAAGTGGCCGGCTTTGGGGAGAGCCGTTGCGAGGCCTACCTCAAGGCCATGCTGAGCACTGGCTTTAAGATCCCAAAGAAGAACATCTTGCTGACCATCGGCAGCTACAAGGTATAGGCTCCAGGGGCTTGGGCAGGGGTCTTGACTCTGGGCCAGGGCAGGGCAGGCACGACAACCCCGCCCTCTTCCTGCTGGGTTCAGAACAAGAGTGAGCTGCTCCCGACGGTGCGGCTGCTGGAGAGCCTGGGCTACAGCCTCTACGCCAGTCTAGGCACCGCCGACTTCTACACTGAGCATGGCGTCAAGGTAGGGCTCCCACCCGACCCCGGGCCCTTCCTGCGGGGTATGAAGACGTCCCAGAGGATTCTCTCCCTGCTGCTCATAGTTACCGTACAAGTGTGTTTATCCCGTGTCGAGCTAGTAGAGTGTGGGAAAGCAAACAGCAAAAAAGTCCTTTATCGTCTCTCCCACCATTACCATTCTGGTGTATTTCCTTCCAGGAATTGATCTTTTTGTGTAGGCGTGTGGGCTCATCCTGCAGAGGCCTTGGTAACCTAGGCCTCATTAACAGGGTCACTAGCTTCCCCATCGAGAAATACGCTTTGCCACTAGCAAACAGAGGAACCGGACTCCAGCCTGCAGGCCCTCAGTCTCCAGCTTGGTTCTCCCCGTCACGGGCCCCTTGGCCTGTCCTCCTTCCTCCGGGCAGGTCTTCCTGACCGCTGCCAGGCTCGGGCTGACCTGACCTCGTCTCCATGCCGCAGGTGACAGCTGTGGACTGGCACTTTGAGGAGGCGGTGGATGGTGAGTGCCCGCCACAGCGAAGCATCCTGGAGCAGCTGGCGGAGAATCACTTCGAGCTGGTGATCAACCTGTCAATGCGCGGGGCAGGGGGCCGGCGTCTCTCCTCCTTTGTCACCAAGGGCTACCGCACCCGGCGTCTGGCCGCTGACTTCTCCGTGCCCCTCATCATCGATATCAAGTGCACCAAACTGTTTGTGGAGGTAACAGGCCCAGGTGCTGGGAGAGAGACAGCCAGTGCTGATAGAGGAGAGAGAAGTGAGCGTGTCACAGGGCCGGGGAGTCTCAGTATGAAACACTAGGCGGAGAGGGGTTGGACCCTGGTAATGGGAAAACCTAGTCTCCACCTCCAACTCCCAGGGTACCCTTCAATCAAGCTGATGGGGGTTTCAATTGCAGGCCCTCGGCCAGATCGGGCCAGCCCCTCCTATGAAGGTGCACGTTGACTGCATGACTTCCCGAAAGCTCGTGCGGCTGCCTGGTAAGTGCATCTGTGGGGAAAGCCAGGTCTCTGGACACTGGCGCAGCTGGGACAGACACCCCAGGCGCAGTGAACAGTAAACTCCACCCTGGACTGCAGAGTGGGGATCAGTCCTCTTGCTCTTGAGCACTCCATTCCTCGACCGATTCCTGATGCCCTGACTCAGGCTCCCCACTGCCTCGTGCTTCCCTCAGTTGCTGCTTATTTCCCTCCATTCCATTCACCTTCTTGAGGCCCTTTGAGTCTCTGACTCTTCTCTCGCGTGTGGCCTCCTGTTCTCCCAGGACTGGTCGACGTGCATGTGCACCTGCGGGAGCCGGGCGGGACGCACAAGGAGGACTTTGCCTCGGGCACTGCCGCTGCCCTGGCGGGGGGTGTCACCATGGTGTGCGCCATGCCTAATACCCGGCCCCCCATCATCGATGCCCCTGCGCTGGCCCTGGCCCAGAAGGTGAGCCCCTGACTCCCTGAGCCATTCTGCCTGCCCCTCCCCTGGGTGCCAGCCGGCTTGGGTGCCAGGGGCCTTACCTCATATGCATCCTTTCCAGCTGGCAGAGGCTGGTGCCCGCTGCGACTTCGCCTTATTCCTCGGAGCCTCGTCAGAGAATGCAGGAACCCTGGGTGCTGTGGCTGGGTCTGCTGCGGGGCTGAAGCTCTACCTCAACGAGACCTTCTCTGAACTGCGTCTGGACAACGTGGCCCAATGGATGGAGGTGGGGAGTGCGTGGGGAAGGAGGCAGCCAGCTCTGCCAGCGTGAGGGCCCCACAAAGTGGGCTGGCTGGGAGGCCTGCGGGCTCTGACAGGCACACAGAAGCCGAGGCTCTGCGCACGCCCTGAAAATGCTTTCTGTCCCCAGCACTTCGAGACGTGGCCGTCCCACCTGCCCATCGTGGCACACGCAGAGCGCCAGAGTGTCGCCGCCGTCCTCATGGTGGCTCAGCTGACCCAGCGCTCCGTGCACATATGCCACGTGGCGCGGAAGGAGGAGGTGAGAGGACACCAGAAGGTCCTGTCCCTGGGGGCAGGAGAGTGATGGGACAGCTGGAGCTAGCCCCCCTCAGTATGTCTGCCCTGTCACTCGAAGAGGGGGGATGCTGGCTGTATAGACGGTAGGGCAGGGCACAAAGGGGGACCTCAGGCATCCCCTTGCTCTCCCTCAGATCCTGCTAATCAAAGCTGCAAAGGCACAGGGGCTGCCCGTGACCTGCGAAGTGGCCCCCCACCATCTGTTCCTGAGCCGTGACGACCTGGAGCGCCTGGGGCCCGGCAAGGGGGAGGTCCGGCCCGAGCTTGGCTCCCGCCAGGACGTGGAAGCCCTGTGGGAGAACATGGCTGTCATCGACTGCTTTGCCTCAGACCACGGTGAGTTGGCCCGTGGGGCTCGTGCGCAGCTCTACCACTGGGCCCAGCCTGGGTAGTAGTACCCTGCCCTGCTCTGTGGAAGGTGCTCGATAAATACCCGCGGGAAGAATGAACAAGGAGTCCCATTGCGAATGAGAGGATGTGGTCCCAGAAGATGGCCGTGGTCCCGCTTCTCCATTTTCCTGTTCCCAGAAAAAAATGAGCTTCAGGGTTGGTGTCCCCAGAGCGTGTGTGACTCCCCGCAAGGGGAGACATTTGGTCGTGAGGCTAATGTTCTCTTTCTCCCAGCACCCCACACCCTGGAGGAGAAGTGTGGGCCCAGGCCTCCCCCCGGCTTCCCAGGGCTGGAGACCATGCTGCCTCTGCTGCTGACGGCCGTGAGCGAGGGCCGCCTCAGTCTGGACGACTTGCTGCAGCGCCTGCACCACAATCCTCGGCGTATCTTCCACCTGCCCCCGCAGGAGGACACCTATGTGGAGGTACAGAGATGAGGGTCTGGGAAGTAGGGGACTCTCCAGCGCCTCGATCCGGTCCGTGATGGGGCCTTCCTGTGGCTCTGGGCAGGTGGACCTGGAGCACGAGTGGACAATCCCCAGCCACATGCCCTTTTCCAAAGCCCGCTGGACCCCTTTCGAAGGGCAGAAGGTGAAGGGCACCGTCCGCCGCGTGGTCCTGCGAGGCGAGGTGGCCTACATTGACGGGCAGGTACGTGTGTGGCCCTTCCGGCCGGTGCGCCGCCCCGCACATCTGCGCCTCCTCACTGCCCCTCCTGCTGCCTGTTCACGTGGGCGCAGATTCCCAAGCAGCTTTCCTCTCAGTGCTTCTGTTCCTGTGGCTCTTGGTTCCAGAAGCCTCATTCCCCTCATCCTGCCTCTGTCTGCAGGTTCTGGTGCCCCCGGGCTATGGACAGGACATCCGCAAGTGGCCTCAAGGGACTGTTCCCCAGCTCACACCTTCAGCCCCTGCTGCCAGTGAGATGACCACGGTATCCACGCTGCTGCTCGGCTGGGTGTTGTGGCCGGGACAGGGCTGACAGCACGAACAGCTTTGGTGGTTCAGGGCAGAAGACTTCGCTGGATGCTTAAAATCCCCACCACCTACCTTTATGCCCGCTGCAAAGCACAGCATTAGCTCTCAATTTCAGAGGTTCCCTCCCAGAAATAAGCCAATGATAGACTGACCCAGGGCTGTATCTGGGCCTGTCCTGGGGTCAGCGCACATCTCTGAGGGTGGCAGAGCAGAGGGGTGGGGCTGAGTGCAGATGATAGATCCCTGTGGCAGGGGGCGTAGGCTTTTCTTAAGGGATTTAATCTGAACAGGAGTTGGGTCACTTACTTTCAAAACCAATGTTTTCTCTCCAGACACCAGAAAGGCCCCGCCGGGGTGTCCCAGGGCTCCCTGATGGTCGCTTCCACCTGCCACCCCGAATCCATCGAGCCTCTGACCCAGGCCTCCCTGGTAAGAGAAGACCCTTGAAATGGAGGGTGGGGGCCACCTGAACTTGAAAGAGTAGGGACAGGCTCCTCTCCCCTCGGGGTCCCAGGTGGACCAGCCCAGGCCTAGGAGCTAATCCAGGTCCTCCCCACACCCACCTTTGTCCACTCACCCTGTGCTTCCCGGCACACACCCTCCCTTGCCTCGGTCAGCCCGCCCGGCACCCCCAGCCCATACTCACGGGCCCTTTTTTGTTGTGGGCAGCTTTGTTCCTCCGCCCAGGAGCTGGGATCCCACGGGGCAGCAGAGCATGGGGTAAATCCAGGTTGCTGCTTGTGTGAGCCTGGCCTTCCCCCTTGCCTAGGATCCCCTTGCCAACTGGGAGGACCCCGGGAGGGCACCACGACCCACACGCAACAGCCCCTGTGTGAAATCATGGCTGCCCTCCCCTAACCGGCTGTACTACTGTCGTGTGAATTGATTTAACATGTACATGTGATCTAGAGTTTGGGGAAATGGAGCCTCTGCAAACCTCAGCTGCAGACTTCCATCTCTTCTGTTGCCCTCTTTGTAGCTGAGGAGCCAAAGGAAAAGCCCTCTCGGAAGACAGCTGAGCCAGGTGAGAGACTCCCCGAGCATATGCTCACCTTGGGGACCTCTATGTCCTGGCCTGGGTAGGAAGAACCCTCTGACCAGCTTCTTCTGCCCCGTCCCTCACTGCAGAGCTGATGGGAACCCCTGACGGCACCTGCTACCCTCCACCACCAGTACCTAGACAGGCGTCTCCCCAGAACCTGGGGGCCCCTGGCCTGCTGCACCCCCAGACCTCACCCCTGCTGCACTCATTAGTGGGCCAACATATCCTGTCTGTCCAGCAGTTCACCAAGGATCAGGTGCCTGGGGGAGGGAGGATGGAGCCACCCAGAGCTCTGAGGACGAGAACTGAGCTAGGACCACTGGGGCCACAGCCTTTCCCGCTGACTTGGGCTCTTTCTCAGATGTCTCACCTGTTCAACGTGGCGCACACGCTGCGAATGATGGTTCAGAAGGAGCGGAGCCTCGACATCCTCAAGGTCAGGGTCAGGGCTGTGGGCGAGGGATCCAGGCTCTTACCAGCCAGCGACCCTCGTCAGCAGGGCTGTGCAGAGGACGGAGGGGCCCTCCTCCGGCACAGGGCCCTCTGCATCCGAGCCCTGTGCTGTGAGGAGCGGCCACCTGCGCTCCAAGCCAGTGTGCAGCTGAGCGTCGGTCACAGGAGAGCTGGGCTGTTTGCTCCCTCCAGAGTCACGTCTCACTCACATGTATTGCGATGACATTTTGGAGGCAGAGCCTCTGATTTGGGGTGACATTAATGGTGGGACAGCCAGGCTCCGACAGGTCAAAGGGGGGCTTGGGAGGGGTTCTCTCGACACCCTTTCTGTGTGCATTGGGGAGGCAAGCAGTCGCCTGTGTGTTCCCAAAATGAACACACCCACTTACGCGCCGAACCTCACCCTCCACCCAGGGGAAGGTAATGGCCTCCATGTTCTACGAGGTGAGCACCCGGACCAGCAGCTCCTTTGCAGCAGCCATGGCCCGACTGGGGGGCGCTGTGCTCAGCTTCTCGGAAGCCACGTCCTCCGTCCAGAAGGGCGAATCGCTGGCTGACTCTGTGCAGACCATGAGCTGCTACGTCGATGTCGTCGTGCTCCGGCACCCCCAGCCTGGGGCCGTGGAGGTGAGGCCGGCAGTGCCCTAGACTGGGCTGGGTAGGCTGGACCCGGCAACAACAGGTCCCTTCTGCTCATACTTCCTGTGGTACAAGTGTGAGGGTGGCCCTGATGGGTGAGGGGCCCAGAGAGCTAGACTGAGGCAGGGGGTTGGCCACGGAGGTCAGAGACAATCCTCCTTCCTCGTTGCCCAGCTGGCAGCCAAGCACTGCCGGAGGCCGGTGATCAACGCCGGGGATGGGGTTGGTGAGCACCCCACCCAGGCCCTGCTGGACATCTTCACCATCCGGGAGGAGCTCGGGACCGTCAACGGCATGACGGTGAGGAGGTGCCAGGCTCAGAGGCCTGCCTGGGGAGGTCTGGAGTAGGGGCCACCAGGAGGCAGTTTCTCCATTCCAGGGTGTGCTCCTCCGGGAGGCCTGGATCTGGTCCCGAGGCCGCCAGCTTTTGGATGCAGTGGCCCTTGTCTGGGGGCCTCTGGGTGACGGCTTCCTCCCCCAGATCACAATGGTGGGGGACCTGAAACATGGACGCACAGTGCATTCCCTGGCCTGCCTGCTCACGCAGTACCGTGTCAGCCTGCGCTACGTGGCACCTCCCAGCCTGCGCATGCCATCCAACGTGTGGGACTTCGTGGCTTCCCGCGGCACCAAGCAGGTGCGACTCTGGGAGGCTGGGGGTCGAGGGTGGACTGTCAGAACCCTGGCCTGTGTTCACCCTGCCCTGCGTCCTCCCCCCAGGAGGAGTTTGAGAGCATCGAGGAGGCGCTTCCGGACACGGACGTGCTGTACATGACGCGGATTCAGAAGGAGCGCTTCGGTTCCATCCAGGAGTACGAAGCGGTGAGTGCCTGGTCGGTCAAGATGCTGGGGCTGCAGCTGCTGGGCGTGCCGCTTAGAGGCCAGCCCGGCCGAGCCTGGGCACTCGGCCCCTGAGTTGCGATAACTGTGGGTTGGGGGTGGGAGCACCCGGAGGGCACCCAGGCTTGTGTTCTCAGAGCCACGCCTATGCTGAGGCACTGCCGTCTGCCTCACAGTGCTTTGGCCAGTTCATCCTCACTCCCCACATCATGACCCGCGCCAAGAAGAAGATGGTGGTGATGCATCCAATGCCCCGAGTCAACGAGATAAGGTGACATGGCGCCCAAACTGAAGCCCGCGGGGGCTGGCTGCGGGAGGGCGCTTGGTCCTGGGCGGGCCGTGGGGCTGTGCGCTCACCCTGTCCTTCTCTCACAGTGTGGAGGTGGACTCGGACCCCCGAGCAGCCTACTTCCGTCAGGCCGAGAACGGCATGTATATACGCATGGCCCTGCTGGCCACCGTGCTGGGCCGCTTCTAGGGCCCGGAAGCTCGGTCTCTTCAGACCCGGAGGCTGGGCAAGGAATCAGTGCCCCCCACGGGGGCAGCACACCAGGCACTCTGTCTGAGGCCCTGGCTACACTGAGTGGTACTCTGGGCACCCCAGTGCCACGTGCTCATCTGCACACACATGGACCACGCTCAGGCCCTGCAGGCTGGAGCTCTCCGGCACGGGTGTGGGACCTCTAATACTGGGGCTAGTGAGCCCGTCTCTGTTACTGTACCCCAAGCCTGTACAGTCACTTTTCTACTTAATAAACAGCCAAGCTGCCTCTAGTTTCTACTCTTCTGCATGTGTTGTGGCTTCATCATGGGTTGTTAAGTGTGAACTTAGCAGAACTTTGTTCCAAATAACAAGAACAGGTTCCAGTAGGTTCCAAGAACAAGAGCAGCCTCTCTGGGCATGCATACCGCACCCCAGGGCTGAGCCGTGACCGGGGTCCTGGCAGGAACGTGTGGTCTATTGATGCTGCAGATGCGCCGGCAGCTCCTTCCTCATAAGTTGCTCATGGTCCTGACACAAGTCACTGAAAGGCAGAGCAGTCAGGCCCAAAGAGTTCCTCACCCCTAGACCTTCCCTCTCCTCTCTCTCTGGTTAGTCCTGTTCTGCGGTGGCTGAGACCGCCATCGTGCCCTCAAAACCCTGGCATTCTCCAGGGGCCGTCACTGTCAGGAGCCCCCGCTCCCTACCAGTCCCGGGAGCCTCTGCTTCCAGAGGATGTGGGCTGTGCCCTTCTCTGATGCTTTAGAGAAATTTCTCGTCCCAGCAACCTTCAACTTAGCCCCCTCGGGATACCAAGTACATGCACAGCAGGAGTACGAGGATGCATAAGGCAGCTCTCCCGTCAGTCAAGGCCTCTCGGGTGGTAAGGCCTTGGCGACGACTGCAGGTTGGACGGCCATACCGCACGTGACGGTCCAAGCAACTCCAGCGTCCTGCTGGGAGACCGCCCTTCAGGCAAAGGGCTGTCCGCATGTGACGGGGTGCCGAGGGGAGGAAGGACTCTGTTGAACTCTGTTTTCAAAACTTAGTGTGGGCAGGAACTTTTCTACATACTCATCTAATCCTAGATAATCATTTCACAGATGCTGACACTATCTCGGGAACGTTCCTGGTGGCTTCCTCCGTCACGTAGCTAGGATTCGTGCACACCACCTGACTTCAAGCCTTTCTGTTTAGAAGCAAAGCGTTTTATAGACAACCAAAGCCAGCGAGAGTCAAGTCACAAAGTCTAAATCACCAGGGAGCAAGTACTGGGGGCCAGTTTTTAGAAAGAACCGATCTGCAGTCAGAAAGGCCTTGTGGAGCTGGGATCTGAGCCTGGTCCTGAGGAAGTGGCAGGTTTAGCAGGTGGCTGGGAGGAGGGTGAAGCGTCTTTACTTCCAGCACAGGGTCACCCAGGCTGGATGCTCTGGGTCTGCAGTGCAGTGAGGAGCGACCCTGGGCCCAGCAAGGGGCCCCTGAGGTCTCCTCCACCAGCCAGTGGTAAACCTTCCCAGTCCAGTGGAGGCTCTGACTGACTAGTTCTCCTTGGGTACCTGGAGGACTCGGTGGGTTAGAAAAGAGTGTCATTTTTAGAACCCTTCTCATTTTCAGAGCTTCCATTACCTTTAGGCACCTCTAGCACGTCAGAGATGCTCTTCCCAAGTCGTTGGGAATCAGTCACACACAGGTTCCCACAGAACTGAGAGAGCCTCATCCTCAAGAAAGAGCAGCGTGAGCTGCCAAACTGCACACGGCTTGCTCAGTCGCTAAGTGTGGGAGGTGTTCCTGCCCTCATCCTCTCCTTGGCTCTCCTAACCATAACACAGCTCTAAGCTGAATAAAAGTCCTCCCCTACAACCAGAAATACTACACTGGAAGTAAAAGAAGCTATCAGCAAGAAACAAAAACTGTCCCCTATACAAAATACCCGCGTCTGGGCCTGTCCCAGGTTCACTGGAGAACAAGTTCATGTGCGCCGCATGACTGTCATTGACCATGAAAAGCTGCCTGTGTCCTGTGATATCTGACATTTACTCTTTTTAAGCTGACATAGCTTTGCTCATGTGCCAAACACTATGTAGCACTTTACAAATATTAACATTCTTTTTTGACTTTGACCTTCGAAAGCTCCTTTTAAGTATGTCCCCTCTGAACAAGGTTTGACCTAACCTGTTTGCTGATTATCACTGCAGAGTCATTACTCCCAAGTCTTCACTGTCTACCCTAGTGGAGAAGGAAATCCTCTTAAAATAGGGAACCCGTTCGGAGCTTTGCTCCCTTTATCCTACTCCTGCCTCTTGTGAAAACCTAGGACAAGCCTGGGCGTCTTAGGGCTTTAAGAGGAAAGGGAGCTGGAGGTGGCCCGTGAGCCTGTGGGCAGCTGTATGGTCACCGTAGCCCGCGGTAAGGGACGTTAGCCAGTGACTGTGGACAGGCGCTTCGGATGGAATGAACGTGGGGGGAAAACTCATGCGGCAGCAACTTCTGGAAAAGATGAAGGAGGGGGTGCATGTAAGGAAGCCAACTGGGCACTATTGACCAAACACCTCATGTGAAGAGGGTCTAGACAAATAGGTGCACGAGGGTGTTAGACTAAGGAAAGTGAAAAATGCCTCCGTGGCAGCGACCTTGAGATCGGGAGAAGGAGGACTGATAAAGCAGCGGGCCAGCTAGGGGCAGGGAAGGCTGGATTCTCTGATGCTTTCCAGCTACTGTAGGACATTTGTTTGAGGGGACTTGCAGATAACGAAGCAGGGAAACGAGCAAGGGGTGCTGGAGACAAATGTGCTAGTTAAATGTGATGACGGAGTGCCATGGGACAGGGCTTGACTCACTAAATAGCAACTTGAACAGTACAGAGCACATAGTAGGTACTCAGTAAACATTTGTTGAAGCAGGAGAAATGAGTAAAGGTTAGAACCTGAATCTCAGGAAAGGTGGGCCGGAGAACTCTGATGGAAGCCCTCAAAGGGGCCCAGAATTTTCAGATACATGACATGGGGAGAGGCGTGGGTAGAGACAGGCCCGGCAGTGGGCCCAGGAGAGTGAAGCCTGGGGCAGCACTTGGCCACGGCAGCAGTTGCTCTGCTGTTTTATGTTGTAAGATAGGCACCAGGCTTCACGAGCTCCGTCAGGAGCCTGTTTAGAATCTGGGGTCCTTTGCTAAGAGGCGAGAGGGAAAAGAGGCATTAGAATTGGGACAGGGAAGAGCCTAGAAAAGCCTGGGGAAAGCTGCAGTCAGTCCACAAGAGAGTACTCACAGGTTATCCAGCAGAGGCCCAGGGGAAGCCAGACCCCGCGTGTGGTAGGGCTGGGAGGTGATGTCCAGGGCCACAGACCGGCACGTCACCTACCGTGGAGGGTCCAAGAAATATCTCTTCCTCGACAGGCAGCTGGTCAGTCACCACCAAATGCTGCAGCAGATTTGCCCTGGGGAGTCACCTTACAAGGCGCTGGCTTGTGGGCCCACTGGTGGGCATCTAGGGATGAAGAGGGTCCTTTCTAGGCTCTGATTGCCCCCATGTCTGCTCATTCACACCGTTGCCGCCCTCATTCCTTCACCAACAGTCGTGACTTAGCTGGGTGCAGCTGTCTGAGAAGCACGTGATGTGTACCGCCATGCCCCTGCCCTGAGCCCGGTCTGGACAGTGGGTGGGCGGGATAGGGGGAGGCAGGAAGGTAATCTCGGCGTAGCTTCACAGTCAGGGAGAAACAAGTTTGCTGTTACAGGGTCCGGGACATATTTTTCTTGGTAAGTTTTGCTCTCTTGTATTTGTTTTGTCTGGTTCTTGTTTCCCCTAGGCTTTTGGCTACAGTCCTTTTAAAATGCACAGCCCATCTTGTTAGAGCCAAGGGGGACAAGAGGATGGAACTTGATGTTCAGACTGTCGGTTCTGAGAGAAAGGCAGGCAGTAAGTCCGGAGCCGGGAGCTGCGGGCACAGCACCCCCGGGAGAGGAAATTCAGAAAGGGTGCACCTGGAGACCCACCTACACAGTGTTCTCCTGTCTATTCTGGGAAGGTCTATGTTTCTTCTTACGAATGGAAACTGGGAAAAGGAGCCTGCACCCTTTCCTGGGGGCACAGCTCTGAGCTGGGAGGGGGGGGGGGGAGGCTGTTGAAGGCAGCATTTTCCTTCTCTTTACTAGGAGCTGACCGGGAAGTGTCCAGAGGAAGTGGGGGAGTCTGGTGCAGGAGGGGAGGGGCAGCTGCCAGGGCCTCTACACTGGTGCCAGTGCAGGGTGCCAGCCCTGACTCCGGGATACCTGTCCTCAGAGGCTTTTTCCTTCGATGTTTTGCAACCATCCTAGGTAGGTTGACCATTTGTTCTAGCAATTTGAAGGAGAATTTTGGAGCCCTTGGCATCATTTTCACAGGGTTCAGCCAGCAACTTGAGCCCCTGACAAATCTTGTAGTCTCTTCTCCGGGTTTTCTCTGGTGTTCTCTCATAGCCTCTGCCTCTCACAGCCATTGCTCAGCCTCTCGTAGCTGTTCCGCCGCCTTTATAACCCCTTCCTCCTAGGCACAGGTGTGCACACTTGCACATGCGCACACCCATGCTCAGGTGTCCATAATCCTGCACCCACACACCTACGTTAACAAGATCAAGGCTGCGGGTGATAGCCTCAGTGGCAATGGTGTAAAAGCCTGACCAACTACACTGGGCCTTCAGGAGGCTGTAGCCAGGGAGCAGTGGAGGAGCCTGGGACCAAGAGAGAGTCTAGACTGTGTGAAGAGAGCCACAGTCTGGCAACCCTGGGCCCTTCCTACTCTTGTCCCTACACACACTTCCTGCTCCCATTCCTGGCAATGGGACCCACCTGGTCTGTGGGATCATTTGTAATCACAGCTGCTTGCACAGCCTCAAGCTTTGCCCCATGAGGCCTGGGAACTGCCAGCACCAGTTCCCAGGAAGGACTTGACAAGATTCTGAGGCTCAGAGTAGGGGCAGAGAGACACTGCAACCCCAGAGAATGAAGAGTCTTTCAAGGAGGGGACCTCCCTGGAGGCACAAAGGGTGAAGCACCACACTATGAAGCATCCACAGCCACTGCAGCATGAGTTCAATCCCCGGCCAGGGAGCTGACCCACATGGCACAGCAGACTTCTCCTGTCTTGCCCACTGCTCCCCTCAGCAGTGTGTTTCAGTCAGTCTGCCTGTTCTGCTCCCCACTTTGTCTCTGGTGGATCCTCTCACTCCCACACCTCTGGCCTGTACCCTAGTTCTTGTATGTATAAATAAATAAATAAATCTGGGGGGAAAAAAAAAGTCTTTCACGAAAACTCCCTAAATGTAGCTCTCCACAGAGGTGGAAGAGCCTGCAAGGAAGAGGGGCTCATGTTTTCCCATCCCTCCCTCCAGAGCCTTCCAGCCACCTCTGCTGCTATCACAGTGTAGGCCCCCAGGGGGCACACTTCTGGTTCTGATATTCTCCCTCCAGGCAGCCAGGATGGAGGGAGTGTCTGAAGGGGCCGCAGGGTCACTGAAGGGAGGAAGGTACTGCTTTATCACCAAGCTCCCTCTTGAGCCCAAAAAGGCTGCCCACTGGGTCCTCAGCCCTCCTCTTCAGAAAGGCAGCTCCCCAAGTGAGCAACCCAGTGAGGAGGCAGATCTGGCCAGTCTGCCGCCTGGGTGTTCTCCTACCCAGTCTGTGCAGCACAGACCTCTGGAAACTTCCCCTCCACCCTTCATTCTGGCTTTTCCATTTGGCTTCTCAGCCTCTGCCCCTCTTGTGTGAACACGCCTACAACTGCACTTCCATGTGCCACAGACCTGCCTCCCTCCTCTCACCTCACCCTACTCTGGCTATCATTTTCCTCTGACCCCCCCCCCCCCCCCCCCCCCCCCCCCCCCCCCCNGTGCCACAGACCTGCCTCCCTCCTCTCACCTCACCCTACTCTGGCTATCATTTTCCTCTGACCCCCCCCCCCACCACCACCCAGCCCCCTTCATAGTAGGCCTTCCCCCCTCTCCTCCCCTGGTTAATCAGCTATGGAAAGAGCTGCCTCCAGGCTGACGGATGGGTCCTTCCCCGGCTTAGCTTAGGCTCTTCCTCTGCCACCCCGTGCCCCCACCCCTTCTGCTCACCTCTCCCTCCATCACACATTTTATCATCCGGGAAGAGCACTAAGAGGAAAGGGCCTTCTGCCTAAGGGGGTGGAGGGAGTGACTGGGGAGATAATAGGGTGTTGCAGGCAGCTCCTGCAGATAAGGAGTCGGGCCTCCCTTGGGATGGGGAACCTGCGAGCTGTTGGAATGAGGTAGAATGCCCCTGACCCTCTTGTCTTGACACAACGGAAGTGGCAGCGTCTGGAGATGGGTGGAGAGGGAGGATGCTGCCATGGCACAAGGGCTGGGGCTGAGAACAGCCACGGCTGAATCTGAATCTCAACTCTGACAGTTCTCAGCTGTATGACCTCGGGCAGCGAAGCCTCAATTTTCCCATATGTAAAGCACCGCCCACACTGTCTGCCTCCAGAGCCTGGCACCCAGTGTAAGATCAATATGTGTTGGCTCCTGCCCCTGCTGTCAGGGTGCTGGGCTACCCTGTGTCCCTGAAATCTCTCCCTTGCATCTGGATTCTACCAAAAAGTTAACCCTTTCCTACAGGCCTTTGATATACCAGTCCATTCACACCTGCAATGTCACATAGTGCCTCCTTTACAACTAGGAAAGCTGGTGCCCAGAGAGGTTAACAGGGACCAACATACTAGAAGGTCGAGGAAGAATCAGGAGCCTGAGCTCAGAGCAGCAGGTTGCTGGGAAGACGCCCAGAAAAGGTTTGCTGCGACCAGCGTTTCAAAGCCCCATGCTGGGTGACCTTGGGGAGCTCTTTTCCCTCTTAGCTCTTCCTTCTCACCTTGCAGGGGTGTCGGGGCTGGGATGGGCCACAGGCTTTGTGAGGTCTCTGCCCTACAAAGGGGCCCAGCTTAAGGCTGTTCATCTGGTGAAAATCTCGTCCTCACTTTCTCCACCTTCCTCCCTGTGCTCTTCCCAGCCCCCATCCTGTCGCTAGGGGTCTGTAATCAATGAGACGTAAAATGAGAAAGTACCAGGAACTAGCCGTGCATGGCGAGCAGCTGGGGCAGCCTCCTGTGATGGACTGCCAGTCCTTCAGCTGGCCGGCCTCCCACACCCTGCTCAGGCCAGCAGGCGGGCAGCTGCTCACCCTGGGCCGGGGCCTCCAGCTGGAGATCAGTGTGGAGGCCTATTTTTGAGGAGTCTAAAATCTCACCTGAAAATCAACAGGAGGAGAATCTATGTGTATCCTATGTGTATCGACGAGGAACGACGCGCCCAGGATGTATGGTTGAGTCACAGAAGCAGCTCACATGATCTCACCTATAAGTGAGCGCATTTAGGTTATTACAGAGAAGTGTTTGTACATACAGAAGAATATGGGCGGAAGAGACGCCAAACTGTGAACAGCAGTTATCTCTGGGAGTGAGATCACAGAGGAAACACTTACTCTCTCCACGTTTCCTTTGTTGGACTCCTAAAACAAGTATATATTGCTCTTACAATAAAGACATTTTCCCAGGGGCGGGGAGGGGCCTGGGCTGGTGAAAATGCTCAGTGTCTGCCTTTGACTGAACTCCATCAAACCAGGGTGGGAAGCCAGAGGTCTGACAAAGCACCAGGTTGAAAATCGAAAAACAAAGTATTAGATTTTTTGGGAGAGAAGCTCAACAGTCCCTTCATGAAACTACTTTGTGAGGCCAAATCTGTCAAAATACATGATTCTTAAAGCAAAAGGGAATAGTTGTAAGAAGCCCTTCATGTCTGCAGCCTAAACCTGGACTGACTGGCTGCCGAGAGCCAGGGCCTGGACCCCACACCCCACACAGCTGCGGCTGCTGCGGGGAGGTGGCGTGAGAGCCGAGTCTGTGGTCCGGCCACCCTCCCCCAAAGGGACCCAGCTTCCTTCCCTCTGGCAGCCAGAGGCCAGTGGCCGAGAGAGCCTCTGGGACTGCCTCTCCAGGATCCCCGGTTCCTGCTTCCAGCTTTCACCTGCAGCGAATCCAGGGCACAGGGGAGTCTCCCTGAGCCAAGGGTCCAGACTTGTGTGCCCCGTGAAGTAGGGTGGGGGAGGGAGGGTGGGTTTTAGCCCATGGGGCAGGAGAGCTGTGGAAGTTGGGCACCCCAGAGGAGGGGTCCATCAGTTCCCCCAGGGGCGATTCTACTCCCCTCCTGAGGAGCCAGCGAAGTGCTAGAAGATGCAGTCAGACACAAGTTTATTGGTAGAGCTGTGGTGGCGTCCTCCCTCTCTCTGGGATAGCCGAGGGCACAGCACCAAAA
Source organism: Galemys pyrenaicus (assembly GCA_019455555.1). NCBI lineage: Eukaryota > Metazoa > Chordata > Mammalia > Eulipotyphla > Talpidae > Galemys > Galemys pyrenaicus. The sequence continues at coordinate 3,033,752 of JAGFMF010011433.1, forward strand.
GAGGGATGGACAGACAGACCCCCAAACGGACACAGGGATGGTGCAGACTCATAGAGACCATAGCACAGCCACACAGGCACAGACACGTAGGCCACAGCACCAAGGAACACACAGACACAAAACCACAGGGCTAGAACACACAGACAAAGTGCGAGCTTTGGGGCTCCTGCATAGACAGTGAGAGGGCCAGGTGGGGAGGGGGCCCCGCTGACCTCCCCCGGGCACAGGCACACCAACAGCACACAGACAGGCAGATGCCCCCAGCCAGTCAGCCTGCCACACGGACAAATGAACTGCATGGAAAGGACACTAGTGGCTTCTTAGACCGTGGGGAAGAGGGACCCGGGGGCCTACCACCCCCACTGCATTGAGGCCCAGGATCCCCTCTCCAGAATTGGCCAAATCTGTTCAGCCTGACTCCCTGACACACTTTGGTCTTGCCTGTGAGGGCTGGGGGCTGGGAGTTGGGAGGTGGGAGGAAGGAGGGAGGAAAGGGTATGAGCCCGGCTCTGTTCCTTCTGTGAGCAGGGAGGCAGGCGATGAGTCCAGGGCTGAGACTGCGCCTGGCAGTGGGGTGGAGGTGGGGCAGCGGCTCAGGCTTGGGGGGGCTCCTGGCAGCGCAGGCACTGGGCCATCTCCGGCTGGTACTGCTCGACCTGTAGGGTGCAGCTGGAGAATCCAAACCGGGAGTGGAGCCGAGATGTGGCTTCAGCCAGGACAGCTTCCGGGTCAGCTGTGGAGTCTGTGGGAGAGTGATAAGACGCTGCAGCTTCCCCGGGGGAGTCAGGAGCCAGGCAGGGGCTGAGATAAGGACCAGCAAAGGGGTCCCCAAGGGCTTGCACAGCTTTAAAGCCAGGCAGAGTGAGGGGCTTTCTTCTCTTTCTGTATTGTATGAACAGTATAAAAAACATCAAAGAAGATGCTAGAGAGACTCGCCCCTAACGGACGGTGCAAGCACACTGCGCTATTCTCATTTGCTCTGTTCTCTCCTGTCCGGGGCAGCACAGGCAGCTCTGTTTCAGCAGCCGTACCACCTAATTTTCCAGGAAAACCCAGATGTTAAATATTCTGCCCCATTGTCCCATCTAAAGTCACCATCAACTATCCCACAGAGTATAATATTTTTGGCATCCAAATTGCATCTCTGATTGCTTCTTGCATCTGGAAGAAACTCAAAAATCCTTTGTCAGCTTTGTGAGTCACCATATATATTTTTGATAGTTGAATCATAATGTAGATATAATTTTGTGTCCTGCTTTTTTCTCTAAGCATTATACCATAAACATTTTTCCTAGTTGCCACACAGTCTTCATAATCGACGTTTTTAATAGTTACACGATTCCCCACCGAGTGCAGCTGCTGCAAGTTACCTGGCAGTGCCCATTGCTGGCCCTGTGGGCGCTACTGATCTCTTAAAGGGCTGCTGGTTCCCTGCACTACTTCATAGGGGTGAGGCCCCCTCAGCACCCTTTTCAGGGCTCCTTGTTCCAACACACGTGTGTGAGAGAGACAGAGGTCAAGAAAGAGAGAAAGGGACAGAAAGAGCCCCAGCAATCAGCTATCTTCTTATATAACGGTATGGGGGAGGGGGCGAGCGGGGCAGAGAGTCTCGGCAGGCTCTGACTCACCAATGGCCAGGTGTGCGGAGGCAATGTGGTAAGTGAGCGTCAGCGACCACAGGTGCAGCTCGTGAGTTGCCCGGACTCCCGGCACTGACAACAGTGTATCCCGCACCGGCTCAAACCCCACATTTCGAGGGGTACCTGAAAGTAGCACCCACTATGCTTTACTGCTTGGCCTGGCCCTGTCAGGGCTAACCCCCCCAGACTCACCTCCCCCATTCTGCTCATCCTGTTGACCCCCCATTCGCTTTGTACTTATGTTTTCCTACCAGCAATAGGCCTGAAGGCTCTAGGCCGTCTCCCCATACTCTTTGCAGAAAAAAAGAGAGGGGGCCCAGAGCTGGAGTGAGGTCAGAGGACCCCCGGGATGGGAAGCAGTGTGTCTGACTCACCTTCCATGAGGACACGTAGGACGTCTCTTAGGGTGGGAGCCGAGGATCCAAGGGCACAGATGGAAAAGAGGAAGGTGCTGATGGGGTCAGCCGCCTTGTACTGAGGCTGCAGAGAAGAGGCCCCTAAGCCCAGAAGCCAGGGAGCTTTCCAGGGAAGTGCTTGGGTATCTGGAGTCAGGACCCCAGTTGAGGGAAAGGGACCAGGAGCCCGAGGGAGGCAGAGCCAGAGAGGGAGGCTGCAGTGCAGGAAAGGGGCAAGGTGTGCAGCTGGGGAGGAGGGCTGCACAGACAGGACAAGACGGTACCTTGAAGTAGATGAGAATGGAGGCAGCCAGCACCCCAAGACTCTGCAGGAGGTCCCCCAGCACATGCACAAAGGCTGCCCGGACGCTGGTGTTCCCCAGGGGCAGGGACTCCTCGGGCCCCTCCTCCAGCGGTGCATACTCTGCCCCATGGGACCCATGGCTGTGGGGGGGGCCAGCCTGGTGCAGCACAAAGGCCATTCTGAGGGTGAAGCAGCAGTCAGCGGGGCCTCCTTCTGGCCTCCGCACACCTCCCACGAGCCCTGTTTCTACCTACGTCCTCCTTATTTTCCCGGTCCTGCTGAGAAGACAACACTGTGTAAGTGAGACCAGGAGTGCAGCCTGGGGAAAGAGCACTGGGCTTGGTGCTGCAGACATGGATTCAGGTCCTGGCCTCTCGATTTAAATAGCCACGTGGCCTGGCCAAGTCCCTGGTCAACTCTTGGGGTCGATCCCATTAACTGAAAACTGAGGGTAAAACTATCTAGCTCCTGCGGTGGTTAAGATAATACAGAAGAGACAACCCCTGCCCCCACCGCCCCACCTCCACCCCCTGAGAGGCTGGCAGACAGCAGCCCTCAATGTCTGATGACCTTGATATTTAGGTCTCGCCCTGGACCCTTGTCAGGGGTTCCAAGACAGACCATTGAGAACTGGTGGTGCACTTGCCCATCTGCTGGGGAACAAGGCTGGCGGCTCTCCCACCCTGCAGGACCCCAGCCCCGAGCCCCGCAGGACGCCTGCCCCATCCTGGCACGTACAGCAGGTTGGCACAGACGGCGATGCTGGCAGTCAGCAGCATGGCACCCCCCTCGATGTGGTAGTCACTGTGCAGCAGGCGAATGAAGGCCAGGTACAGGAGGATGCCAGTGACCATCCAGAGGGAAACCACAGAGGCCAAAGCCCCCAGAGTCTCTGCGGGGAAGACAAGCGATCAGACACCTGCCTGGGACCCTCAGGTATCCTGTGGCCAGACAGGAGCATCCCCAGGTCAGGCAGGGGCCTTACCTGAGCGGTGCCAGCCAAAGGTCATGGTGCGTGTGGCTGGGCGGGTGGAGAGCCAGAGGGAGAAGAGGCTGCCCATCATGCTGCCCACGTCAGCCAGCAGGTGGGCTGCGTCAGTCATAATGGCCAGGCTGTGCGCCAGATACCCACCTGCAAGGGCAGACGACGCGTCGCCTGGGTCCATTTAGAAAACACCATGCTGTGCGCGTGTACACGGATGGGGGAGTAGGGAAAATAAATTGGGGAGCACCAAAATGTGAACTATGTTTTTCTCTAGTAATGGGATGTTTTTACCACTGGGTAGTTTTTATTTTCTTCTTCTCAGTCATCCACATTTTCTAGTTTTTCTACAATGACATATTTTGAAAACAGGAAAACCAGACATTTAGAAGGCCAGGTGCCCTAGTCCTCTGGCCCTGGCCCTGTATTCCCCTTGGTGCTGTCCTTCCACCCCCTCCCACTTCCTGAGTCCTGGGCACCCCACTCCCCAGCTTGCCCAGCTTCTCTGCACCCCACCCCAACCTCCTTGGACTCCCGTGAGGAGTGGCTCAGGTGCTGGAGGAGGGGGTTGGAGGAACTGCTCTCCAACTTACCGACCACCTCCCCCGCCATGAAGACGCAGCACACGGCACAGGCGGCACACAGCTGCCTCTGCGCCCGCAGCCTCTCGGGGGTGAGACCTGGCTGCGGCAGGGGGTCCCGGTGGCAGTGGTGGAAGGGCAGCTCCACAGGTTTGGGCTCCTCGGAGAGGGCCTCTGAGGACTCTGTGAAGAGACTAAGGTGGGCAATGTGGTTCAAGCTGGGGCCTGGCCATGGCTGGTCTGCTCCTCACTCCCAGGCCTCCATGAGCCAGGGCTCACCTCCCACTACTTCCCATCACCTGGTCAGAGCCCTGGGGGGAGGACCACAGGAGAGATGGCGTTAAACGTCCCTGTGGCCCTTTTCCTTTCATGGAATTCACAGCTGGAAAGCACCATAGAGGTGGTCTGGTCTAACATTTTATTAGGGAAGTTAGAAGTCTGAGGCTCAGGTGGGGAGGGGCCTTATGGCTGCCACACAGCTAGTTGGGCTAGAGCGAACCACATCAACTGGTGTGACAGGCGCCATTTCCAAGGATTCACAGTGAGCAGGACACTTTCTGACCTCGCGGAACAAGACAAACACATCCCTATTTACTGGGATGTGCAGCAGAGGAGCTGTTGCTATTAGAGTCATTAAAACAAAGTGCTGTCAGGGCTCAGACAGAGTACTTCTGAGGAAAAAGGGGAATGACCGAAGGAGGAACCATGGAAAGGGCCTTGAAAGATGGGGAAGATTTTGATAAAGACATGAACACACCAACAAAGGCAAAGAGAGAAGGAGGGTGGTGTGAAGTGTGGGGCTGGACTCGTGAATATGATCCTGGCCTTAGTGCCTCCCTCTGGGCCCACCTTCCAGTCCTCTACTCGCAGGCTGGCCATCTCTCTCCATTCATGCTGCTGAAGTGAGGCCTTTAAGACAGGAGAGGCATGCTGGGACCCAAAGAGTCTGAGGCTCTTGGCACAGAGGACTAAAGGCCAGATTCCAAAACTGGGGTTGTCGGGGGAGGACAGAGTGCATACTGTTGTGACTGGAGATGGTAGGGTTTGGAGCACTGGATTTGGAGTCAGCCTCACGTTAGCCATCCGACTATCCTCACCAGCAGAGGCCACCTGACCAGCTGGGGCCACTGCTCCCCCAGCAAATGAAGGGGGGAGGATGCCAGAGACTAAGCTCAGAAAGGCTGTTTTAGGTGCATCTGGCCCAATACTCACCTCCACTACTACCCAACCTGAGCCCCAGTGAGGAATGAACCGTGCACACAATAAAGGACCTAAATACAAACACCAGTGACAAGAATACCCAAAAGTCAAAATGAGGGATCCAGATAGAAATGCGACCACAGTGGTAAAGTGGAGGGGCACCTGGGGCTTTCTGGCTGAAGAAATCTCTGCCTGGTGAGCCATCTGAGGTGTGTGTGGGGGGAGGGGGTCATTTGGTCCTTGGAGGGAAAACTCAAGTGTGGGTAGATAGGTTAATTTCTGAAATCTCAAAAGCCCAGAATCATACGATTCTGGGTGTTTCCAGGGGAGATGAGGATCTCAGGATGGCTTTCTTCCGGAAGGTGCACCAGGCAGTGTGCACACACTGAAGCCAAGAGAGATGCCTGACGGCCAGTCAGTATGCAAGAAGAGATGGGTGTCAGGAGAGCTTCATAGCACAGGGGAAAGAATGACCAGTTCTAAAGGGGGTGAGAACTTCACTGGGCGTGGGGAGACAAGATGAGACCTAGGCAACCTAGGCGGAGAAGGGGGCTCCAGACACATGAAAGATAAGATGAGGATTGGTGTTTAAGTGTGAGAAAGGTTGGGGAAGGACCTAGGTGGGAAATGATGGGAATTCTAAGGATTGTAAAGGCAGAGACACTGATCAGTTTAATATGCAACCTTACTGATGGACTAGTCTGGGAGGAAGAGAGGAGCAGAGATGGAGGGTCCAGCTCAGACCAGGTCAGAGGCTTCCTGTGCAGAATTTTAAAGGAAGGGCAGGTAGGTAGAGAGGAGCCTCTTTGAGAAAATACTGCAGGATTTGGTGACTAATGGTCATATGAGAAGGAAATGAGCTGGGAGGCAAAGATGCGGGTCTGAAGACCAAGGATGGGGGTGGCTTTGGGGCAGTGGGCACAGCAGGAACCCCAACCAGTCATCAAAGCCGCCACCCATCAACAGGCTGCTCCCTTTTGTTCTGCATGAATTGGGCACTAAAGCAGCCTCATTGTTGGTGTGTGAGTGGGTGTGGATGTGTTTATGGGGGTGAGGGGTATGTGCTGTTTGAGAAAGAAGGAAAGGCAATTTCCGTTCTGTAACCCTCTGAAATCCCCAACAAACAACAGATATGGAGCAGGTTAGAGGGCAGATGCCGGGAGGGGAGTCTGGCCTGGAGCAGAGTCCACAGACTATGTGAAGAGACGCCAGGCCCCCGTTAGAGCCCCCACAGATGCCCCTTGCCGGAAGAGTCCGACAATGGGGAGTCTTCCTTTGGTTCTGCTCCCCCACTTACCCACCCACCCACTCATCCAGGTTTACGGCCCAGTTTACAGTCCCCATCCAAGGAAAGAGCGAGAAACACTGAGAGGTACCATGTCAGAGACAAAGGGAGAGGGGCTGGGAGGAAAACGAAAAGATTAGGAGAGAGGAGGAAAGAGAAAAAGCTGAGATGCTGTCAAATTCCGGAGACAAACGGACGGTCAGTCAACAGACAAAACGGCCAGCTGGTGTGGCTAGGGAGGGCCTGGAGCGGCCGCTTGGAGGGACAAGGCGGACGGAGGTAGCGGATTGCGGGCGCAGGAGGCCGGCGGGACGCGGAGGCGGTTCTCCCACCGCCCCCGGCCCGCTGTCCCCGCCGCTCTGCGCGCCTCATTTCACACCTCGCCGCCCCCGGCCCCGTCTGTGCGGAGCCGGGAATACCCCCTGCCGCCCAGACCGCACCTGCTCCTTCCTCGCCGCCCCCTCGCTTCCCGGCGGCTGCCCGCCCGCCAGGGGCCAGGAAAACGCGCCGCGGAACCCGAGTCCATCCTCCCCACCCCGGCCCCCGTAGCTGGCCGCAGCTGGAAGGGGCGCCCCGAGCCCGGGAGCGCGGAGGGGCGGGCCGGGGGCCTCCAGGTGGGCTTCGAGACCTGGATGGCGCCGTGCTCGCATCGCCCGGGCCCCGAAGCGATGCGGACATCGGGGCACCTGGCGCGGACTCCGGCCCGACGGAGGGGCAATGGGTCCCCGGGAAGTCAGACGCGGCGGGGGCGGAGGACGCGAGGGTGGGGGCGAGGGGAGACCTTTCGCAGGACCCGGAGAAAGGGGCGGCTGGCAGGAGGCGCAGCGGGCCACTGGGCGGGTCGGGCCGGCTGGGTTCCCCGCGGCGGCAGCGGACGGAGCCGGACGCCAGGAAGTCGCCGAGTGCTTGGGTCTTGGGCCAGGGTCGCTCCGAGGGAGATAACGAAATGGCCCGATGGCAGGAGGGTGGAGCCCCCGGAGGCGGCCTGGTCCGGGTCTGTCCTACCTCTTCAAACGCAGGCCGCCACCGGCGCCGCCGCGGCCCCGGGGGCTCACCAGCCGAGTGGTCTCGGAGCCCCGGGTGGCTGGAGAGGGCTCCATGTCTCCGCGGCTCCGACCGTCTAGGCCCCGCCGAGGGAGAGAGAGGCGGGGCGGGCCCCGCGCCGAGACCGAGTGGCCAGCCGATCCCGGGAATCCCCGCAGGGACGCGGGGCCACCAGAGTGGAGGGGACTGCGGCGACTGTGGCGCGGGGAGTCCGAACTGCAGATCCCGCGGCGGCTGGAGCCCCGCCCCGCGTGGGGCGAGCTCCCCAAGCCCCGCCTCCAGGTTCCCGGGTCTCTCCCCCAAGACTAAGCCCCGCCCCGGATTCCCACCCCCATAGCCTAAACCCCAAATCCCCGAGCCAGAATGAGCTGGTTACTGGGGAGCCCTTGGCGGCCCCGCCGGGTTCCAGAGAACGCTCCGTCTCCATGGCCCCACCCTCGCCGGCTAGCCCCGCCCCGGCCCCGCCCCCGGCCCCGCCCCCGGCTCCCCGCCGCGCTCGCGAGCCCTGCCTCGCGCTCTACCTTCCCTGAGGAACGCCGCCGCCCGCCTGCCCGCGCGGGGGCGTCGACCCGCCGCCCCGTCACTTCGTGCCACGCCGCGGCAATAACAGGTGTGGACCCAGTACTAGCTCCAGATAAGCAAAAAGAACTTATCTGGAGGTGGGGTGGGCCGTGCCGCGTCCGGAAACACTACGAGGACCCCAGCCAAAAACCCGTCTGTGGAGGATGTGGGGTCAGAATTCGCGAGCAAAATCTGCTGCCAAGCCCTGCACCGCTCGTTATCATTTATTTTTATACAGACTTCGGGTGACAACAGGTTTCCTGCTCTCCTTCAATACAGCTCTCCCTTCATGCACTTTTATTCCTATTTTTCAGATGAGTAAACTGAGTCCTAGAGGAGGCAATGTCTCAGGCCACGCAGCCCAGCTCGTGAATAAAGAGGCGGGCTCAAACCCCATCCTCCTGTCCTGCCTGGACCAGGGCTCTGCGCTGGAGACTGAAGCGGGTACTCACGACCGTTTTGTCACTTACCGGCTGGAGCAGTCGGAGGAGGGAGGAGCGGTGCCACCTCTCCGGGTTCACAAGTCACCGTTCATGGAGGAAGGCTGTGACCAGCTTGTCAGCAGGTGATTCTTACCTCAGAACCTGTAGCACCTTCTTGGGCATTATCTCATTTTGCCTCATTTTAACTAAAGCCCAGGATAAGGCGTGACTTACGGCAAAGTCGGTGGCCAGGCCTGGCGTTTGCAAAGCTTAGAAAGCTCAGTGCTCTCTGCTCCACACCTGCCGCCTCTGTAGAATGAAAAGGAGGTGGAGATCAGATTGTGTGCTCTACTCTGGGACACTCTGTGAAGAGGAGGGTACTTAGGAGAAGGCGAAAGAATGAGCGTGAATGGGGAAGCCTGGAATGTAGGAGTGGTTAGTGAGCCAAGGCAACAAACGCACCCTTCAATTCACTGGACGTCCTTAATTTGGGTTTTGGGGACAGACACCTACCCCCAACATTATTATCCCAAGCAATGAGGCCACAGTGCGCATTTAAAAAAGAAAAAGCAGGAGCATTTGCCAGATAGAATGGTTGGAAATGATGGAGTTAAACCTGGGAAAGCTTCGCGGAGGAGGTGAGGCTTGCACGGATTAGGCAAGCTGGCGGCGGCCGGCTGGCTGTTCGGCGGGGGAGAGCGCGGCTCGTGCCAAGGTTTGCGGGCGTTGTGTGCGAAGGGATCGTACTGCGCCTGGGAGCTGTGCGGAAGGGAAGAACAAAGGGTCTGCGAGTGGCCTGGGCGCAGTGTCTGCACCCACGCCGCGCCACGCCCGGAGGCCAGCCGCCTTTCCTCCGTGCCCGTCCCACCCCCAAGGTCCAGCCCAAATTCCAGGGGAGGAGTTACTTTCTACCTCCAATCATCCCCAGAAGCGTGGGGTCTCAGCTTCCTCCTTGGGCCATAGGGACAAACTGAGGCAGGGAGAAGGAAAGTCCATGTCAGAGCCAGGGTGGAACTCATGCCAGTGCCCCAGGCATGTTAGAGCCTGTCAGTTTTCGAAGTTCTGTGCCCAGCATGGGCTTCCTTAATTCTGAGAGCCTTGGACCTGAGACCACAAGGGGGTCAGTGTACTCCAGGGCATGGATAAAGTAGCCTCATGGGAAGCAGCCAAGAGGGAGAGCTCGAGAATAGGAAGAAACCATCGGGCCCAAGCAGAGAAGGGGCTTCTCATCAGCAGATAATAACAAGAGACAAAATAACAATGGCTTCTGCTGGGATTTCCCTTCCTGGGCAGCCCAAGGCTCAGGGACAGCAGCCCTTGTGCCCAAGAAGGCGCCCAGGCACTGGTAAGTGCCCACCGGGCGGGGGAGCTAGCAAGCAGAGAACGGAAAAGGGCAGCGGAGCAGAAGGATTAGTGGACTGCCCTTGTACCTGACTCCCTGGGTGTTGGGCCTCAGGGAAGCTGAGGGCATTGACCAAAAAACACCAAGAATTGCCTTTGCTTGGAAATTTATGCACGAAAAGCCTGGCAGTGAAACAAATTGCTTGCACCCATTTTTCAAAGCGCCATCAAATGACCAAATGAGAATATCTGCAAAGGTCCTCTTGAATAGCAGGCTTGAGAAGGCGAGTTGTACCTTGGATAGGAGTATGGAAAATTATAGTGGCAGGAATTAGAAGACCAATTTAGGGGTGGTGCCATGTATGGGGCTTGTAGTCCTGCAAGAGCTATTCATTCAACATTTACTGAATACTTACTTCCAGTGTGCACCCTGTTAGGGTGACTGGCAATACCTGTTGAACAAGGTAGGCCCATAACATCCCCTCCTCGTTTCGATTTGATTGCAAGAAATTACTATTCTACAGATTTTGCTGTTGATCTACCACAGGCTCTTACTGCTGTCCTGTACTGCTTTCGGAACCAATCTTCTCCAAGGCGAGTCCTGAGTTTAGTTCTAAAAGGTAGGAAGTCTGTGATGTAACCCAGGAGGACAGGTCAGAGCCAGCTTCCAGAGCAGAGGATGGCAGATCAGCCTTCAGGGGCGTCCTAGGCTGAACAGTTTATATTGGGAGAAGAAAGCAAAGCTTAGCGCTGAAGTGAGTATATTGGCTGGGCAACTTAGCACTGCCAAGGTCTGCAATTCAAGTTTGTGGCCAAGAATTAACACTTCAAAGGATCAAAGGGGGGGGTGGGTGAAAGGAAATCAGAGGGATCCAACTTCTAGTCCATTCTCTGCATAAGTGTTAACTTGGGCAAGTCTTCCTGCCTTTCCCTAGGCAGATCGCAGCTCTCATAGCCCTGTAATACTCTTTTACTAGTCTCTCCCTACCTGGAGTACAGCTCATTGAGGAGCGAGTTCTTTCTCAACACTGGGTCACTAGCGTCCCCTAGTGGCTGACAACAATTTCGATTAACGCCATCCATCAGAAAGAAGCTGGTGATCGGGGTGCAAGGACTTCAGTGAGGCATAGAAAGGGTGAGGGACAGCTGCATCTTAAATGTCATCTCCTTGAGGAAGCCCTTTCTGACCCCAAACTTGAACTCCAAGTGCATATGCCCCAATGTCAACTTGCCCTCTCCTCTTTAATGTCTAGTAGGTATCTCAGGTTTCATTAATCTAACACTGAGCTCCTACTCATCATCCCCATCCCAAACCTTTTCTCTCAGCAGCCTTCCCAGTCTTCCAGTGTCAAAATCTGATAACTCCTGCCTTCCATTTGCTCAGATCAGACCCTTAAAGTCATCCTGGAATCCTCTATTTTCATCCCATATCCAATGTGTCGGCCAATCCTTTTCTCACTCTTATCCAAGCCACCATCATTGTCTTCCTAAGGACTGCAGCAGCCTCCTAGGTTGTCTTGCTTTTTCCACTAGTTTGCTTCCTGCCCTCTAGTTTACTCTTTGTCTGGTGGCTAGGTAACATAAGCCAGACTCCCTCACTCCATCTTACTCAGTACTGGTCAAAGGCTTTCCTTCCAATGGCCAGCAGAGTCCTGCACAATCTAGCCCCCTCTGATATCATTCATTCTCTTCTCACTCACTCACCTGCCACTCTAGCCTTTATGCTTCCAACCCAGGGCTTTTGCATTTATGCCTCTCTCTACCTATAGTGTGCACCCTGCCTGATGTCTTCATAACTCAAGTGAGAGCCTGCTTTTAGATTGACTCAAATAGCAGGTCCTCTCTGCTTGTCCTTTTATTTTTTAAAAATATTTTTATTTATTTATTTATGCATATAAGAGCTGGGGTACAGGTCAGAGGCAGGGGGTGAGAGGACATACCAGAGACAGAGTGGGGAGCAGAACAGGCAGATCGACTGAAATACACTGCTGAGGGGAGTAGCAGGTGAGGCAGGAGAGGTCTGCTGTGCCATGTGGGTCCCCTCCTTGGCCGGGGATCGAATTTGTGCTGCAGTGGCTGAGGAAGCCCCACAGTGCAGTGTTAAACCCCTTGTGACATCAGGGAGGCCCCCCTTTTTTTAAAGATTTATTTATGCATATAAGAACTGGGGTACAGGTATGGGGGTGAGAGGATTCACCAGAGACAGAGTGGGGAACAGAATAGGCTGATAGATAGACTGAGGTACACTACTGAGGGAAGCAGCGGGCAAGGCAGGAGAGGTCTGCTGCGCCATGTGGGTGAGCTCACTGACAGAGGATTGAACTCACGCTGCAGTGGCTGCAGACAGCCCCATAGCACTGTGTCTTAACTCCTTGCACCACCAGAGAGGCCCCTTATTTATTTTAAAGATTTATTTATTTATGTATACAAGACTGAGGTGTAGACCAGAGGTGTGGGGTGGGGGTAAGAGCGAGAGGATTCACCAAAGACAGAGTGGGGAGCAGAACAGGCAGATTGACTAAAATACATTGCTGAGGAAAGGTCTGCTGTGCCATATGGGTTGGCTCCATGCCTGGGGATTGAACTTGTGCTGAAGTGGCTGCCCATATCTTCATAATGCTCAGACTTAACTCCCTGCGCCACCAGGGGAGCCTCTGCTTGTCTTTTTAAAAACCGTGATTTCCAGATCCACAAAGAACTAACCAGACTAAACAAAAACAAAGTGAACAATCCAGTCAAAAAATGGGCAAAAGAGCTAAAAAGGCAATTCTCCAAAGAGGAAATGTAAATGGCCAACAGGCGATGAAAAAATGCTCAACCTCTCTTGTAATCAAAGAAATGCAAATCAAAACCACTATGGGATACCACCCCACACCAGTGAGAATGGCACATATCAAAAAAAGTAGCAACAACAAATGTTGGCGAAGTTGTGGAGAAAAAGGAACTCTCTTACACTGCTGGTGGGAATGCAAGCTGGTCCAACCATTATGGAAAGCAGTATGGCGGTTCCTCAGTCTACTAAGAATGGAACTTCCATATGGTCCAGAAATCCCACTCCTAGGAATATACCCAAAAGACACAAATACACTGATTCAAAAGAATACCTGCACTCCTATGTTTATAGCAGCACTCTTTACAATAGGTAAGACCTGGAAACAACCTAAATGCCCAAAAACAGATGATTGGATCGGGAAGCTGTGGTACATATACATGATGGAATACTATTCAGCAATCAAAAAAGAAAAACTAGATGCATTCATAGGAACATGGATGGAGTTGGAAGGGATTATGCTCAGCGAAGTAAGTCAGAAGGCAAAAGAAAAATACCAGATGGTTCCT
>JAGFMF010011433.1:3046895-3081248 GCA_019455555.1 Galemys pyrenaicus
GTAAGTCAGAAGGCAAAAGAAAAATACCAGATGGTTCCTCCCCTAGGAGGAATATCAGGGAACCAAATAAGGATCAAGGAAAGGAATAAGAACAATAATGATAATAACAATAAAGACACAAAAACCATAAATGAAAAGACAAGGACAAATTGGGGACACTTGGTGGGGAGGGGAGAGGGGGAGGGTTAAGAGCAGACGGGAGCATGGGGGACTGAGGTGATGGTGCACTGGTGATATGGTAATGGGGATTACAATTGATGTCAAATATATATAAATTTGAAAAAATGTAAAATAAATAAATAAATAAAACTGTGATTTCCCATAAAAGTCCTCTGTCTCCATTCCCTCCTTAATGTTTCTCCATAGCCATTACCATCACCTAACATATTTTACTTATTTCATTTACTGTCTATCTCCTCCCACCAGAACATAAGTTTCATGATGGCAAAAACTGTTTTGTACGCTGCTATATCCCCAGCACCTACAAAAAAGTCTAGCACATAAAGCACCCAAATGTGTGTTAAAGATATTAATGAGTATTTCTATCCTAGGCTATACTTTATGAGGGCAGAAACAGTTTGACTTATTATCTTGGAATCCAAGGTACTAGGCACGTAGCAGTGCTTAGTAGAAACCTGTTGAGTACCTGAAGTGATTAGTGAAAGTATGATTCACGAGGGTAAGTGGTGGTAAGAGCGCTGGTATGGGATGTGAACAGGGATATTTGAGAGGAGAGACCAGTCTGATTTTTTGGGAAGGTATACTTCAAGGCAACAATTGACAATGAGTTTGGAGGGATAAGTTAGCATTAAGTTGTGGCTTCACTGCCAAGATTTGAAACAAAAATAAATCCTTAGCCTGTGACAACACAATGGGGTAAACTAGACAGGAAGGTGGGGGAGGGAGTGAGCAGAGGGGCCAACAGGTGGCGGTGAACAGTGACCAGACATTTGATGGTGGGCATAAGAGAGAAATTGTACACCTGAAACTTAGACAGAGTTGTGAACTAACGTTAACTCAGTAAAAAGAAAAGGGGTGGGGGCAGGGTGGTCTTGTATCTTGCAGGCTCTGAGCAAAGGAGTGGTCGTGATGGAGGCACTGCTTTAAGAACACGGATCTCCTAGCAGTATCCAAGATGGGCCTGGCCGCAGGGAGAACAGTTAGGAAGCTGGGCCAATAGTCAGTGTTGGTATGGGTCCTTTCACCGGGAACTTCAAGTCTGTGGAAGCCAAAGAGAAGACAAGTGAAAGTCACTTTGAAATTAGTAAAACTTTTGGCCTTCTTTAGGAGAAATAACAAGTCCACAGGCTAGTAATATTTATGTTTTAAGCATCATCGACTTGGAAACAGTCATGACATTAACAAACACAGAGAGTCCAAGAGGATTGACCAGTCTAGGGACAAGATCATGAGCTCAGAGCTGAGTGAGACAAGGGGAAACAGAATGTGGATGACACAACTGAGTGGTGACCCGCTGAGGTGTGTCTGTTGAGGCCACAGTTATAGACTGGACCTCTGAAGAAGACAGAAGAGAGCACAAGCAGAAACTTAAAGACCAAACCATAGAGAATGTCCATAGTCAGGAGATGGAAGAAGGAAGAGGACCAGCAGGGGGGACAGGAAACTTGTCGGACATGCTGGAGGACAAGAATCAAGCAGTGCTGCAGAAATGATGTGAATTCAGTGTTAAAGAGAAAGGAGAGAAATGATTGAAGGTCCAAAGTCTCCTCCCAAAATACAGCTTGATATTTTTTACTTCATTTAGTCTGAAATTCTACCCATTATTCCTTTTGTAGTAATAAGAGTTTAGAGGCAAAGTATCAGTCATTTTTCTCACTCTAAGCTGAGTTAGTATTTAAGTGAGAGCACTTCCCACCTAATCTTTAGGGATGAAATTATTTCATAAAGACAATCACTGTTGCTAGGACTATGGAAAGGAGAGGAAGTGAGAGAGGTAATTCTGGAGTTCTGACTACTAAGGGGGGACTAGAGGTATTTTGAATAGTCAGAGGGCAAAATGAAAGATCGCATAGGGGAACAAGAAAATGGGGTTCGAGGAGGCTGAGAGTGATTTGGAAGGGAACGGAAAGACACCAACAGTTTGCAAATCTCTTTACAGGAAGGATTCTACTTTTTCTCCTCTTCCCAGAGACAAAAAAGGAAACTTCTCTCTACCAAATTGGGAGGAAACAGGATACATGTTTTTACCTATCCTGCTGACGGTGACGGTGACAGTGACGCAGCACCTCCATGCATGTACTAAGGACTGTTAAAATTATTGAATTCTCCTGACAGACTGAGCAGGTGGACACTGTTCTGTCCACCTTACACATGAGGCAGGTGTGCCCTTTCCAATCTGTCCTCAGGTCTGCAGAGTTCAGGGTTGCAGATCAGACAGGACAAGGGGAGGAAGCAGTCTCTCGGGCTGGAAACCTCCACCTCCCACCTTGAGACATCTGGCCTGGGGAGGATACGCACACGAACTGAGGGTGGTGGCCTCCGCCACATGTATAGTGCCCGTTGTGAGCACACATTGTTCCCCTGTGGGGAGGGGCCTAACTTTGTATCACCCATCAAAGGGAGAGAAGACCAGACACAGCTCTGGTTTGTCTCTAGACCTTAATTTTAATGTGGGGAGAGAGCCAGTGTGCATAAGGAGCAGTAAAGGAACAGATGCTGAACTTGGGAGTCAGAAGACTTTGGTCTGGACCTCTAGTTGACCTTGAGCAGGTCAATCTTTCTCTCTGGGCCAAACTTTCCTTGATTACAAAATGAAGGCAATGGATGCAAGTTAAATCTCTGAGGTCCCTTCCAGCTTAAAAGTTGTACAATTCCAAACCTGCTGGTTGGGTATGACAAATTATGATCTCTCTCTCCTGCATATGTTAGCGAGCGTGATATTTTGGGTGTAAATATGCCAATGTCTGCTGTCTGTATGTGTATATTACAGCTATATGACTAAAACTTTAGTTGTTTGTGGGTAAATAAGGAATGCTTCTTGGTTTTCTTCAGGAGAAACCAAATGGTTCTGTGAGGTAATAAACTATAAGATCACAGACTCAACCAATTAATTGGCAGGAAACCAAATAATTCCAGAAAATGTTTGTTTGTAGTCATTCTTCAGCATAGTTATTTTTTTTTGTTTTATTCTCTCTATAACAAATCTAATTTATTTTTGACCTCCACCTTGTGAAATGACTCAGAGATTAAGTGACTTGTCCAAGATCACACAGTTTATTAGAGCCAGAGCCAGAACTAAGACCCCGGGCTTCTGACATCTGCCTGTGTGTTCTTCCTGGAACTGTGCTGGATGTTAGAAAACATCCTGTGCAGAGCAGTCAAAGGGGACGGTCTGTTTCTAGGTGAAGGTAAAGGAGAGACTTGAGCAAAAGAAACCAGGCCACGGGCTTCCTTGGTGGCGCAAGGAGTTAAGCACCACACTATGAAGCATGCACCACACTATGAAGTATCCACAGCCATGACAGTACAAGTTCAATCCCCGGTCAGGGAGGTGACCCACAGGACACAGCAGACCTCTCCTGCCTTACCCGCTGCTCCCCTCAACAGTGCACTTCAGTTAATATGCCTGTTCTGTTCCCCACTCTCTCTCTGGTGAATCCTATAACCCCCCACACCTCTGGCCTGGACCCCAGTTCTTGTATGCATAAATTTAAAAAATAGCCAGGCCAACCTGTTGGTTCTATTCCCATCTTTGTAGTCTAACAGACCCAGCGCCATTTCTCCAGAGCAGAGGCTCAGAAGACTGAAAGGATAATGGCTATTTCAAGAGTCATAAACTAGGATTAGAATTAGAGTGTCAGAGGGCAATAATAAGGACTAATAATATCCTAGAACCTCTGGCAAGATGTAAAAGATGTTTACCAAGTTTTCTCAGAACTAAATTTACCCTCTTTCTCAGGGTCCACTGCTATAATACAGGGGCAGGGTCACCCACACCTCTCAAGGTTTTGTGAAGATCAAAGGAGATAATTAGGGAAAAGCCCATCTGAAAAGCCACACAAAAGTTTGTTCATTCAACCTAATGTGTATTAAGCACTTACATATCTCAGGAGCTGTGTCAGAAACTGAAGAAAGATTAAGACAAAGAAAAAAGAGCTTAGAACCACCATTTCTGTCTCCTGTCTCCTGTTGTCTTCTTTTTCTTTACCCCTGTGTCTCTTCTTGCCTGGGACTATATGAGGAAAGATGAGCTGTGTAGTCCTATTGAATTCTGAGTTCTTCAGCTCCAGGGAATTCTTGCCATGCCCCAACCTCTAGGAACTGCAGAGGGCTGTAGCTCATTCAACTAGTCAAGTCACTCCTGTGAGCCAGGCAGGGCTCTAGGTACTGGAGGTCCAATGATGAACAAGCATACAAGGTTCCTGCCTTCATGAGTTCACTATCTACTGGAAAAGAAAGACTTTAAACAAACCAACACACACATAAAGATAGATCCACTTGTCATGGTAAGGGTGTTATGAGGTGGAGAGAGGAGTGGATGGATCTGAGGAGACAAGAGATCCTCCCAGGACAATTCCTAAGAGATCCTCCAAGGATACCAAGTCAGCCAGAAAACTGCCTGGAGAAGGTCCTCCAGGAAGAGGGAGCAGCCATGGTCAATGGCCCCTGAGATGAGCAGGAGCACAGGTACGTGCTCCACACGTACTTGACAGAGCTGGAGTGAGAGCAGGGGCTGCGCCACGCTGAGCCTTAGACTGGATTCACTGTACTTGTAACACCTTCGATTCTGTTCTGTGCTAGTGAAGAAAATGGCCTGGGCTGTGTCAATTCTGTTGTCCAGTGATGGTGAGGAAGGGGTGGAAGTTAGTTTGAGAAATTTAGCATAGTACAAGCAAAACAGTATAGAGAAAAATGGTCAGTTTTAGCTCCTTCACTTTGGGTGACCTATGAAATGAGCTGGTGTTGCTAAAGATTTTCATCTCCACCCCCTACACGAATCACAGTTTTACAGAAATAAATTAATTCAATGAACACTTTTGCATAGGTACTCTATGAATTTGCACAGATGGCTCCCACCGCTGAAAACCTAGAAGTGGAGATAAATGTGCACAAATAGCTGTGATAAGTGGAAAAGTGATGAAAACCACAAGAGGAGTAATTGAGAGAGACTGTGGAGAAAATAAAGCTCCTTCAATGACATGTTCGAGGAGCCAGTGAGTGCTCTTCTGTAAAGGAAACCAACATCACAAAGTGGTAAATTACAAGTGATGCAAACATCACCTCCTCTCAGAGGAACTGAGGCCAGGGAGAAATAGACTCATGCAGGTGGGAGGTAAAATGGTTAGAGATACAAATTAGTACCTTTCTGAGATTAGAGCTAGTTATATGGAACAGGAGTATCCAAATAGCAAAAAACTAAAACACTCAGACCCAATTCCACTTCCAGGAATTTTCCCTCCTAAAGTTAAAAAAAAAAAAAAAAAGACATATTTAAAGATTTATAGATAAGATTTTTCATTGCAAGTAGTTTTTATTACTATACTCTCCAATGGTTAGGAAAGCCTAACTATACAATCTGGATTATAATGACATTATGGTGCCTCTTATGATGCAGTTAGTAGTTAAAGGAAGTTTTTTAAAGCACAGCAGTGACTTCTGGAAATGTTCAAAACAACATTTTAAAGGAAGGCGTAAACAAATGACTATGATACGATACGATAAACACTGTTGTAAAGCAAGGTGAGAACAACTGAGGGAATGGAGGAAGGCTTCTCAGGAACACAGGCAGGTGGGTCTTAAAGTATGTGTAGGAGTTTCAGGTAAAGAAAGGGGAAGGACGGACCCAGTGGCGCCCTCTACACCTCAGAAAGAAGCGGGAAGGTCACACGCCTCTTGACAAAGACTTAGAGCAACCACAAGTTTCACACAGCCCGGGTTGGGTCTGCGGTCTGCAAGCCCATTACCTTTAAGTGAGTCGATGAGCCCCGACCACAACGCAGGTGGGTGACACCCTCCCAGTGGGAAGGGGAGGAGGTCCTGGGAGGCTGGGGCCTCCCCAAGAAGGTCTGGAAATAACGCTGGCACCGACCCATCGCTCCCCTCCCTCCCCTTTTCTACTCCAGAGCGAAATATAAGTCCCAGGGCCCATGCAACCTCTCCTACCAGCCCTTCCGGAGGCGCCAAAAAGCGACCCGGAGCGACTCAGCGCGCAGGCGCAGTGGGGCGCTGGGCCCTGCGGTGAGAAGTTTCACAGCCCGGTGGCGGAGGTTGCCTGGGGCCTACCTAGCTAAAGGCCACGGCTGGGAGGTAAAGCTCCAGGCGCCCTAGGCAGGCCACACAGGGCCAGCCGGGGGTCTGGGGGACCCGAGCATTCCCTCCTGAGCTTGTTGCCTTGGTTCTCCCGGGTCCCAGGCCTGCCGGGCTCTCCTCCACTCTCTGGGGGCTCTGCTCCCTGTTCCCTGGCTGGTCGCACCACCGCCCCCACCCCCCCCCAACTACCCCACTGGCTTCTTCATCTCTTGCATCATACCCCCTGGCCTCCCCACGGATGGGATGGTTTAAGATGGGAGCCTAAGCTGGAGAAGAACATCTCTGGCCTAGCTGCATGTACAGTGTCTGTTCTGGCTTGGGGACAACTGATGACTCTTAGGCTACTTAGAAATCGTCCCAGTCCCTGACCCACCCTGTTCAGTGGCCCACCGATGAGCTTGGATAGACTCACGGCTGTTTACTTAAGTTGCTATGGAAGTGGACAGTCTCTCGCCAGGCCTGGGCCTCCCCTTACACTTCTGTAGGGTGTGGGGTGTCTGCATAGCTGAAGGGTGCTGGGAAATGTGGGATGTTTTGCTTTTTAAAATTTTTTGATTGTCTTTGCACCTGAACTCTCCTGCCAGTCACAGGTCCCCCTCACTTTCGTCTTATACATGACCCTCTGTAGTCACTTATCTGCCTGGCCTTCTAAGGCTGTCACTGTCACTGGACATTCACTTCTCTGCTATGGAAGTTCTCACAAATGCATCTTCTCTGACCCAGATCATGGCTCATCACTTGGATGAAGCTGCCCGCCAACTCTCCAAAAGTGGGAAGACTCTGTATGCGCTCCTGGAGCTGAAGAAGGGTGCCTCACCTGAAGACATCAAAAAAGCCTACAGGTTCAGACATCAGTCCCCTCTTACACCTGAATTTCCTGTCTTCCCCCACCTTAAGCCCTTTCTTCCTACATTGCTTTCTCACCCATTTTAAACCCCCAAGCTTTCACTTTGGACCAAATGGGGCCACCACCTCTTCAGTGTGGCATGAGAAGGAATTCAGACTCGGGCCACTTACCTCCATCCTTTGTGCCATGGCTCATGCATTCCCTTTTCACTGTCTAGAAACCTGTCCTACCGTTTATCCTAACCCTCCCTCCCCAGCCATTCTCCATCTACTCCCCACCCTCCTTTTGGGTATTGCCTGGGTAGGAGGCTGGCCTTGAAGTATCATCCAGACAAGAATCCAGGGGATGCTCAAGCAGCAGAAATATTCAAAGAGATCAACACAGCCCACTCCATACTGAGTGACCCTAAGATGAAGAAAATCTACGACCGGCATGGCTCATTGGGAATATATATATATGAGCACTTTGGTGAAGATGGCGTCAGATACTATTTTTTGATGACTAGTTGTTGGTTCAAGGTACTCTCAACTCTTCCTAGTCCCTTAAAAATAAGGAAGGAGGGGTGACCCTCTCTTCTAGGACAGCTGACCCTCCTGACCTAGGACATATGCTTTTGTCATCTTATTTTCTGGGTGCCAGAAGGATGGAGGGAGGGGAGTTTGAGTGGGAGTATGGAAGATCCAGCTGCCTGAAGCTACTCTCCCCTGCCTTGTAGACACTTGTCTTCCTTTGTTTTCTGCTCACTTGCTGCTGCTGCTGCTGCTGCTGCTGCTTTTGCTGTGGAAGACTTTCACCACCATCTGAGGAGGTTGCTAGAAGATATCAGCAGAATGTCCAGAGCCAGCCTCCAAAGGCAGGTGAGAACTGTAGACAGGGACTGAGGTAAGAAGTGGATTGGAAATAAAGAAATGGTTTTGGAGTGAAACTGTGAAACCCTGAATACAGAAATCTCAAGTCAGTATTGGGACAAAATGAAGGAAAAGGGGAGGCACTGGGCCTCGGAGGGGCCTATGTGACCAAGTGACAGTCTAAATGTCATGACTGTTAAGCTAAAGAACATGGTAGAAGTCCAGATAAGGAGTGGAGTGCGAGAGTGTGCCTCGAAGAGTTGAAGACAAATTAGAGGGTGTAGCTTATTGCACCTACCGACCAGGAATAGGTAGCATCTGAGATTATCCCCACCCCAAGTAGTTAACTTCAGTGTGACCTGACTTAAGGTCACAACAGTGCCACCTTGTGATGCTAATGTGAAACTACAAGGTAAGAGTTTTGTCCTCACCAGTAGACTAAAACATCATTAGTGAATATTTATCAATGTCTTCTCCAAATTCCACCCCAGGAGAAAGAGAAAATTTTGGAAAGGTGGAAGATTATGATGATGATTAAAAGACCAAGAATAGTGAGGTATGGAAACTGAAATGCAACACTAATTATATAGACTAACTTCAGATGAATCACGGGTGGTGAGTTTATACCTTTAACCTGTGAGGGGTTTGTTTTCATTCTGGGTGATCATTCCTTCTGGTTAACAAGATGCCGCCTTCTTCTCATAGGTGCTCACCCAGTAAGGGTATCTTCTGCTGTCTAGTCTACCGGACACGCTGAGGAGAGGAGCAAGTGACCATGTTCTGACATAGACCCTGACTTTCCCTCTACTTTTAAGAACCCCAACCTCACTGTTCATCCTGGTGAGGGTGCCATCTGTCTTCTGACTGACCCTGAGGATACAGGGTGGCCCTGCTAGTCTTCTTCTTAGCACCAGTCCCAACTTCAGTCTGTTAGAAAGCAGCCCTCCCATCTCTCTACCCTTATGATGTCTCAGGCAGTGCTGAAAGAACTTCCCCAGGCATTTTTTTTCCAGTGTCTTCCTTAAGATTTGAGCCAGTGTCAGCTGGTGGGGTCCCTGAGCCACTTAGGATACTGCCACACAGCTCCTGATGACTGCGGTGCCAGTTAACCCACCTTTGTTGCAACTCTGAGTCCAAGAACTCTTAGCATCAGCCTCATTCCTAAGCCAGTGCACTGTGGCTGTCTCGCCTTCTGGTTCCCAGGCATGTGGCCTCGCCAGTCTCATTCCATGCCGCCATGAGTCAACTCGGAGAAGTCTGAGTGCATTTGAGACTTGGGGCTAGCTAGCCCACCTTTGGGACTCCCTGGATGGCAACTCCCAGCTCCCAGCACATCACCCATAAGCAGGGACCTTGAGTGACTGCAGCTCACACATCCATGCCTGCTGGCTCCATCCTTTTTCACCACGTCTTATGCAAGCTGATCACTATATATTTTATTCTTGAAACGGGTATGAAATGTGTTAGGGAAAAGATTGTCCTCTTACAGACCTTTACTCAACTTGTGCCTCCTCAGACTGCCTGTTTGGTATCTTCTCCACATCATTTGTTTCCCAGCCACCCACGGTCAGAACCTAGTAACTGCTCAGACTTCTCTCTCCTGACTGGGAGAAGGGCCAAGGAATGTCAGTAAATAAAAGAACTTCCATCCAATCCCAGTGTGGATATTGGGCCCCAAAAAGACAAACTGTGCCTTGAAGAGAGGAAATGTAAAGAAAAAGCTAGAGGACTGGTGCTTGCATCTCAGCCCCGAGACAACTGGAGCTGGGAGAGAAGCTTCCAGGAGCCTTGTGATTATGACATTGTCACTACTCTAAAATTGCCCTGGAGACCAATTCCCCTGGTGCCCAAAATAGGTCCCTGACATTCAGGTCCTTTCTGCCCAGCTCAGCTTCTCTCAATTTCCTATCAAATTTTAAATCCTTGGAGTGGCTCCAGAGATGTATTCGTGGGCCAGAACCCCACAGTTCTCAGGGCCACACTCAGGAGGTCCTTCTTTTTTTTTTTTTTTAAAGATTTATTTATTTATGCATACAAGCACTGAGGGACAGGCCAGAGGTATGGGGGGGTGGTGGTGAGAGGATTCACCACAGAGAGCGGGGAGCAGAACAGGCAGATCAACAGAAGTACACTGCTGAGGGGAGCAGCGGGCACAGCAGGAGAGGTCTGCCACGCCATGTGGGTCCCCTCCCTGGCGGGAGGCAGGGATCGAACTCATGCTACAGTGGCTGCTGTCTGCTTCATAGTGCGTTGCTTAACCCACTGCGCCACCAGGGAGGCCCCCAGGAGGTCCTTCTAAGCCCTGGTGCAACTGCCAGCTCGTCTCCTCAGCTTCTTTTCCTAGTGTGATGAAGAATGGTCTAAGCATGAACAAAAATGGGCCAGAAGTGTTGGGCCAGAGCCTTTCTCTCCAGTCCCTGACACCCCCGTTCTGAATCCCAGGGTTCACAGGAAGTGGGCCAGGCTCACTGGCTAAGCCTTGGAAGCAGAAGCTGTCACTGATCGTAGGTCTAGCAAGACCTTTCCTCCCATTCTGAGCCACGGCTGGTTCTTCTCACACAGGCCGAATTAGATTCTGGGCCACTGCCCTGGAAGAGAGACCCAACCCAGAGCCCAGGGGCCTAGAGCCGGCAGGCACCTTCAGAGTGAGTGCAACACCTTCGCTGCCCACCTTTCACCATGAGCAGTGAAGCTCGCCCTGCTCTTGCTCAAGGGAGTCACCCGTTCCTGAGTGAGTCAGGGTCACTCATTTGGTGACAGCTGTGGCTCGCCTTACACGAGCTAAATTGGGATTTGGAATGTCACGCAGATGCCCCTTTCCCCCACCCCCGTGTTAAAATTAATCTCCTCTCTGGGGAGTGAGAGACAAACAGCACTGCCCGTAGAGTGAACGAGAGAGTCGTTTGGGGAACAAAAGGAGACATTTGTAGAGACAGACATTCAGGGAGGGCAGGTAAAGCTCCATGTGTTTGGCTCGCATACTGGGCAAAGCTTGAGACACAGAAGTGTGTAAAGACAGCCACTGAAGGCGCACGGGAACTGTTAGAGGAAGGGACAGGAGGGACAACTGAACTGGTTCAAGAAGGAGCAGCAGAAGGGAACATAAGAGGCATAAACTGAAGCCAGTGAGGAAGGTCCAGAGGCTGTGAGAGGAGGCCAGGACCAGGGCCGAGGCCGGGGAGGACGATCGCTGAGGGGATGAACTTCACAGTGGGTTTCAAGCCGCTGCTAGGGGATGCACATAGCATGGACAACCTGGAGAAGCAGCTCATCTGCCCCATCTGCCTGGAGATGTTCTCCAAACCAGTGGTGATCCTGCCCTGCCAGCACAACCTCTGCCGCAAGTGTGCCAACGACATCTTCCAGGTGGGCTGAGGTGGGGGCAGGGCCAGGTAAAGCCTTGTGGACTGTGGAGCACCTCTCAGAAGGTTAGCGCTGACACTGGAGAGGTGATGGGCAGCGTATTCAATGAGGTGGGTGGTGACTGTCCTGGCTGAAGAGAGGAGCCCAGGTCAGCCGATCCCAGAGTAAGCATGAGTCAGCAGCTGCTCCAGGCTGGCAGAGTACAGCTCATGCGTGGACAGCAGCTGGGGGCACTGGAGAAGAAAGGAGACCCCCACAGAAACTGGGAGGAAGGCAGTCCTCCACTAGGCTGCATAGCAGTCTGTGCTAGCCTTGCCTTCTAATTTGGAGTTTCAGATTTTGAGGACACTATGGGAAAAAATCAGTGAGATAATGAAAATTAAAAAATAAATCTTTGAGGCAAATCCATGCTGACAGTGAAACTATTTGCATTTAAGGCTAAACTCAATGCACCCATCTTTTGGGGGGACAGAGGGAGACAGTAGGCAAGAGACTGGAAGCTCTCCCTCAAGTTTACCCCTGTGGCCTGCTCCAGATTGGTCAATAAAGGAGCCTACTGGTTCCAAAGGATTGTGGTTACTTAAGTAGGGAGAAGGCAGAAGAAATTTTACTTCCTAGAAACGCAACCTGTTATGGTTTATTTGTGGTTGTGGGACAAAGCATAGCTAATCAAATTCACAGATGTCATTGTAGCTACTGGCTTCAAAAATAAAAGCAGCATATACCAGAATAGTTCACAAACAGTTTTGCTTTCTTGCCCTAGGCCACTGGTGTAAATTCTCATCATCTATAAAATGCAACAGAGATCAAAGGGGAAAAGGCACACACACAAAATGACCTTGTGAGTGAAGTGAAAGCCGGATAGATCAGTGCTTTTTTTTTTTTTTAAGATTTATTTATTTATGCATACAAGAATTGGGATATAGGCCAGAGGTTTGGGGGAGGCGTGGAGTGAGAGTATTCACCAAAGACAGAGTGAGGCGCAGAATAGGCCGATCTACTGAAATACACTGCTGAGGGCAGCAGTGGGCGAGACAGGAGAGGTCTGCTGTGCCATGTGGGTCCCCTCCCTGACTGGGGATTGATCTCATGCTGCGGTGGCTGTGGATAGCTTTATAGTGCTGAGACTTAACCCCGTGTACCACCAGGGAGGCCCTGAATGGCACCCATAAGGAACATCATGAAGACATGTTCTTCATGTGTATCTGAAATTTGAGGAATAGGTGGGCCATAAGTGATTTTCAACTTAACCAAGAAAAACACTACCTCATAAATTTTGGGGGGCAGCTTGTTTGGGGAAAATAATGGGCAGCTAAGACAGGCTGCCCCACACCTACCCTGTGGCCCATCCTTTTTTCTGCTCTCTGCCACCTGCACTGGTACCCATTCTAGGGTCTCTCCTGCCATCCTCCCATCAAGGCACAGCCACACCACTTGAACACACCTCTAAGTGTTCAAACCCCCATTTCCTGGCTCCAGAGTGTCCCAGAACCAGTGGTTTTCCTGGCCTAGACCAACTACTAGCCCTGTTCCCACCAAGCACCAAGTCATGTACAAGTGGTTGTGCCTTACCCGTCATCTTAGTTTTCCCTTTGGTCTAAGTAACTTGCTGAACTTCTTTTCAGACTGAGATGCCTAGGAGGGAATGACAAAAAGATTCTGCCACCCTTTCTTGTGAGTTTGTAGTAAAATATCCTTTATTAGAGCCTGAAATATGTGAAAGCAAAGAGAGGTTTTGGAAGTGGAGGTAATGTGTCCTGTCAAACATGTTCAGGCACCTTGCTGCTGGCGCAAAGCATTAAGCAACGCACTGTGAAGCAGGCTGCAGCCACTACAACACAAGTTTGATCCCTGCCGCAGGCCAGGGAGGTGACCCAACAGATCTCTCCTGCCTCGCCCCCTGTTCCCCTCAGAATTGTATTTTGGTTGATCTGCCTGTTCTGTTCCTGGCTCTGTCTCTGGTGAATCCTCTCACCCCCCACACCTGTGGCCTATACCCCAGTTCTTGTATGTGTAAATAAATAAATCTTAAAAAAATAAAGTAAAACATGTTCAGATTATTAAGGTGCAAGGTGCATAGTGTTCTGGGGCAGAGGCACTAGGGATAGTTCTCTCCTGTATGTGGAGGCCAGAAGATGTAAAGTGGCCTCCTTGTTCGAGACAGCTCTCTGTACCCAGTCACTGTCTGGGTCCCCCGAAGTGCTGGAATACATGATCTGGACCCAGAAAGACCCAGGAATGACTTGTATCAAACCCTGTGCAGAACATTTGGGAGATAGCACGATTCCTGGGGTATGGGCATGGTTCTGAGGATCTAGACTGATGAGTACCTTCAAGAGAAGAGCACCCCTGAGCCCTCTGGGGAGAGGAGCCCGAACAGCTCATTTCCTTGCTGCTTTATTTGGGATGGCCAGGTGGGAGGCTGACCCAGTTCTTAGCTGCACTTATGTATATACATCTCAGTAGATTTCCCTCTGAAAGATGAACATATTTAGTTTTTCACACATTGCCTCCACATTTTGACAACTCTAGACATAATCAGATTGTCTGTTTTCTAAGTATGGGGACAAGAATAGGACTTTTGGTTCCTCTATCTTAAAATCATTTAGGGGAGACTACCTTTAGAACATTGTCTAGAAAGTTAACAAGACATGTACAAATGATACCAGTACACATACACACACACACACACACACAATTTGTATTTCTGAATCTGCACCTTAGGTCCTCAATTCCCTTATGCAGATGGACAAAGCCATTCTAATTTTCTTTGGTATTCTTCCAGAAATCTTCCATGGGTGGGCACGTGTTTGTAGGTAGGCTATACACCTGCCTTTGTTCACTCACTCTCTTCGCTTACTTTCCCTTATCTGCACATGGAAGTCTATCTCTTCTTTTGATTTTATTTTATTTATGGCTTTTTTTAAAAAGATGTACCCATCCATGCATACAAGAACTGGGGCACAGGCCAGAGACACAGGAGGTGAGAGGACCCACCAGAGACAGAGCAGGGAGCAGAACAGGCGGACCAACCAAAACACTGCCAAAGGGAGCAGCGGGCAAGGCAGGAGAAGTCTGCTGTGCCACATGGGCCACCACCCCTGGCCCCCTGGCTGCAGCAGTGGCTGCAGATCTGCCCCACAGTGGCTGCAGATGCCCAACCCCTTGCGCCGCCAGGGAGGCCCTCAGTTCTATTGCTTCTTTTTAAATGACTGTCTAGTATTCCATCATTGTCACTGGAACGCGTCCTATTTAATCAGTCCTCTAAAGTACTTGGATGGTGTCCAGTGTTTTATTGTCCTTAAAACTGCTGTGCTGGACTATGAGCAAGAATTTTTGGTAGTTTTGATTTTTATAAGAGAGCCAGGAAGCAAAATTTGAAAAGTTAAAACATTTAATTAAAAATGTTGACGTATTAAGGGCTTGGGGAGGAAATCATCCATCATCCCACCTCCCCCCAACACAATTTTCTTCATGTTTGCATATTACTTTCCAATCCCATACATACTTTTGCACATTTGCTATTATTGTTTTTTGCTTTTTTTTTTAGAGCGGTAATGCTCTAAAAGCTCTAATGTAGAGCTTTTCATTTAAATAGAATAAAACACCACATTAACCCCCTCTAATTTCTCTCTCCCTCTTTCCCCACACTTGCACCCACTCAGCTCCAAGCATTTTGACTAGAGGAAAGCTGTTGGTGTGGGAATTTGACACAGACATCTTCCCATGTGTTTCTGTATTTGTAAACTCTGTTCGCTCCTAAACTGCTTTAAAGCAAGCCTTCGGTTTATTTTTATACCTGCCCCCACTTCACTGTGGGCACTTGTTTATGAGCTGCAACCTGTTGTCATTTCACAGACAGAAGGCCTTGTAAGAAGGTGGCTCGGGAATACTTTTTCTGAAGGGCTTTTGCTTAGGGAGAGATCTAGAAAGCGATAAATATCAAGAAAGGGGCCTCCTTCGCCAATAGAAAAGTGGTCTGGGAAAGAGATGATTGCTTTTCCATTGCACCCCGAATGCCAGTTCTTTTATCAGATCTTTGTTAGGCCTGGTCTTCAACTATAACTCTGCCAGTGAAAACTCTCCCCAGCCTGCCTCCACTCCCCAGTCCATCTTCGGACAGGTCTCTTTTGTGAGAAATTAGCTCACTGAAACTTTATAAATCACATTAACCTTGTAGAGGGGTTGTGGGTCTTACTTACTATAGGGAAGAAAGTTGGTTTTGAGGAACAATTACTTAGACTGAGATTTGGCATTCCTGGGTTCCAGTCCCACTAGTTTCTTCATGATGTAAATCAGAATATTTCACCTCTCCAAGCCTGTTACACAAATACAGATTAGAAAGATGTTTTAACATCTTTATAATTCTAACACTCTGCTCTCACAGCTTTAAGAAATAGTATAGATTTCCACTTTTTAAGGACTTTCCATTCTGTTACTAGCATCCTAACTGGGCTCCCTCTTCTCCTTATCAGCCTGCCTTTCAGTCAGCCTACTTCCACAAAGCCATGGTTCCAGACTCCTTGCTAGGTTCTGTCAAGTAGAGCTGGCACTCCACTCAAAATCCTCTTCCCACCCACAGCTCAGCTTTTACTAACACTGGGATTCTTCTGTGTCTCTTCAACTTTTCTCCATACACGTGATCTCCTGCCCACCATTTCCTCAGTTTCTCCAGTGTAAGCCAAGGGTCTGGCTCTGAGGACCTGCATGGTCCACTCTTTATCCTGAGCCAGGCCATCAGGTTTGGGGGGAGAACTGCTAGCAACCCCCAAGTTAGCATCACGCTGGAGAGCTGGGGAAGGTGGAAACCATTCGGTGATAAGTATAGATTGGTGAATAACTGCAGTCACAGCACCTTTTTTTAAGTGGAACAGTCCCACTGGTGCTGTGAACAATACAAAGGAGAAGGCTCCACACCTAAAAGAGCTCATGGCATATGTGTCACACAGAAGCTTTGCATGCAACCTAGATAAATGCCATTTCTCCCCATTTTATCCTTCACAGTAAAGAATGATTTTACATCCTGTGGTTTGGTGTGATTGTTTATTTTATTTTTTAAAGATTTATTTATTCATGCATACAAGCATTGGGGGTACAGGCCAGAGATGTGGGCGGTGAGAGGATCCACCAGAGACAGAGTGGGGAACAGAACAGGCAGACTGACTGAAGTACACTGCTGAGGGCAGCAGTGGGCGAGGCAGGAGAGGTCTGCTGTGCCATGTGGGTCACCTCTCCAGCCGACCGCAGGGATCGAACTCATGCTGCAGTGACTGTGGTTTGCTTCATAGTGCGTTGCTTAACCCACTGCACCACCAGGGAGGCCCCTGAATGTTTATTTTTAAAGTCTAGTTTAGGACTGTTAACAACCCTTTGTGTGGTGCTTTTGTAGAGGACCTTCAAATGCACGATTCCCTCTGAGTTAGATGGAATGGCAGCTGCTGCCACTGTACAGGGGAGAATGCAGGAAACAGGTCACACCAACCAAAAGAAACATTAATCCAGGTGTGTCGTTTCCTAGAGCGACAGAATTTCCTTTGCACATCACATCACATCACCGGCCCATGAAATGTCGTTCCACAGGGCTGGCTGCCTTGTGTAAATACAGGACTTAAGGAAAGAACAAAAACAATTCCATGTACAACAGAGCTCATCGGTTATTTCTTAGTCTTGATTTTTGTACCATGATTTAGTCATGATCATTGTACCATGATTTAAAAAAAAAAATTCTTCCTGGTAAGTTCAGCTTTCTAGGTTCTCTCCATGACTCCCCTATTTGGAACCTAAACTCCTGTGATCTCCTGACCCCCTGAAACTCTTTCCTACCCACCATCTCCCCACTCAGAATCCACCCTGTCTTTACAGGGTATCTGCTTAAATCCCTCCCTTGAATTAACACTGTTCTCTAGGCGAGTGAGGAAAGCAGTGTTTATCTCCTTGGCTCTTAAGGCCCTCTAGCACCCCCTCTTTATTGATGTCAAGATGGAGCACTGCATTTTTTAAAAGAAAAGTTTTTCCAAACCCATGGGCCTTATGTCATAACAAAAGTTGGAAATTACTTTTGAGACAATGAAGAAGGATAAGGAGGAGGAAGAAAGGAAGGAATCACCCACAATTCTATCACTCAGTGACCATTATTACAAAAATAATGTGTATGCCTTTTATAAAGTAACTCATGATCTAGACAGACGAATTTGAGACATGTAGATGAATAGAAGAATAACAAATTTAAATCACTGTAAATCTCATCATCTACTTCAAATTTTGGATCTTGGGGCCTCCCTGGTGGCACAAGGGGTTAAGTCTTAGCATGATGAAGCATCCACAGCCACCGTAGCGTGAGTTGGATCCCTGGCCAGGGAACTGACCCACATGGCACAGCAGACCTCTCCTGACTCGCCCAATGCTCCCCTCAGCAGTGTGTTTCAGTCAATCGGCCTGTTCTGTTCTCCACTCTCTCTCTGGTGAGTCTTCTCACTTCCTACCCTTTTGACCTGTACCTCAGTTCTTGAATGCATAAATAAATAAATCCTTAAAAAGCTGTATTTTACTATCTATATAGATTTTTATCCTGACTTTTCATTTAAAATTATAACAAGAACATCTGAGCTTATTAAGAACTCTGTTAGTCACATATTAACACCATAGTGATTCGCTTAGCCTTTCTTCTCTGGTTAAATACCAGCATTTTTCCATCTGAAAAAGCAACTTTATTGTTTTTTATCGTTAATTTTGATTACAAAATAATACAGATGTATACAGTATAATAAACTTTTTTCCCAAAAGAAGTTCTTTCAGTCTTTTTAAAATTACCTTTTCCGGGCCTCCCTGGTGGCGCAGCGGGTTGAGCGCTGCACTGTAAAATATCCACTGCACAGCAACCCGAGTTCGATCCCCGGCCAGGGAGGGGACCCACATGGCGCAGCAGACCTCTCTTGCCTCACCTGCTGCTCCCCTCAGCAGTTTACTTCAGTCCATCTGCCTGTTCTGCTCCCCACTCTGTCTCTGGTGAATTCTCTCACCTCCGACTCTAGCCTGTACCCCACTCTTGTACGCATAATTCAATAAATCTTTTAAAAAAAATAAAATAAAATTATCTTTTCCACACGACAGCTTAATTGACATTTCCCCATGAACTGCATTCATACCTACTTCATTGTTTTTAACTGATCCAGAATATCCCATTGAATGAGGTTACCTCTATTTATTTCGTGTAACCTATTGTCCCAGTGCTTGGGTGAATATCTTTCGACATAAATCTTTGTGCATAATTCACTGTAGTTTGAATTATTATCTTGAGATAAAGTCCAAAGTGGAACTACTGGATTAAATATTGCATATAGCTTTTCAAATAATTTCTTCTAATTTACGTTCTCCGGGGCGGCGTGTGGGGGCGCCCACTTCACTGAGCAGCCGCTCGGCCGCTTGGCGCGGCTCCAGCAGCGCGTTTGTCTGCTGGGAAGTGTGCGGGGCGCGCTCTGGGGACAGACGCTGCGGCACTCGTGCCCTGTCCATCACAGCGTCTGTCCTGAGTAAGCGCTATAAAAATCCTTCTTGGATTTAATATTTAAGTGTAATAGATGTGGAAACAAAGGGCTCGGTGTAGGTGTGAGGTGAGGAGTGGAAGCACGTGATTAGCTGGGACGGAGTGGGAGGAAGTCGCCCCACACCCACAACTATTGCAGAGGTGGGGCCGGGCACGGCTAACACCGGACCGGAAGAGGGCGCTCCAGCTACAGCCAGGGGACGGTAGGGCAGACTTGCCTTTCTTCAGAGGCTGTGGGAGCTGAAGACAGTGGCCTGCCTGGAGGAGAGGGCTAGAAAAACTACCAGCGCCCTCCGCCATCTCACAGGCAAACACACACTGGCCAGGGTCTCTGAGATTCTCACCACAATAAAGCTGTTA
Source organism: Galemys pyrenaicus (assembly GCA_019455555.1). Lineage (NCBI taxonomy): Eukaryota > Metazoa > Chordata > Mammalia > Eulipotyphla > Talpidae > Galemys > Galemys pyrenaicus. Next base: position 3,066,127 of record JAGFMF010011433.1, read on the forward strand.
AGGCTCAGAGAACATCAGTCTTTGAAAGGAGCCAGTACTTAGCAGTCCACTTTTTTTTAAAAAAAGATTTATTTGTTTATGCATACAATCACTGGGGTACAGGCCAGAGGTGTGGGGGTGAGAGGATCCACCAGAGACAGAGTGGGGAGCAGAATAGGCAGGCAGCTTGACTGAAATACACTGCTGAGGGGAGCAGTTGCCGATGCAGGAGAGGTCTGCTGTGCCATGCGGGGCACCCCACTGGCGGGGGCAGGAATCAAACTGTGCTGCATTGGCTGCCAGCGGTTTGCTTCATAGTGCGCTGCTTAACCCACTGCTTAACTCATTGCAGCGTTGCTTAACCCTCTGCACCGCCAGGGAGGTCCCAGCAGTCCCCTTTTTATACCTGAGGGAATTGGGGCTCTATGAGAATTATTTTCCCGAGGTCATAGATGGGGGGGGGTTCCAAATCAAATCTTCACAGCAGCGCAGCTTTCCCTGTTAAGACAGAGATGAAGAAGGGGTAACAATTTGACCCGCAGGGTCAGTAGTGATCACCTTCCCAAAGTAGCCGCTTGGCATTTGCAACAGGTTTGGGACACAGGACAGACACGCTTTCATGTTGAGAGAGGCAGGAAAGGGTTAGAGCAGACTTCAGACTTCCCAAACATTCTCATTTCACCTTCCTGACTTGGGCTGCAGCGGTCTCCCATCTGTTCTGAGATGCTATGTAAAGGGTCCCAACTTGCCGTGGGGTTGATTTGGATTTTTGACTTTACAAAGTGCAAGGGTGAAACACAGCGAGTGGCAAACACACTTCAAACTGAATTGGGACACTCTTGCTTCTCACTTTCAGTATTAATTACATTACATGAGCATAGAAGAACTGGAGCACAGGCCAGAAGTGCACCGAGGGGAGGTGAGATGATTCACTAGAGTGGGGAGCAGAACAGGCAGATCTACCAAAATACAAGGCTGAGGGGAAACCGTGGGAAGACGAGAGGTCTGCTGCGCCATGTGGTCACCTCCCTGGCCTGGGATCAAACTCAGAACTTAGGTCATAGTGGTGATAGGGTGATAGTGCTGAGACTTAGCCCCTAGGCTACCAGAGAGGCCCAGTACAGAGACATTTAATAATCCCTCAAAACATTTGTGAATGTTAAATAATCTTCTTCAGCTTTATGACTGACTAAAATATTAACCTCTTAGGATTCTCAGGGAAAACTCCCAAACTGTGATATGTGTCAGTCGCTTTCCCCAAGATAGGCTGTCCCCTTCACACGGGGCCACATTTCTTGTCTTGCCTACTCTGGCTACTGAAGGAGCCACCAACAGTCTCTGCATGGATGGTCTCTACATGGCACACACGTAGACGGTCCTTCCCAACTGGCCTTCCAGCTAATGTAGAGTACACAGATTTGCAGAACTTTGTAGAACCCAATTGCAGGAAACACACCTGAAATTAAAAAGTAGCAGGCTCAGGGCCTCCTTGGAGGCACAAAGGGTTAAGTCACAGCACTGTGAAGCTAGCCACACCCGCTGCAACAGAGTTCAATCCCAGTCTAGGATCCCCTCAAGGGAGGTGACCCACATGCTGCAGCAGACCTCTCCAGTCTTTCCTGCTGCTCCCCTCAACAGTGTATTTCAGTTAATTTGCATGTTCTTCTCCCCATCTGTTACTGGTGAATCCTCTCACCATCCCCTGCCGTTCCTCTGGCCTGTACCCCAGTTCTTGTATGCATAAATAAATCTTTTTTTTAAAAGGTAACAGGCTCTAGTTCTATTCCTCTCTAGGAATGCATGGTCTTCTACCCAGTTAGGATTCAATTCTACCGGAAATTACAGAAAACCCAAACTAATAATGACTTTTAAAAGGTAAGAATTCAGGGGCCTCCCTGGTGGTACAAGGAGTTAAGTCACAACACTATGAAGCATCTGCAGCCAGTGCAGCTTGATGATTCCCAACCAGGGAGATGACCCACGTGGAGCAGCAGACCTCTCCTGTCTCACCCACTGCTGCCCTCAGCAGTGTATTTCAGTTGATCTACCTGTTCTGTTCCCCACACTGTCTGGTGAATCCTCTCCCCGCCCCCTCCCCATCCCCACACACACCTCTGGCCTACGCTCCAGTTCTTACATGCATAAATAATAAATCTTTTTAAAATAAGTAAATAAAAGGTAAGAATTTACTTTTGGTCTCAAGTGAAAGTACGACAGGCAGTCCTGGACTGCCTCATCAGAGACTCACTTATATTCTTGTTGCCATTCTCAGCTACTTCACAGCTCAAGATGGCTGCTTGAACTGGAGCCATTCCATCTTCATGCCTGCCAGCAGGAAAGAGAAAAGAGTAGGGGAACCCTCACCCCCCTCCCATTAAAGATACTTCCTAGAAACTGCACAAAACACTTGAGTCAATGTCCCATTGACCAGTATGGGCAACACCCAGCTGGAAGAGAGGCTCGGCCCTGTCTTTATTCTACATAACTCCCTAAAAGCTCAGGGGCTCTATTATTAAAGAAAAGAAGGGGAGTGAATATTAAGGAACATGAAGCAGCCCCTCCCAGGCTTCCCATTCTGCTGTGCTCCACAAATTGGCTCTTTTCTCTGCAGACCAGGCTGCTCTGCTCACGGTTTCTGAGCCCTCGCCATTTCCACCTGCTCAAGATCGGGAGACCACACTGTCCGCTCTTGTCCAAACATGGTCTAGCTACCCCAATTCTTCCTGGGTCTCAATTCCAAGTTCCTGGAGAAAATACGACTGGTTCTGCTTGGTTCAGGGCTAATTCCTCAATGCCGAGCAATCATGCCTAGTTTAGGAAGAAGAAAGTTTTTTAAATGGTGTACTTGGATTCTTCTTAGCTTATACCCTTCATCTTACCTTATCATGACCCCCAGCCTGCAGGTGCAGCTGTAGAGGTAGTTTGCTTGGCCCTGGGGCAGGGACACATTTGTTTAGATCTTCTCTCCCAAACCTTTCAGTTACCTGTCACCTTCAATATTCGCTGTTAGGGCCTCCCTGGTGGCACAAGAGGTTAAGTATTGCACTGTGGAGCATCTGCTGCCACTGCAGCCTGAGTTCAATCCCCAGCCAAGGAGGGGACCCACATGGCACAGCAGACCTCGCCTGCCTTACCTGCTGCTCCCCTCAGCAGTGTGTTTCAGTCAGTCTGCCTGTTCTGCTCCACACTCTGTCTCTGGTGAGTTCTCTCACCTCCTGTGCCTCTGGCCTGTACCCCAGTTTTTGCACGCATAAATAAATAAATCTTTTTAAAAACATTTGTTGTTAAATGAATAATCCAGGTCAGTCTTTACTTTTACAAAGGCCAACTGCTTCCCCACATTCACACAGTAGAACAAGTGCTGGCACAGAACCTAACTCCCAGTCTCTAGAGAGATTTCTCAGAATTACTTGGCATACCTGTTTGGTCTGTCCCACTGCTCAGCAGCTGTGCCTACCGGTACTGCAGTCAGGGCTGCTGAAAATACCCCCCAGAGCTGGCCGTGAGAGCCCCAGGCTGGAAGATGTAGATCATACCATTCAGATTTTAGCCTTCATGCCAAAGAGAAATGTCTCCCCCTAGCTCCAAGTTGGGGCCCTTCGGGGAGAGTCTAACCTGACTTGGCCTTGACCAAAGCTAGATGGAGACTCTCAAGGAGGTGGACCGAGTAATGAGGCCAAGTTGAGAAGTGAGAGCTCCTCGGCATCCACCCTGCCTTGCTCTCAGCGGAGGGCCCAGTCAGGAGCTGGTGCTTCCCCTTCCACTTTCTCCTGACTCTCAGCCCCCAGGACCCTTCCTCTGCCTTCTCCCTCCCCTCATGACTCTCTCTGCCTATCTCCACAGGCCTCAAACCCTCTCTGGCAATCCAGGGGCTCCACCACTGTGTCTTCGGGAGGCCGTTTCCGCTGTCCATCTTGCAGGCACGAGGTTGTCCTGGACCGACACGGTGTGTACGGCCTGCAGCGAAACCTGCTAGTGGAGAACATCATCGACATCTACAAGCAGGAGTCATCCCGGTGAGCTGTCAGGGCTTCTCCTTGCAGCCCAGCCAGGGCGCTCAGAGCCAGAAGAGAGGGACTGAAACAATCAACCTGTCCCTTGGGTTTCAGAGGAGGGGACTGGACCCAGCCTGGGCAGCCTCTGCTCCCTGGTCAGTGCTTCCCCCTCACCCTCTCCACCTGGGTGGGGGCTGGCAGTTCACCAGCAAGGTCCTGGCCACCCTCCCCCCACGATGTGCTGTCCAGTGGGACTTCTCAGGAAAAGACTAGTCCTGGGTCTCGCTTCCTCTACTGTTGGGTCGTTCTAGCCCGCAAATGAAGGGCAGTGTGGCAGCACTCACCTGCCTGGCTCTAGCACCAGCTGTGGGAGCAGAGAAGGTGGTGGTTGGCGAAAGCTGAAGAGAAGGTGCTTAAGGGCCCTGCAGTCTCATAGCCCACCTCCCCCTGCCTGGGCCCCTGCTTGAGCCCCCGCATGCCTCCCTCCAGGCCTCTGCACTCCAAGGCTGAGCAGCATCTCATGTGTGAGGAGCACGAAGACGAGAAGATCAACATCTACTGCCTGAGCTGTGAAGTGCCCACCTGCTCTCTCTGCAAGGTCTTCGGAGCCCATAAGGACTGTGAGGTGGCCCCGCTGCCCACCATTTACAAACGCCAGAAGGTATCAAGCAGCAACCAGAGGGAGCAGGCAGGTGGAGGTGGGGACATGAGACAGGGTCTTGGGCTTCAGGCTCCAGCTCCCCTTGGCTTTAAAGGCAGGGAGATCAGGGCTCACATTCTGGGTCTACGCATGACTCAGTGCGTGGCCTCACTCATCTTCACTTGCAAAATGGGAATGAAAATGCCTGCTTCTGAGGGCCACTGTGAGGCTCAAGTTAATAATGCAAGCAGAGGCTTCACTGTGGTGGGTTAGATACTCACAAGGCCCTCACTATAACACAACTGAATTCTATATGAAGCATAGTTTTAACATGATATTGGTAGGCAGAAAGGAAACCTCCCAGAAGAGGTAGGTGGGTGGAGGAGGAGCAGGAAGGAGACTGAGTGAAGGGTCCGTGAACCCTGGTGGTGAATGCAGACAAGGCAGGACTTCTCACAGGGCGAATGCTGGCAGTACAGCAGAGCCAGGGAGATGAGACTGTCTCCAGCCCCTATAAGGTGGGGACCTGAGCTGAAGCCCCCCAGGAATGCCAAGTTAATTGGATACCCAGAAGCTAGTAGCCACCAGGCTTTTGACAAAAACAAATGTCTGGAGGGAAAAGCCCCTCAATTTAGACCTTTGGGTTTTCCTTAGATTAAGAATGACAAAAGATTTGTTCATTATTAAAGAGAGGCAAAGAAATATACCATGAGTGGAATCGGCAAAAACAAATATTACTGATCTAGACCCCTCAGGAATTCAGATATAGGAGTTATTGGAAAACAGTGTGTCTAAAAGAGTTTTTAAAATGGAATTTTAAAAATCAAGTAGTAGTAAACTATCAAAAATGCAGATTTCACAGAGCCAAACAGAACTTTTAAAAATAAAAATATAATTAATTGTTGTCATAAAACAGTCAAGAGATGAATTAAGTGACAGATGTCTCCAAAGAGAGAATTAGTGAGCAGTTAGGGAGGACTGAAAGAATAACTACAATGCAACTCTGGCGACAAGACGGCCCAACAGACAGCCACATCAGAGCCCCGGAATAAAAAGAATGGAGAAGAGGCAATATTATCCCAGTGGGTAGTCCCTGAAAATTTTTCAGGATGGATGGAATCTAAATAAAGCATTGAGTGCAGAGCCTGGCATTTGGGAATATTTGACAAATGTCTGTTCCTTTCCTGTTTGGTGTTGTGGGGCTTCCCCGCTCCACCTCTTCCTACCGATGGAATCGATAGAATGTGCTTCCACATCTTTGGCATGGTTCCAGGCCCTCTGGGTCTTTGGAAAAGCTGCCCTGAGGGTGGGGCGGAGGGGACAGCGCCCTCCTGGACAGGTCTTGCTGCAGGGCTGGGTGTGGCTCCAGCCAGGGCCTGAAGCCTGGCCTGTGTGTGTGGCAGAGTGAGCTCAGTGATGGCATTGCAATGCTGGTGGCCGGCAACGACCGAGTGCAAGCAGTGATCACACAGATGGAAGAGGTGTGCCAGACCATCGAGGTGAGCTGGGCTGGGAGGGAGGAAGGGAAAGTGTCCAGGCTCCTGGAGGGAGCTCACAGCACTGGGATGTGCTGAGCTAGTCTGCTGGGTTTGGATTCCAGCTGTAGCCCTCACTAGCGCTATGACTTTGGTCTAGCTACTTAACTTCTTTGTGCTTTGGTTTTGTTTTTAATTATATACAAATGATTATAATGAAATGCTATGATCGCTATCTCATTGGATCTGTTTGAATATTAAATGTGATAACAAAGTCCAGAGCCAGAGGTATATATAGCACTCACAAAACTCCTTTAAATATGTTGTTATTATTACTGAAAAGATATGGAATTGGCAGTTCTTGGTTGGCCCTCTGGCTCTACCACAAATTGGTGGTGTGATCATTTTCCTTCTTGGACTCTGTGACTTCCATTAAGTGGGGAGTGGGGCCAGTGGGGGTTGTTCACCCAGCTACAAGGTATTGTCTTTGCTCCCTATGTTTTAGGACAACAGCCGGAGGCAGAAGCAGTTGCTGAACCAGAGGTTTGAAACCCTGTGTGCGGTGTTGGAGGAGCGGAAGGGTGAACTGCTGCAGGCGCTAGCTCAGGAGCAGGAGGAGAAGCTGCAGCACGTTCGTGGCCTCATCCGCCAGTATGGAGACCACCTGGAAGCCTCCTCTAAGTTGGTGGAGTCGGCCATCCAGTCCATGGAGGAACCACAGATGGCCCTCTACCTCCAGGTTGGCCCCGGGGGAGGGTGGCTGCTGCCTCTAGGCTGGAGTGGGGGCCTTGACACTGGAGACTTGGGCTCAATTAAACTTTCATCTCTGGCACCGATTTGCCCTACAGCCTTGGGCAGTCACTTGCCTTTTGAGTTTTTTTCTTCTTAACAAATTGGGTTAAACATCCCTATGCCGCAGGACTGTGGTGGGCACCGGAAATGGGGCTTTTGCCAGAGGTTGGCAAATGGCTTACTCTTGCCCTCTTTTCTTCCCTGCAGCAGGCCAAGGAGCTGATCAATAAGTGAGTAGGCGGAGCTGGAATGGAAGGGACTGGACTGCAGGGGCTCCACTGACATGGGGAGGGGGGTGAGGGTGTTGGGGCATTTCCAGCTGAGCGGCGGCCATTGCTGCAGGGTTGGTACGATGTCGAAGGTGGAGCTGGCTGGGAGGCCAGAGCCTGGCTATGAGAGTATGGAGCAGTTCAGCGTGAGTGTGGAGCACGTGGCTGAAATGCTGAGGACCATTGACTTCCAGCCTGGTGAGAAAGCTAAGGGAGAGATGGGGCGGCAGGCTACTGGCATTGGGCAGCCCAGCCCTCTGGTGTGTGTGTGTGTGTGTGTGTGTGTGTGTGTTATGGCCAGAGAAGGGGGGCTCAGACTCACAGGGCTTTCCTGTGCCCTAGGAGCTTTAGGGGAGGAAGAGGATGAGGAGGTGCCATTGGATGGGGAAGAGGGCAGCGCAGGGCCAGAGGAAGAGCGGCTGGATGGGCCAGAAGGTGAGTGTGGCTTGAAGGGACTGGGCTGGTTCTCTGCTGGTCCCTTCTCCGTGGACTGCGTGGGTGCAGAAGTACACTTTAATTCCCGCCAGCCACTCCTTTGGGACTTTGGGAGCCCGGGTTGAGTAGGGAAGCGGGGAGAGACCCTCGTGGTTGGGGTAAGTGTCCAAGCTGGGGCTCCAAGTGGCCTTATTCTTTTTGAGCTCCCACCCAACAGGAACTTTCTCTTTTGGCCACAGCCCTGCACTGACCTGCCCTCCGTTGGGAAGCCCATACCCCTTGGTTCTGGCGCTGGGAGGATCTGCAGAGACCACCGTGCCACCTCGCGCCTCCCGCGGCAGGGTCGGGGAGGTGGGGGTAGGGCCTCAATAAAGGACTAATGCACCCTGACCCGCAGCTCCTTTCTCCGCTCGTTGGGCTTCTGAGCCCACTCATCACCACCCCGCCCTTCTCTGGCACTGGGACCATTAGGAGGATGGAAATGGATGAACCCGTATTGGGCACCTCCTTGTCATTCCGCACAGATCTCCGAACTCATTGCCAAGGGAAAAGGGGTGGGAGAAGGGTGCGCGGCGCCAAGACTTGTGTTCCTGGAGGACTTAGGACAATGGGGACACGGGACCCTAGGCGGAAGCTATTCTCGTGGAGCCCTCCTGCCAGCCTGGGAAACCCCACTTTCCCAAGGGTTCCCACCCTGCAGTGGTTTCCAGCGCCCCCGCAACAGAAGCCAAAGGCTCTTCAACACTTTTATTAAGAAACAGTAACGCAGAGTGCTCAGGGTAGCTCTGGCCGCTATAGCCCCGCGGGACTGGGTCAGTTCTGGTTGCGCATGTCCCAGCCAGGGTGTGAGTGGGAGAAGGGAGGGGTCGAGGTTTACAGGGCCAGACCCCGCCGATCACTTGCCCACCGAGTCGAATATGATGCGGTTCTGCTCGGCGCGCTCCCGCTGACTCTGCGTGCGCGCCAGCTCCAGCAGGGTCCGCAGCAGGTGGAAGGTGAGGTCAATGGACAACCGAGGGTCGTCTCGTCGCGGTCTCTCGCCTGAGGTCCCGGATCCCCATCGACCTGGCCCGGCGCGGTGCGGGAAGCGCTCGGCCAGCAGCAAGAGGAGGGCGCGGGCTCCGCCCCCCTGGTTCCGCACCCTGGGACTCCAGCGCAGACTCGGGTCTCGGACCCCGATCGCCGCTGCCTCCGGGCTCCATTGGCTCTCCCCGGGGCGCAACTGTGCCAGGAGTAGCACCGCCGCCAGGAGAGCCGCACGTCCCGCCTGCCTCATGGTGCCGCCGACCCTGGATACACAGGGGCAGGGCAAGGTGAGGCGCGCCTGGGGCAGTCGCAGGTAGCGCTGCTCCCCTTCCCGCGCACGTCCAGGACCCCACCGGGCCTCTGCAGTTGCTGCCCCATGCCCACACCCTTCCCTCCGGGCCCTGGCCGCTGCCTAGTCCCGTGGCACCCTTTCCTCCCTCCCTCCCTCTTGGCGGGTGGCGGTAGGTTAGCCGAGCGCGGAGTCCCGGAGCTGGAGTCAGGGCAGACGCTCGGAGCCACTCACGGTTGCGGGAGATAGTCTGCACGGCGTAGGACGGAGCTCCAGTCTCTGTCCCTCGGGGCGGACTGAGGGCGCCTTGGGAAACACGGGGTCTGTCCCGGGACCGTCGCCAGCCTTATATAGCGCCAGGACAGCTCCGACTGACGTCAGCGAGGAACATGCACTGATTGTAGAAGCATGACGACCGCAGCTGCGAGTCCGGGGGGTTGTGAGACCCCGAGGGGCGCGCCTCAGGACGCTGAATCGCGTCCGGAAGGCTGGTTCCGAAAGCGGCACCGGACTGGAGAGCGAGAAGGCGCCTAGGGTATAAAGATTGTAGCCCCCTGCCCGCTTAGAATAGTCAGTAGTGGGGCCTCCCTGGTGGCACAAGGGGTTAAGTCGCAGCACCATGAAGCTACCCGCAGCAACTGAAGCACGAGTTCGATCTCCGGCCAGGGGGGTGACCCACATGGCACAGCAGACCTCTCCTGTCTCACCCACTGCCCCTCAACAGCGTATTTCAGTAGATCTGCCTGTTCTGCTCCCTACTGTCTCTGGTGAATCCCCTCACCTGCGCTCCCGCCCCCCCCCACACCTCTGGCCAGCACCCCAGCTCTTTTATGCATAAATAAATCTTTTTTTAAAAAAAGAAAAAAAAGTCAGTAGTGACCAGTCCTGGTCGCCCAGCTCTGGCACAGGAAAGCTGGGCGGACCACAGAGCTGTCCATGGTGCTGACCCAGCCCTGAGCCTCTAGAAGGGGCCAAACACCTGGGATGGAGCTAGCTGTGCTGCCCAGTTCCATGCCCCAGCTATCAGTTCAGCAAACTGGAAAGCGCTGTTGGCAACTGGCAGTCAGTTATCACCATATCACCCACTCAGAGGCAGCTAGAATTTTTAAAATAATATTTTAGCTCTGGCATCTAAATTCTAGGGTTAGAGGACTTAAGAATCACCAAAAAAAAAAAAAAAAGAGGGCCTCTGATCTCAGGGTGCTTTCAGACTACAAAAAGTCTGATCCATCTGCTTGAGTCTGCCCCAAAGTGGTAGCTTAGCCAAGTTAATTTTAACTCCCAGGAACCACCGCAGCAGTATTACTACATCTTTCGCCCTCCAGATTAAGATCACTGAGTAGGAAGAAAATCTCATGTCTTAGTCTATTTGAGCTGATATAACAAAGTACCATAATCTGGGTGGCTTATATGCAGCAAACATTTATTTCTCCTAGTTCCAGAGGTTGGGAAGTCCCAGATCATGGCAGCAGTAGTCAGTGTCTGCTAAGGACCCACTTCCCTGGTTCATGGATGGTGACTCACATGGCAGAAGGCGGGAGCATGTCCTCTGGAGTCTCTCACAGAGGCATCAATCCCATGAGCCCTGCCCCCATGACCTACTCACTTTCCAAAGGTCCCACTCCAAACACCATCACTTTGGACATTAGGTTATGAACACTGGCAGGGAGAGGGATGTTGCAAACATTCAACTTAAAGGACCTGTGTTCAACCCTCTACTCTGCCACTAACTAGTGACGTGGACATGTTATCTTACTTCTGTTGACCTCTCCATCCTCATCTGAAATGAGAACTGGACTTGGTGAACTCTTCTTTCTAGCTTCTTGGAGATTTCTCCAGCTTTAGAAGTTTTGATTCCCGAACAGTTTTCTGCTAGGTTTACTCAGTGCCTCTGCAAACTCCAGATTAGGTATTCAATATTTATTAAAAGGTTTGAGGGAGTGTCCCCAAAAAGCTGGAGCCAGGGCTGGGAAGAATTAGAGGGAAAAAAATGGGACTATGAAGAGTAGGGATGAGAGGCATTTGTCAGAATATGGGTATAAACTAAAGTTGACAAATCATATTGTTCAACCAATATTTATCAAGTAACTACTATGTGGTGGGCGTAAGACCATTATGAAGGCTTCAGTGGCTTCAAAAATAATCAGGTTACACTTCAGGGTGAGATGAGCCATTTCAAACTGCTAACCCATTAATTTTTTTTAAAGATTTATTTATGCATACAAGAATTGGGGTACAAGCCAGAGGTGTGTGGAGTAAGAGGTTTCACCAGAGACAGAGTGGGGAACAGAACAGGCAGATCAACTGAAACACACTGCTGAGGGGAGCAGCAGGAGAGACAGGAGCGGTCTGCTGCGCCATGTGGGTCCCCTCTCTGGCCGGGATCAATTCGCGCTGCAGTAGCTGCAAATGCATCATAGTGCGGTGCTTAACCCCTGCACCACCAGGGAGTTCTCCCATTCATTTTTGACAGGTAATCGATGAAAACTAATAAGCACACTTTAAGGAGGCTGCCTGGCCATTCCAGGGGTAAGCTACATCACTGCAAGGCGGAAACAAGGAAGCGAGGTAGGCTTAGGACTGATGGGACTTCCAGGACAGGTAGGTGTTCCAGATAACAGCAATGCACTGGACAACAGGCAACCTAAGGGACAGGAAAGGCATAGTGAAGAGCAAGAAGGAGCAAGCAAGGGGGGAAGTGCAATGGGAAAGATTATCTCTAAGAGTGCCCAGATTCCATCAGCTCCCTAAGGCGGGGGAGCACTGGCTCAGACCAGAGGACAGCCACCTCAGGTTCTGGTGCTGACCTAGAGCTCTGTCTTCTGGACAACAGCTTCAAAGTCAAATCCTCTTGGTAGCTCTTTGCCATGCACAGCTCTGTCCACATACCCACCCAGGCCCCTTTTAAATACACACTTCTCTCCAACTTGTACCAGCTGAGAATTCATCTTCCAGAAATGTACTGCCTGCCATTTAAAGTAACTCCTCCTCTTTATTTTAAATTTACTTTGCTATAGTTTCAAAGAGTGTTGCCAGGACCCTAATGTTTAGGATTTGGTTCATAAGTCTCTATTTCTTTTAGATATGCTTTTCATAGAAAATTTTGACCCAGTCTTCTGAAGTTTTATATTTTTCTGTTTTCAAAGCATTCTGCCTCACCTTCATAAATCTTAACCACTGAACTTAAGACCTAATGTATTTTTTTATTGCAGTTTCAGCAACTACCTTTATTATTAGTTTAAGACATACTTTGCAGTGGACTACCTTGGGCAGCTAGGTTCCTATTTGGGCCTGTGGTCTACCTTTCTGTCTAAGCTAGGTTATCTGCCCCAGGCACAGCCCTTGCAGATACGCCAGCAAATGCAGAGAACTCAGGTGGACTGCAGGCCTGGCTTGTGGAACAGGATCCTCTCTGACAAAAGGTCAGTGGCAGATACTTTGGAACAGGTTCTGTAATGGGTAGGAGATTCACAATAAAGTGCTTGGAGCAGCACTTATCAGGGCAAAGTGTTTTTGCGCCATCCAAAGCAGTGCAAGGTTGAAACAAGAACCACTCTGTCTCCAAATATTAGTAATGTGGATTTTCTTTGAAGGGTAGCACAGGAATCTGTCATACCTGTAATGGAGGGGGACCAGGTAGAAGTTGGCTAACTGCACAGCAGGCCAGAGCTACAAGAGAGAGAAGACAAAGGTTGGGGGACTGCCTCAATTACCTGACCCCCAAGGTTTGCTGCCTTTCCTGGTCTTGCTCCAACCTCTGCACGCAAGAACAAGATGGACAACCAAGTGAATGCTTCCCTGAGTGTAGTGCCCAACTGGGAGCAAGAGAATGATCCCAACTGTGGGGTTTCTCTGTCAGGAGAACCCACAGTCCCTGGGCACTTCTGGACTCAAGGAAGCAGAAGAAGAGGCAGTTGTGGCGTCAGCTCTTACATAGTAGTTGGTGAGGAGGGCATCAGGATAATCCTGAGGGTTAGAAAAGGAACACATTAGTGCCTGCAGTTCCAAGCAGTTACCCTCCCGCTCTATCACGGAGTATGACAGCTCCAGAACACATTCTCGCACCATGCCCCTCTGCTCTGCTCCTCCGGAGCCTGGGCCTCTACCTGCATATCCCCCTTTTCTGTCTCATTCCCCTGGCACTGCCAGCCCAAGAGCTTCCCCAATCCTGCCCAGCTCACCCGCTGCAGCTTGGCCCAGTTGTCCTCGGCTGACAGGCCATTGGCAGCCCCTACCAGTGGGAGGAAGCAGCCTAGAAAACATGGGGCAAAGGCCCCCTAGAGAAGAGAAATTAGAATTCTGTCAGCATCTGCGGTCCCAGCCTCTCCCAACAGTTTGCTCTTCCTGACTCCCTTCTTCGGCTCACCTGATCCAACATCATCTTCTTTAGTGCATCCATCTTGCTGGTGCCAGGAATGAGCCGGTCCAAAACCCTATACCAGCTTCCTATTACTGGGCCCTGGAAGTAAAGCCCAGATGGCAGAGTGGGGATGCAGTGAAGCATACACCTGGCTTTTAGGTCACAAAGCTCTTCCTCCCCAGTGTTAGAAATCAAGTCCCAAGGGAAGCAGACACTCAAGGTTGGTTAGACATAAGAAGCAAAGGGAGATCGAAGGATGACATGGCAGCCCTGGGCAGAACTTACCACAAAGCCACAGCCCAGAGAGGCCATGGTCAGGGTCCGAGCAGTCTGGTGCTCTCGCAGACCTCGCTTTTCCACCAGCTGCTGTGAGATAACATCCCCCAGACCCATTAGCGTCCCTGTGTGGGTAAAAGGGTACAGTCAGGACACTTCCTGGGGAAAGAAGCCTGCCAAAGAGGGAGCTAAGTTGGCTAAATGAAGGAGGCGCCAACACTCTGAAACCAAGGGCTTCAGATTCTGGGGCCTACAGAATCCCTTCCTGCTGCTTCCAAGCTCACTTCTCCCAAGATGGTGACACCAGTTACACGTCCTACTAGAAACTGGGATGAGCAGCCTTGAGCAGGCCAGGGCCCATGGATTCCATAAAGGGAAGTCAGAGTCCAAGAGAGGAAGGAGAATCAAAGGTGCCAGAGGCTGGGAACTAGCAATTGTCAGAACTGGAGAGACCTTCTGGGTAATTTCATCCAAATCCCTTATTTTAGAATTGTGGATATGAAGGTCCAGGATCTCACATACCCATTAAGTGGCAGAGTCGATGCAAGAGTGAGGTGGCTTGCTTTCCTAGACAGAGCACTTTCCAGGACACTGTACTGTAACAGGTCTCGTGCAATGGTAGGGAACCCTGGTTTTCACCCCCACCCAAGGCAAAATTCTGGCCAATGTCCTTCACCTTGGTGTTAGAGTCCATATTTGTAGAGAACAGTAAGAACAACTCTTTTTCTAAAACATGAGCACTTAAAACGGTACGAGGCAAGAAGACAACTGGTGAGGTACTGATGAGTCCGCTCAAGGAAGAGTCCCGGTCACTGCTTAGCACAATCAGACAAGCCCAGGCTTCCCCATTCACCATCAGATTGAGCTGGTGTTCTAGCCATGTCTGCCCCCAGGCCTCTGCACCCATTTCTTCTCCCCTCACTTGCACAACCAACTCCAAGCAGGCCATCAGCCACCCACATCCAGAAGCCAAGATAGAAACAATCACTATTTACAGAGCCCCTGTCTGTTATGGTGGCGGGATGGCTTCCAACAAACACACACTCCGAGGACCGCTCGGGAGTGACCGTATGATCTCTGGCTTGCCTGTTCATCTCACTGAGTAACGAGAGCCCCCCCCTTCAGCCCCGCAGCCACCACCATCCCTGTGCCCTCAATTAGCACTGGGCAAATACATCTTTCAACTCCATTCCTTGGCCCAGAGCTGCTTCTGACGTCTGTGCTGGCTGCACACTCACAGTTCTTCCCCCACACCCGCCTCATGGCCTGCCCCTGAGAAGCTAGTCAGAGGAAGTTGGGTGGGGCTGAGAGCTGGGGCTGGCACCTATAGATGACCTAGGCTGCTGGCACTCTGGCCACACAGCAGCTCCATCACCCACTCCACTTACCCACAAAGGCTTCCCTGCCTCTCTTCTCCCTGAAACTCTCCAAGTGGTGGAGGGTCTTCTCAGAACATGGCTAGGTAGAACCTCCCAGAGGGCAAGGATAGAATGATAGAACACTAGGCATTTTTGTTCCTTTTTTTTTTTTTTAAGATTTATTTATGCATACAAGAACTGGGGTACAGGCCAGAGGTATGGGGGGGG
>JAGFMF010011433.1:3094142-3105728 GCA_019455555.1 Galemys pyrenaicus
TCTGCCGCGCCATGTGGGTCCCCTCCCTGGCCGGCAGCAGGGATCGAACTCATGCTGCAGTGGCTGCGGTTTGCTTCATAGTGTGTTGCTTAACCCACTGCGCCACCAGGGAGGCCCTAAAAGTGAGTTTATAACAATGTAAACCCCACAGAAAGAAGAGGTTCCAGGTTCCTCCATCCAAGAAAACATGGAAGTGAGTGCGGAGGAGACGCTGAAAGAGACTGCAAGAAAATTTGGGAGTTGATATAGGAAGAAGAGAGAAGACCTGGGGGAGGCACATGGAGCAGAGAGACATGTGAAAAAGCTGTGTTTGCCTCTTGGCCTTGGACTTGCACCAGGGACTTGGGGGACATGGAGGGAGAAATAAACAGAGATGTAGGTGAGAGACCTTTGGGGAGGCTGACAATGGCGGCCTTTATCTTGAGCTGTATTTTGATTTTGCTCTTTTCCTCCCAGACTTGCATGGCCCCCTTTCATACAGTTCCCCACGACAAGGGGCCTTAGACTTCTGGCAAGGTTCCGTGCCTCAGTGGCCCTACTTTGGGCCAACCCTGTTTGGCAGGGCATTTACCCATGAGGTGATATGTAACTTTGGGTGTTTCATGGGGAAACTACTTTAACTATTTCTTTTTCTTCTCTCTATTACACACTAATTGTATTAAAGTTCTTTTCTACTGAAGGATCTTACACATTAAGAATATGCTTTGTCTTTATGTGCTGGATGGCGGAACCCATTCAGAGGCAGGTTTGGTGTTCTGGGGTGCCCCTCAGTCTGTCCACTAACATGGTTTCTCTTCCTTGTTCTAATTACTTTCTTGGGGCTCTAGGACTTTTTGTCTTCTACCCTCAGATCTGATCCCACATGAAAGGATATAGGGATTATGATTAGCTAGTCAACATTCCCTCTGACTTTAAAAGACTCAATTTGATATTTTAGCTCCAATTCTCATTAATAGAAAAAGTAGTATCTTAGCCTGGTTACTGCAGTTTGAATGCACCCAGTAGCATCTACTTTCTATTAAGTAAAAAGGAATTTTTAAAAAGCATAAACCCTTTAGGGCAAAGGTTGGCAAAATATAATCCACCTCTTTTGGTCAATTTTATTAAGAACAAAGCCACATCCACTCATGTACCTAACATCTGTGGCTGCTTTCACTCTTAATAGTAGAGTATTTCCAACATGGCCAGATCGTCCACAAAGCATAAAATACTTACTATCTGGACATTTACAGAAATGCTTGCTATCTCTGCTCTGAGACAAAGATAATAGGCAAGGAGCCAAAAGCAACAAAATGTAGAGGAACTAAAAACAAACAGATGAACAGAAACTAACTTGTTGACTGTTGACCAGGCTAGCAGAGAGGTAATGAAAAGTCTAACTTGGGTAAAAATAAAAGACAAATCAAGAGAATAATAAGAATTCAATAAACAACAGCTGAAAAAGTATTTGTAGGTAAAAATCTCTTTTATATATAAAGTCAGGGGATGTAGTAACTATGATCCTTCCTTGAAAAAACTATTGACAGTGAACGACAATGGGGTATTATAATTTAGCAATGAAGGGGGAGACTGAGATGAAAAAGACTGGTAGAGAGAGGCAATCATTTCAACACAGAATTAAGATGAAATAACTTTGGGAATTTAGGCAGCAAAACAGCATCAAATATCATGTACCTGACAATGTAAGAATATCACCAAAAACACAATTAGAAGATGAAGGATGAGAGGAATCTATGTAAGAGTGCTAACGTTCTTACTTTCCTAGCACAAATTCCACTGAAGATGTCTAAAAATGAATGGCACTTATATCTATTAATATTATTTATATATTTAATTTCCTTTTTTAATCTTAAAGATATATTTAATGTCTTTTAGTTTCACTTCAGTCTTCTATAAATTGAGTTAAATAGCTTGTCATTTAAAATAGCTAACACAGCATGATCCTATTTTTCTAGCATTCTTTCATCTAATGTTTTTATCATTATATATGTATAGAACTCCGCAAAATGACATTCATCTCCACTCTTACTTTTTTCCATGTAGAAAATTTTCTGTATAGACCTTTTTCTTCTTTGTATTTTTGTGCTTGAATATTTATAACTATTTAATGTCCAACATTGAACCTACAGGAAACAACAACTCAAAAGCAAGAATACATAAAAAGTTTAAAGCGCAATCGCTCCTGAGTTTTATTTTGTTTTTTACCATTATAGTATCCAGCAGCCAGGTGGTGGTGAGGCCGGGTGGGCATCCAGGCCAGGCTAAGGCACTGACCACACTCAGGGGGGTCGGCAGCCTGCATAGACCCTACCTGAAGGGTTGCCACACACTGTACCTGCAGGGAAGAGATGGGGGTAGTCAGGGATACCTACTGTTTGGAATGAAGGCTCAAAAGTGTTTAATCCAGCAGGATGGGGAGATTTTTCAGAGGTAGGAGACTCACTGTGGAATCAGTCAGGGGAGACCCTAGAAAATGGAACCTCAGCTAAGACAGCAGGTTCCTCACTCACCTTATAGATGGAGGGCTTCATTGCATCTGTGAGGGAAGAAGAATGCAAATTGATGCTCTGGATCCAGAGGACTGAGGTCCTAATCAGACCTGCTCTTAGAGCCCCACCCACCCTTTCAACACTGACCTTCCCTTATGCGCTTATCTTTCCACATCACATTTTGAAATCTATCTCAATCTTCCCCGTCTTCTTTCCTCCTGTTACAGCAGATGGCATCCCTCCCCCTATCAGCATAGCTAATCCCTCCCCCTGCTCTCTACTCACCCCCTCTCACCTTTCCACAACACTACTCAGTTGGTTATCCTTCCTCTCTCCTGTATTATCCACTTTCTCCCTACTGGGCATTCTCATAGTCACACGTCAATATGCACTACTGTCTCCTACCAAATAAAACAAATGAACAACACCCTTCCTTTAGCCCTATTCACCTCCAGCCACCACCCTCATATGTACCCTTCACAATCAAACTTCATGAGAGAAATAACTACACATCTGTCTTCACTTCCTCACCTTCCATTCCCTCTTCAACCCATTCCTCCACCAGACCACCAAATGTGGGATCTCTCAGGGCTCAAACGTGGGTGCCCTCCTCTTTAAATACTCAGTACTGTTGAAAAACAAATAAATTCAACAATAGGAGCTGCCTTTAGACCCCTTCCTCTTATGTTCATCTTCAGCACTATATTCTCTCCCTCTCTTCACAACAAAGAGACTGTTTATGTGTTCATGTGGCGGTGAGGGAGAGGCTGAGGACTGGGTCTGGGGAAAAATGAATATGGCAGCGGAGATGAGCCCCCTCCATTAGCCCCAGTCTTTACCAGTTCTTTGTACAGCTAATTAACTATGGCAGCAGACCTGAGAGCACAGAAGGAGAACAGGGGAGACGGGAGATAAAGCACTACAAGAACGCAGTTAAAAGACTAAAGAAGAGTATGCTACTTGCAGGCTAAAAAGAGGGTCAGAAGCAAAGCTTGTGAATTCAGAATGGGAGGGAGGCTGAGTCAGCTTGTGTTCTAGTGAGACTGTGCCTAGAGGAATTTTGGGGAGACAGGACCTGCTAGGCTCCGGCCACTAACACCACAGCCCCACTCCCCTGTTGTGCTACTCACCTGGGGGCTGCTGAGCCAGCAGGGCCTCAGGATGGGGCAGACTGAACAGCAGCACCTTCCCATCTGAGCAGGCAAGGGCTAAGAGACCCAAACGGGGCAGGAGAGGAGCCTAGAAAGTGAGACCAGATCTGTGCTGAGGCTTGTGGCCTCAGCCACAACGAAAACTGTCAGGGTTCTGGTCCCTAAAAATATGGCATGGAGTTAATGGCAAAACTCTATCTGCCACGTGTCATACCCTTCCCCCAGTCTTGGGACAACCCAGGGTCTCCTGGCTCCAGCTCCCAGCCCCCAGGGCCATCCCACAATCAAATGGGAGGTACCTTGCGAGGGGTGTTTGGAAGTTCCCATGCCCCACTCGGGCAGAACTTGAGGTCCCAGATGCAGCCATGGTCACAAGCAATCCCATAGACAAAATGGGCCCTGTTGCCAGGACTGAGGAGAGAAAGCATGTGGGGAGAATGGGCAGGAAGAAGGGACCTAGGACCGCAAGAGCCTGTGCGCCCCTATCTCAAATCAATCCAACTGTTCATCTCATGTGCTTCCCCTCATGCAAGCCCGTCCTTCTCTCCTCCTCCAGTACCTCTCATGGCAGTGTCCCAGCCCCACCTCACCAGCTTTCTGGCTGCAATGTTCCAAGGTCCCAGAGTTGGAGCAGCCCAGGGCCCGAATGAAGCTGGCTCAATGGATGTGTCTCATTCATGTCAGGGCTGGAGAAAAGGGCCACATACTGCGAGGCTGCTGCCCCCTCTGGCACTGGGCACCAGTCTAGAGCCCAGAGTGGTCCTCCCGTGAAGAAAGATACATCCCAGCGCTCTGGGTGTGCTGTGATTGAGCTAAATCTAGAGGAAAAACCAAAGGTGGCATAAATAAAGGAGTCAGTAAAAGGCAATGAGGACTTCTGATAGTCAAATGGGTAATTAAACAGTGGTACATCCAGGCAAAGGACTGTTACTCAGTGGTAAAAAGAAACAAATTATCTAAGTCATGAAAAGAAATGGAGAAACCTTACATGTCCATCACTAACAGAAAGAAGTCAATCTGAAGAGGGCATCAAACTGTGTGATTCCAGCTCCATGACTTTCTGGGAAAGGCAAAATTCTGGAGACTTAGATCAGTGGTAAAGTTCAGTGGTTGGTGTGGGGAAAGGGATGAACAGGCAGAACAGAGGAGTTTTAGAGAGTGAAGATATTCTACATGGTTCTGTAACGATGCATGTGTGTCTACACATTTTTTTCAAACCCATACAATGTACAACACCAAGAATAAGACATAAGATAAAGTATGGAGTTGGGTGACAAGGTGTCAGTGGCTCATGGGGTGTAATATGACCAGTGTGGTAGGGGCACCGGGTGTGTGTGTGTGTCTGTGTGTGTCTGTATGTGTCTGTCGGAGGGATATTATGGATATCTCTGTACTCTTAATTTTGTTATGAACCTTACACTGCTCTAAAAAAATTAAGTCTTAAAAAAACGTAACAAAACAGGTATTGAGGACAGAACAGGAGTTCTACCTACAGAGAGTATGAACTGGCTTTGGTAAAGACGAGAACATCGACTAGAGCCTACAGGTGAGAACAGTCCTTAGCCATCATGGTCTCTAATGCTAGGTCACCTTCAAAGAGAGTAAGCAGTGCCCTCTAGTTTACCAGTGTTCCCCCTCAGGTCAGTCTGTCCAGATCAATCTGAATAGATGTGACCTGGTAAATTGGTTTGACCCTCAACCTGCCTCACTTCCTTCAGTTTGACCAGCAATGAGAATAGCAAATCAGAGAGCATTTCTAGATCTTGCTGTGACTCCTACTCTTGGGTCTAAGTGAACCAGCACCAGGGGAAGGACAGTGCCAATATGCTGTTTCTTTTAACATTCATTCTTCCTGTTGTCTAAGTCTTAGAGTCAGGAAAAAAATTTCCACCTGTTTATTCTGTAGAGCGTGCCATCTTCAGGAAGCCCTTCACGTTGCACAGAAAAGAGTGGAGATTTTTCTTCTTGGGGCAGGTAAGGCGCTGCCTCCCTGGGAAAGGCAAAGAAAATAGCCTGAACTTGGAAGAGTTTCACCCACCCCAAGACACACATTATAGATCTAGAGTTACCTTTCTGTCCCCAAGAGTGATACCTCCTCCCTTTGTTCCCCCACAGCTTCAGAGATGTCTCTTCAACTTACAGTTCAGATAACAACTGCCACTTCCAGGCTAAAGGAATCCATTCTGCAAACTCCCAGTATGAATGCTTCTGATCTCGGCTAAAGAACAGAAGTAGCATTAATGAAGTAAAAGAGATTCTAGAATAGTGCAGTCCAGTACACAGGGCATAAGCTGCCAGTAGCTGTTGGGCATCTGAAATGTGACTAGTGCATTTTTATGGCTAGTGTGGACTTATTTCACACTTATTTAAAAATTTAATTTTTTTAAAGATTTATTTATGCATACAAGAGGTGGGGTGTAGGCCAAAGGTGCAGGGGGGCAGGGTGAGAAGATTTATCAAAGACAGAATGGGGAACAGAACCGGTAGACTGACTAATATACACTGCTGAGGGGAGCAGTGAGTTAGACAGGAGACGTTTGCTGCAACATATGGATTAGCTTCCTGGCCAGGAATCGAACTTGTGGTATAGTGACTGCAGAAGCACAGAAGCACAGTGCTCCTTCATAGCACTAAGACTTAACCCCTTGTACCACCAGGGAGGCCCTAACAATTTAAATTTAAATAGCTGCATGTGGCTAGGAGCTACCGTATCAGTCAGTGCAGTTCTATAGATCTCCTGCTTCTGGAATAGCACTTTTTTTTTTTTAAACTTTTTTTTTTTTTTTATGCATACAAGAGCTGGGTACAGGCCAGAGTCGCGGGAGGTGAGAGGATTCACCAGAGACAGAGTGGGAAGCAGAACAGGCAGACTGACTGAAACACACTGCTGAGGGGAACAGTGGGCTAGACAGGAGAGGTCTGCTGCACCATGTTGAGTCCCCTCCCTGGCTGGGGATCGAACACGCGCTGCTGTGCTGCAGAAGCTTCACAGTGCGGCGCTCAACCTGCCTGGAGCAGCAGTTTTTATGAATGTTGGCACGGTGTTCCACCTTGAGAGTACTCCTCTCTGTCAGAAGATATCCCCTACCCCCACCAACCCCTTCATCCCAGCCCTCCTGCCCCAAGTCTCACAGGTCCTTAGTGAGATGAAAGCACTTCCAAACTGGAGCCATGATGTGATTTGGCAAGCCATTGAGAGCCATTCCCCGGCAGTGTGGCTTCTGCTTCTAGGGGTCAAATTCAAGGATGTATAAGAGAGTCTTACAGGCTGGAGAAAGTCCCCAAAAAACATCATTCCCAGTTTTTGCTTTTCTCAGCACTACTTCCCCTCTAACCGCTGCCCTTCAGAGGGCATCTCCAAAGACTTGTACTTCAGCCATTACAATGACTTCTCCACCTTTCTTCATCAAAACTGTAAAATGTGTTATCTATTTTGTGACCATCTCTGTTGATACCTCTGCAACATTTGATACAGAGGACTCGCATGTGCTTCTTGAAATGCCTGTCCGATGGCGTAGGCTTGTCTTCCTCCCACCTCTTTTCATGATCCTGGCTGGTTAACATTCTGGTCAATGACAATGTACCTCAGAGTCCCTCTGCCTTCATCTCAACCCTAAGATTTGCCCCAGTAATCTCATTCCATGTCCCATGGTTTTGGCCGCTGCTGCTAAGTCTCACCATCAAGTTTCTATCTTAGTAAATGTAAACTAGACTCAGTTTCAACTTTTTGACAAATTCTAGACTCCTACAGTATGATGCTGAGTCATATTAGAGCCTGAAGTAAGAAGGAAAATCAATGAAACAGTTCCTCTCTTTATATAAAATGTTATCTGAATCATCATAGATTTGTTGCATTAATTCTGATTTTATCCAGTGTTGTATCAAAATATTTATCTTGATTACTGGGTACTCCCCAACTAATGCACAAGTAAGGCACTGGCAACCAGACAGCTTCAGAGGATGGATGATCGCTCACCAGCACTTCCAAGTCAACGTGTTAGAAGTGAACCCATTACCTCCCCTGTCCAACTTCATCCCTCTTGCACCTCCCACACTCACTGTGCTCTGAGTCCAGTGCCAAGAGCATCAGCTAAGCTTGAAACTCCTGCTCCTTTCTTTAATTCTCAAGTGCTGTTATCCTCTTTTATATCCCTGGAACCTACCTCCCCTCCCCCACCCCTTATTGCCTGATTCAGGGCCTCACTATCTCCACCATGAACACTGAAGCTGTCTTCTGACTGCCAACTGCAATTCAACCTGTTTTCCTAACTGATCAGGTTGTTTTTCTACTAGAAATTTTTGTTGTATAGTTTCTGTTTGGGATGATGAAGAAATCTCAGAAATGGAAACTTGTAGAAGGTTGTTGATACATAATCCATTGAACTGTACACTTGAAGTAGTAAGTTTTGTTACCTATGTATTTTACCACAATTAAACAAACAGGACAATCACCATTTGTTGGCATCTACCAGTCTTAGTCTTCTCATTATCTCTAGTTAATCTCCACACCACTTTACCTCAAGCCCTAGGCTGCAGTCACAATCACTTTCTGGGAAAACCACCCTCTCAGGTGAGCTTCTAGTCACCTTTCAGGACCTAGCCCTCATTCCTCTGTGAAGCCCAAGCAGTAATCACCTGTCCTCCAGGAGCCTGGTGGCACTTATCCCACTGTGGTGTCTGTGAGGCAGGACTCTGTCTTATTCGTATCTGTGGTTCCTAGGAGAGTATATACAATAGATGAGTGAATAATCTTTTTATTTACACCTTCAGCCCCCTCCCCCACCACCAAGTCCCACCCCAATTTCAACTGTTTCCAAAGTTGCCCCTTCCTTCAACATCATTACTAAGTTTCTCTGGGTGCCCTGCTCACCCCTAATAATCCTATTTCCCCATTCCCTCTCTTATCCACTTATATTACCCCTGAAGTGGATCCTCGTGAGGTGCTTTGAGGTACTACAGGCTCTGGGTCAGAAGAGCTCTCACTTGGAACCTCACTTTCTTCTCCATCTTCAGCCTCAACCTGGAGAACAAAATCTTCATCTCGTGCAGTATCATCCTCTCCTCCACCCTGACAGGCTGCCTGCTGCTGGCTTTTCTTCGGTTTGGTGGGGCTGCTGTCTTTAGGGGTCTCAGGACAGGACACTGGCGCAGGCATGGCTGTTGAGAGTTCTTCAGCCAGTTCCTGAAGATACAGAAGTGCCCTGTAGGACGAGGAAGACGCAGAGTCACACTCACAAACACTTAAGTGAGAGCCTATTTTTCCAGACATTTGGCTCATTTGTACCTCATGGGATCTTCACCCTGTGAAGCAGGGTGATTTCCCCCTCCCTTTTGACAAATGAAGAAACAGACATTCAGAGAAGTAAAGTGACTTGACCAAGAAGATTCAGATAACATGTGGAATCTGAACCCAGGCTGTCTGACTTCAACTCTAAAGCACTTCTCAGTCAAACAACATTGGGAGTGAAGGGAAGGAACAGAAGGACACATATATACTCTTACATGTGGTAAGATAAAGATCCGGAGGAAACTATGGAAGATGTAAGAGGATACAAGGAATAGAAAGAAACCTCTAAGACAGACAAAGTTAGCAACAAGTCAAAACTGCTGTAGTGTAAGGCATACGGCTGCTCACGGGGCCCAGAACACAGACAGCAGGCCCATTACCTGATGCTCATTAGTCTTATCTTGCCAACAGGTGCCCCACCCCAAGCCCTTTACCCCAACCTCCCTTCCACCAAGCTGTGCCCCACAATCCTTACACTTGGGCAGCCCTTCGACGGGGTCGTTCCCCAGGAGGGGTCTCAAAGTCCTCAGGGGGCCTCTTTGGAGGTGGAGACTCTGGCTGATCTAGGCCTTTTGACAACTTCAGTAGTAGCAGCTCTGCCTTGGACTTTCGACCTCGTTTCTTAGGCATGGGGGTGGGTAGAGGGCTGGATTGATCTAAGAGACCAGGAACCAGAGGGGCTGATGGAGGGTTAGGTTGTTGGGGCCTTGTGGGGCCTTTCCGTGTCCTACCACCTCTCTTCCGGCCAGGCTTTGAGGCCCTAGGCTTTGAGACCTTTGACATCTCTGAAGAAAGATCTGTAGAGAAGAATATGGGTCTGTGAGATGGGACCAACACTCAAACCTCTTTGGAACAGATTACACCATACCCAGGTCTGTAAGACCCTGTGAGTTCAACCTGTTCTCTTTCATCTAAGCATGGGGAGGTGAGAAGATGAAGACAAGGTACATACCTTGCTGCTCCAATATGGAGAGGCTATCCTGTTCTGGAGGAAATTTCCTCTCATCAAGAGACTCTTCAAATTCGGGCAAAGGGGTAGGTAATGACATCTCTATGGAAGTTTCTGCACTGGTTGTTTCTGAAGAGACCTTGACATCAAGCTGGCTTAGCACCTCTTGTTCAGGAGAGTCTACCACAGTCATGCTTCCCACGGGGCCGGCCTCCCCCAGGGCAACATAGCCGACCCCGCAGGTATCCATCAGCACCCCCTAAAATGGCTGCTCCTGCAGAGACATACAAATAAGTAGAAAGCAAAAGCTATTTGCACTGGCTCAGATTTCTCTAGTTTCCTCTCTCCTCCCATCACTATGCCCCCCCAAAGCAGAAACTCAAGCTCCTCTGCCCCAATCATTCATTCAACATTAATTACTAAGCATTTTTTAAATGTTACGTATTGTTCTAGGAACTGGTAATATGATAGATAATAAGACCAAAAGTTAGCATTTATTGAATATCAAGCACTATTTTTAGTGCTTTATTTATATTATTTAATTTAAAGCTTTTAAGATTGTTGACACCTCTCTCCCTGAAAACCAATGAAGTTACAGAGAAAGACAGCGAGAATACATATTACAGCTATAGGAAGCCAGTTCCCTAAAATAGACTATAAATAGCAGCCAGATACTTTAAAATGTAGACCAAACTGAAGGAAGATGCCTAGAATTAACTTCCATTTTTTAGAATACTAGTCAAGGAACAGAGTCATTTAAGAATGAATAAAAGTTAGGGGCCTCCCTGGTGGTGCAATGGGTTAAGTAACACACTATGAAGCAAACCACAGCCACTGTAGCACGAGTTCGATCCCTGTCTCTGGCCAGGGAGGGGACCCACACGGTGCAGCAGACCTCTCCTGCCTCGCCCGCTTCTCCCCTCAGCAGTGCATTTCAGTCGATCTGTCTGTTCTGTTCCCTACTCTGTCTCTGGTGAATCCTGTCAACCCCCATATCTCTAGCCTGTACCCTGGTGCTTATACGCATATGTAAATAAATCTTGAACAAAAAAAGAAAAAACAATGAATAAAAGTTAGAAACCCGCCATCAAGTTTTTTTTTTAAATTTTTATTTATTTATGCATACAAGCACTGGGAGAGGTGCGGGGGGTGGAAGCATCCACCAGAGATAGAATGGAGAACAGAACAGGCAGACAGACTGAAATACACTGCTAAGGGCAGCAGCGGGCAACACAGGAGAGGTCTGCTGCATCATGTGGGTCACCTCCCCGGCCAGCAGCAGGGATCGAACTTGTGTTGCAGTGGCTGCGGTTTGCTTCATAGTGCATTGCTTAACCCACTGCACCACCAGGAAGCACCCCCCCCCCCCCCCCCCCCCNTGCTTCATAGTGCATTGCTTAACCCACTGCACCACCAGGAAGCACCCCCCCCCCCGACCCCCACTGCCATCAAGTTTTCACCTGGATGAGGGAAGTGGTAGACTATCACTATCAGGTTAGGGGACATCCTACCACACTGAGATCCTTTACACACTAAAGAATGAACATGAATCTTCATTTTCTCTAGTCCAGAAAATCTACTGTGCAACCAAGGACTAAAATAGGCTGACAGAGGGCCTCCCTGGTGGCACAGTGGGTTAAGCAACGCACTATGAAGCAAACCGCAGCTACTGCAGCACGAGTTCAATCCCTGCTGCCGGCCAGGGGGGGA